>BLBF01015796.1:12488-29073 GCA_015471245.1 Laticauda colubrina
ATAGATAGATAGATAGATAGATAGATAGATAGATAGATAGATAGATAATGATGATATAGATTGCTAATGGATGGATGAAAGATATGTAGATAGATTGATGGATGATGATAGATAGACATAGATAGATAGATAGATAGATAGATAGATAGATAGATGTGTGTGTGTGTGAGAGAGAGAGAGATGAGAAAGAGACAGAGACAAAAAATTATACTCTTTAGAATTTTTTTTGTTCAACTTTTTACAAATGCTTCTTTGAAAATGCTTTTGGTATCAACTGTTGTGGCAAGAAAGTATTTATTGAAATGTAAAAGGACAGAAGGTTAAAGAAATATTGCTTTGTTTTTTTCTCAGATATGGAACAATGCATGAAATGTCCGGATGATAAATATCCAAATGAAAACCGAGTTCAATGTATCCCCAAAGTTGTATCCTTCCTATTATATGAAGAATATCTGGGCATCCTCCTGGTCTCCTTTACCCTATTCTTGTTCCTAATTTCAGGTTTTGTCTTAGTTATATTCTTTCAATACCTAGAAACTCCCATTGTCAAAGCTAACAATCGTGACCTCTCTTTTATCCTCCTGGTCTCCCTCTCGCTTTGCTTCTTATCTCCTTTTCTCTTCATTGGTCAACCAAGGAAAGTCACCTGCCTTTTGCGACAGACGGTTTTCAGCATCACTTTCTCAGTTGCCATTTCTTCTGTCTTGGCCAAGACAATTACAGTCGTGCTGGCTTTCCTGGCCACAAAACCAGGAAACCGAGTGAAGAGATGGTTGGGGAAGAGCTTAGCCAATTCCATCATCCTTTCTTGTTCTGCTGTCCAAATTATCCTCTGCTCCATCTGGCTTGGAGCTTCTCCCCCATTCCCTGAATTTGACTTTCATTCTCAACCTGGAGTGACCATCTTGCAATACAATGAAGGCTCCGTTCTTATGTTCTACACTGCACTCAGCTACATGGGCTTCCTGGCTACCATCTGTTTCATCGTGGCTTTCCTGGCCAGGAACCTGCCTGGGGTTTTTAATGAAGCCAAACTGATCACCTTCAGCATGCTGGTCTTCTGCAGCGTCTGGGTGACTTTTGTGCCCACCTATCTGAGCATCAAAGGGAAATACATGGTGGCTGTGCAGATCTTCTCCATCTTGGCATCCAATGCTGGGTTGCTGGGCTGTATCTTCATCCCCAAGTGCTACATTATCATTCTGAGGTCAGACCTGAATATGAAGGAGCAGCTTACAACCAGAAGAAATGAAGAAATGTGAGACAGGGGGATTTTAAATCTCAGCATTTTCCAACAAGCCACATTTAGAAAATGTTCCAAGTTGCTTTCCATGCCTAAACAGGCCAAAAAATTTGATTGAAATGAATGGTGCAAGATTCTGTTCCACATCCTTATCTATTAGAATTCATAGATGTTCACTCAGCTCTTTTGAATTCTTAAGATGGCATATCTGTCATGGGCCTTTAGCTTACCTGATATCAGGTTTTTGAAACCTGATATTTGTGCAATGGGAATCTTGTACTGATGCCAAAATATATGTTGATAGTGCCCTAAAATTTCCATTATTTTATTTGTATCATTGTTCATCTGCAATTGGTGTGCTTTGCAATGTTGGACACAAGATCACATTAGGAGTAGTATAATCTGGATTCAACAACTAGTCAACTAAGTTATAAATAAGTTAAACAAGAGAGTAGCTAACATAGAGCATAATAAGATTTTTAGAAAAGAATTTCTGGAGAATACGATGATTGAATGTCCCCTGATCTCAGGGAGAAGTGAAATTGGCTATAAATGCTCAATTAGAAGTTTTGGTAATTCATACATCACCATATTGTGCTTTTGGACTGTCCAAAGAACACAACCAAAGAATCCAAACAATCCAAAGATTGTTATTGGGAAATGAAGATAGGCCCTGGTCTTGTCTATGAGACTTATTCTTCCTCCTTCATTGTATTATCACTTTCTATCTTTCTAGGATCCAAGAGGTTCTCAGCCTTCTTCAAACCCTTCTTGGAGCTACCAAAAGTATCTCCATTTGGTATTTGCAAATTCTCAATCATCTAGGTCATGGTTATCCCAAAGGTGCCTTTGAAGAGACATCTGGACTTTCTTGTCTTTCTTTGAAGATGTTTCACTTCTCATCCAACAAGCTTCTTCAGCTCTGACTGGATGGTGGGGAATGGAAGGATTTATAATTGCAGACAGCAGGTCAATTGTATTCTTTTAGAGAGTCATTCAGGCCACTTGGATATTTTTCTCTGTCATTTGGGTCACCTGAGCAGTACAAATGGGTGCGTAGTATAAATATTGGGATAACCATGACATGGATGGATGAGAATCTCCACAGACACCTTCATGGAACTAATCAAATACCCACACCCTGGTGCACATCATGCAGTTAATGAGGTGGTTTTATAGACAAGATGCTTTCAATCTCCTCCTGGGGGAGAGTCTGTCATCTTTCTGTGTAATTTGCTCTAGCCTTCTCATGAAAATTGATGTTTGAATAGGAAAAAGGAAATGCTGTATTACAACAAATATTTTACAAATTTTAGAAGTGAAAAGGGCATGAGTGTCACTACATGTTGTTCCTCCAAAGGAGAGCTGAGCTGAAAAAGAATGAAAATTTGATGTTAAGAATATAGTCCAGTTGGATCTTGACAGACTAGGACACTGGGCCATATCGAACAAAATGAAATTCAATGTAGAGAAAAATAAAGTCCTACACTTAGGCAAGAAAAACCAAAAGTACACATACAGACTGGGTGAAACCAGGCTCTATAGCAGTAACTGTGAAAGGGATCTTGGAATGTTAGTGGACAACTAGCTAAATATGATCCAGCGGTGTGCAGCAGCAGCCAAAAAAGCTAATTAACAGAGAGATACAATCAAGATCAAGTGAGGTACAAATCCCACTGTATAAACCTTAGTGAGGCCACACCTAGAGTACTGCATCCAGTTTTGGTCATCTAAAAAAGATGTTGAGATTCTAGAAAAAGTACAAAGAAGAACAACCAGGATGATTTGGAGAGTGGAGGCTTTAACATATGATGAACTGGGCGTGGCTAATCTTGTAAAGAGAATGACCAGGGGAGACATGATAGCAGTGTTGCAGTATTTGAGGGTCTGCTCCAGGGAGGAAGAGGTCAATCTATTTTCTAAAGCACCTGTAGGCCCAACAAGGAAAAATGGATGGAAATTGAACAAGGAGAGATTTAAGCTGGAAATAAGGAGAAACTTTCTGACAGTGAGAACAATCAACCAATGGAACAGCTTGCCCTCGGAACTTGTATGAGTGCTATTACTTCAGACTTTCAAGAAGAGTTTGGACTGCTATTTGTCAGAAATGGTGTATGGTCTCCTGCTTGGGTGGGGGGTTGGGCTAGATGACCTACAAGGTCCCTTCCAACTCTGATTGTCTGTTATCTGTTATATGCAATAGTGTCAGTTGCTTTATTGTAGAACAACAAGAAATGTAAAATTATTATAAAATGGGAGTTGCTATGAAGAAGCAGGTTGTTTCTCCTCTTGGAGAGAGAAACCTGGGCACAGGAAGTATCAGCTGATCTGATAATTCAGCTCAGTCATTGCACTTCTTCCTTCTGACCTCCAAAGCATAGGAAGTAGGCTATAAAACATTGTGCACAAAGCTGTGCATTTTTAAGTGTGCAACATGGTGCCAATCTGAGAAGTGATATCAACCTTAGTCTCTTCAAGGACAAACATCCTTCAGCTTTCCACAACTGTAGGTAGGAACATTGGCCTCCCCACCTGAGAGCTGAGCCAGCAGATTAAGTCTTGGATGAGTCAATTTAAAAGATACTCCCTTGGTCTTTTTAGCTGCTAGAAGAAACGGAACAGGGGAAAATAATGCATTCCTCAAGAGCTTGGATAATCGCCCTGGTGACCCAAAGTTGTTGGCATGCAAGAAGATTATGATTGATTACTCTTGGCTATGGATGTGTCCCATTGGAGAATATACATCCAGGAGGTGTGGGGAAGACCTGAGTCAAGGGGGAAATGAATGATGTATTTTAGTGTCAGCTGCATCCAGCTAATGCCAACATGGCCACTTCTCATAAATTAATTTTCTTTTCTCTGAGAGATGCTGCAAGAGACGTATGATTTGCATGGGGATGGATGACAATTTGGACAAAGAAAACTTTCCAGGAGTAGATGGATAATCTGCTAGTTAAAAATAATATAAACTAAATTAGAACTGAGAAAACAAAAACGTAAGATAGAAATAATGGAAAAAAATTAGAAGGACCAGAAGTATAAAGAAGTTTCTTTCAATGTTCTTCACAATTTTAACTACTGTATATTTTTACCTCTGACTGAAGTTACAATCGATCTCTGTTTTTTCCTTTATTCTGTCTTCTTTTCCTTTATTCTATTGCAAAAAGTCAATAAGACAGAATGGAAGCATTGCGTTAACCAACGGATGGCAAGTGTTTCTCTCCGTTTTCCATCCTCTTTCCATCCGTTGGTGCAGTGTGACATGGGCTTTAACTACTGTATATTTTTACCTCTGACTGAAGTTACAATCGAACTCTGTTTTTTCCTTTATTCTATCTCCTGTCCAATCACTAAAAGCATAAATTTTGAGTTCATTTGGAGGGGGGCTTTTTATGCAAAAAGTCAATAAGACTGCTCTGGGAATCAATAAATATAGATATCACCCTTTAATAACAAGAGATAAGCTTCCTTTGACCAACATTATGGAAGCATAAACAACAGAGCTAATTACGGATGGAAGGAAGTTGAGCGGACCTATTACTTGTGCAAGGCCTAAATTGTTTAATGATATATAAAGGCAAAGATCTCTGTCATGCAGCTTAATATTCTGATGACGTCAGCAGAGCCTGACGAAAGCTTAGTAAGTACATTAAATGTAATTTTACTTTCCTGAGATCACAGAATATCTGTTTCTTTTTTTGCAAGAATACCTGGAATTCGTATTGTTAGAATAGCTTGTACTTAGAATCAGAATATATTACAATAGAATAACAGAGTTGGAAGGTACCTTGAAGGTTTTCTAGTCCAACCCCCGGCTTAGGCAGGAAACCCTATACTATATCAGACAAATGATCATCCAATCTCTTCTTTCAAACTTCCAGTGTTGGAGCATTCAAAGCTGCTGGAGGCAAGTTGTTCCACCTATTCCATCAACACTGTTAAACTATTTCCTAAGTCTGCATTACTATTACTATTAATCTCCTCATCTTTCCTATCAACAATCTCCTCCCACTTGTGACTTTATCTTTGTGGCTTGTATCTTCACAATTTATATTTCCTATTATGGTTCGATTGCTTATTTGGACCTAAGACTAATCTTAATTGCTGTACCTTTTGATTCTTGACGAATATACTTTTTCTTTTGATGTACACTGAGAGCATATGCATCAAATACAAATTCCTTATGTGTTTAATCACACTAGGCCCATAAAGAATTCATTCATTCATTCAATTAATTGTTTTAACTATCAGGAAATTTCTCCTTAGTTTTAAGTTGCTTCTCTCCTTGATTCGTTTCTATCCATTGCTTCTTGTCCTGCCCTCAGGTGCTTTGGAGGATAGCTTGATTCCTTCTTCGTTGGGGCAACCCCTCAGATATTAGAACACTGCTATCATGTCAACCCCAGTACTTCTTTGAATTAAACTAGACATACCTAATTCCAGCAACTGTTCTTTGTATGTTTTAGCCTCCAGTCCACTAGTCATGTTTGTTGCTCTTCTCTGCACTCTTTCATGTCTCAACATCTTTCTTACATTGTAATGATCTAAATTGGATGCAGTTTTCCAAGTGTGATCTTACCAAGCCATAACAAAGTGGTACTAACACTTCATATGATCTTGATTCTATCCCTCTGCTAATGCAGCCTAGAATTGTGTGGGCTTCTTTTGGCAGCTGCAGCACAGGCCTGGCTCATATTTAAATGTTTGTATACTAGGACTCCAAGATCCCTCTCACAGTGAGTGAGGTAATTAGCATGCTTCTTGGGCAATAAATTTTTGGGGTTTTTCTGCCAAAGGACAGGACCTTACTTGTCTCACCATTGAACTGCACCTTGCTGGATAGGATCCAATGCTCAAATTTTTCAAAACCCTTCTGAATCTTGAGTTCATCTTCCAAAATGTTAGTATTTCCACCAAGCTCGGTGTCACCTTTCAAATTTGATTATTTCCCCCTCCATCCACTCATCTGGATCAATTTTGACAAGGTTAAAGGGCACTGGATCCAAGACCAAATCTTGACATGCCCAAATGCATGCTTCCCAACATGTAGATGTAGATGGGTGTGGTAGATCTCAGTTGTAATTGTTAAGCCTGGGTTCCCCAACCAGGGTTAGGGAGACAAGCTAAACAGAATGTGCAGCGTTAGTCAGATAGGCACACAGATAAATGAGTGAGCTAAGCTTGTATGTTTATTAACATACAGTAAAAATAACAGATACACTTGTGCTATCAAGAATATAGTTTATTCCATTATAAGTTCATAGCATAGTCAAAATAACAGTCCAATAGTCATGTATCATTTAGTCAGTCCATTAAGGGTTATTCAGTTAGCAAAGTCCATGTAGAATATCCTATGTCAGTTCACTTACAAATTAGTCCTTTGTTTTCTCTCCCGTTCGAGCAATGCAGTCTTGATTCCAAGCAGTAATCAGGGATCATCAAAGCCAGAGAGAGAGCAAGCTGTAGTCTTGCTTCTTTTAAAGTGCTTTCACAACCACTCCCTTAATTACTATCCCACAGTTAAAGTTGCAGACACTTTAACATACAAAACTATGATTCATAGTTATTATTTTACCTAAACCAGTTAGGCTAAACAATGTTATCCCTAACAGTAATTGTTCTCTGGGTTCATCACTACTGCACCTTCTTCTTTTTCTTTTCAATTACTGCTATACACTCCTCTTGGAACTCAATTGGTAACTCCTCCTTTCTTTCTTCTTCCTCCTTTTCTCTAAAATATTCTAAGTAGAATAGCTCAGCTTTTCCAGCTGTGTCAATTCTATGTCTTTGTTCCTGCCAAGTAAACAAGAGGCCTTCTGGTATTAGCCATCTGTAGTTTACTCCTCTTTTTTGTTGCAGCAAATCTTGTTCACCAATTCAGGACACAAGACCACGAAAGGATGGAGCACACAGATTTATTTGCGCAATGGTTCAGAGCATTAGCATGTCAAATTCTGAACGCTTTTCAATAGATTTGACACCACATTTATACATTTCAGGAGTAATAAACGACAGAAATACAACTTGTCAGCATTTCATTGATTATTTCAAATTCCAGCTCTCCCCTCCCCTGTTGCTGGGTTAAAGGAACTGAATTATTACAAATACTTTGCTAACCCATCTTGGTAAACCTAGATTCATATAGCTCTGCTGTGGTTTTGTTGCACACGAGACAAAGTTTCCCGCTTGACAAATATGAATGACTGACCGATGGATGACCCTGACATACACACATTTCACTATCAAGCACAATCAGGTTTATATTGCTTTTATGTTCTGCATTCTTTTAAGTAACTCTTTAGTCAAGAATAAATACCCTCTTCTCATCTCTCTTACTCTTCTTGGTATCTGTTTCAGCACCACAATTTCTTTATCTTTGTATTTTAGTGTTTTCTCTCTTGCCACCTGGAGTATCTATGTCTTCATAATCTTCTTAGTAAATCTAATGTGAACTTCTCTTGGTCATCTGTTCCTTATTGCATATCTTGTGCAGACACAAAATACTTCATCCATCCCATCCATCAGGTTTTCTTTGGTTATTTCCAGGGCTTCTGCCAATAATTCTGCCATTATTTCAGCAAGATTTTCACTTTTTCCTTCTTCTATATTTTGAAATCTTAGATAAAATTCTGATTTGTCTATTTCCCATCCTAATGGTTCAAATCTGCCCTTTTCGACATCTCTGAAATGAATATCAATATCTCCAATTTTCTTATCTCTTTGTATATCTTCTTCTTCAATATTTTTGAATCTGTCTTCATATTTCATCATCTGTTGAATATTTTCCATTTTTTCCATCTGCCTTTTCAATTTTTTGCTCAATCTTCTGAATTCCTTGCATAATCATCTGCAATGTCACTTCCTTCTCTTTCTCTTTTTCCTGTTGTAATATTGTCTGTATAGATTGTTGTCCTCCAGATGGTGAGGGAATTGGTATCAAAGAAGCTGGGGCTATTGTCTTTCTACTCATCTTGTAATGCTTATCTGTAAAGAAAGAGATAGAAAAAGAGGAGAAAAAGAGGAAAAAAGAAAAAAGAATGAAGGCAAGGAATTGCCACTCCAAAGGAAAAAAGAGAAAAATAAATCTTTTGGCACTTGTACACTTTAATCCAATTAGTTGCAATGATAGATGTAAAAAGTAAAAAATTAAAAAAAGAAATAAAGAAAGAAGAAAAATATTCTATATGTTCCTCTTAATTAATAAAAGGAAAACCAAAGTAAAAGGTTAACATTCTAGTTCCTGGTTTAAAAAGTTCAAGTCCAATTAAAGAGAATAAAAGAGTACCACTAGTGATGGGGTGGGTAGAAAGGGAGGCAAAAGGTCAAAAGCAATTCGAATATAAAACAAGCCTCTGCCACCAAATATTCAAGGCTCTTTGATAAATCAGCTCAGAATTTTTCAAGGTCACTTCAATCTTCTTTCTTTCCACTTCAACTCTAGACTACAGCTATCTGTTCTTGGAGAGAAACCAGCTGTAAAACCCAAATGGTCCTTGGGATTCAGCTGGAAGGATCCTGAAGAAAAGCCTCCCCCAGGAGGTACCACTACCCATCGGCATGGAAGAGACAAGCCATGGCAAGAGAGGGAAAGAAAAACCTTTTTATTAAATCAAGCCAAGCACCTCATAGATGAAGCTCTCGGAGAGCCTCATGCGAACAAAGGTATGAGGCGGAGGAGGGGAAGCAGTCCCAGTAGAAGATGCAGAGCAGCCACCCCATAAATCAACCTGAGCTAGCGCCATAGGCAGCAGCAGCCCTGGGGGCCCCAGTGGGAGCAGTAAGAGCCAGAAGGCATAGAACTCCAAAGTTGCCTCCATTGGAAATAAAATATGGGAGGAATCCCAAGGAGTTGGGATTTTTCCTGGCACAAGTTTGGAGCTATATGGAGGAATACAGAGGGGATTTTCCCTCAGAAGCAGCCAAAGTCAGATGTGTTACCAGGGCTCTGGAGGGAACAGCTGCAAAGTGGATGGTGACTTTGCATAATGATAATGCCCCCCAGCTGATGAATTATGACATGTTCATGACTGTGCTGCGGGCCAGATTTGAAAACCCACTGGTGGAACGTAAGGCCAGGATTAGAATGAAGACCATAAATCAGTGGCAGAGATCATTGTCCGACTACACCCAGGAATTTAGAGAGCTGGCGTGTCATATTCGAGGCTGGTCCCAGGTAGCCCTGATAGAAGCATTTAAAGATGGCTTAAATGAGGATGTATACCAGAGCTGCATTGTCAGAAGAGATCCCAATGATCTGCAGATGTGGTACGTGTTGGCAGCAGAGGTCGAAATTGATCTAACCCGCAACAGGTACCGGGGGGGGGTCTGGTTGGAGCAAGTCTTCCTCCCCACGGACACGAGAAGCCTTCAAACCCCACAAGGGAGGGATGGCGGCGAGACCCAAGACTACTGCCTGTTTCCGATGTGGGAAGGAAGGTCACCGGGCTGCCGACTGCTGGGTCAAGCTGGAACTGAAGCGGGCGCCAGGAGGAGGGAAAAAACCTGAAAAAAACCCACATTAAGGGTACCCACATCGGGAGCCAAAGGAAAAATGCTGGCCTTGCTAGACGCTGGGTGCAAAAGATGCATTGTCATCACGAAAGTAGTAGAGAAAATGGGCTTAAAACTTGTTAAGCCTGAGTTCCCCAACCAGGGTTAGGTAGGCAAGCTAAACAGAATGTGCAGCGTTAGGCAGATAGGCACACAGATAAATGAGTGAGCTAAGCTTGTATGTTTATTAACATACAGTAAAAATAACAGATACGCTTGTGCTATCAAGAATATATTTTATTCCAGTATAAGTTTATAGCATAGTCAAAAACAGTCCAATATTCATTTACCATGTAGTCAGTTCATTCAGGGATATTCAGTTAGCAAAGTCCATGTAGAATATCCTATTGTCAGTTCACATAAATCAGTCCGTTGTCTCTCCCGTTCGAGCAATGCAGTCTTGCTTCCAAGCAGTAATCATGGATCATCAAAGCCAGAGAGAGAGAGAGCAAGCTGTAGCCTTGCTACTTTTATATGGTTTTCATAACCACACCCACAGTTGCTATTTTACAGTTAAAGCTGCATACACTAACTATGATTCATAGTTAGTATTTCACCTAAAACAGTTAGGGTGAACAATGTTATCCCTAACAAAACTAAAAAACTTGAAAACGCCCATAGCCTTTTGCCAATTGGGTGGATCAGTAGCGGGAGGCGGCCCTGCACACTTCATAAGGGAACCCATAGAAATGACTATGGGGAAGCATCGAGAGACTTTGGGTTTTATTGTGGCCCCTGGAATGGAACGGCCACTAATACTGGGATTGCCCTGACTCCATAAATGGAACCCCCACATCGATTGGAGGAGAGGGTTATTGCATATATGTACTGATCAGTGGCCGGAAGGGGAGGGGTGATCTAAACCGAAACTCAAAAGTCCTACTGAGCAGGCCTCCATGGCTACTGAGAAACTAAAGGGGGAGGAAATGTGAATTTCCTTTGCATCTTTCGGCTGTCATAAGTAACCGGGGGGGGGGGAAGGAGGGGGGAATAATTGTGGGAAGTGACCTGGAGGTGTTACAAAGTGGAACTGTATAAACTGGGGGAGGGAGTACATTCTTGCTTAGGTTTCTATTTCATGCTTGGCTTTCTATTCTCTGCGCAGCTGCAAACCTTTATCAAAATATGCCAAGGTAACGGCCAAGAAGTATCATCACCACCTGAAGATTTCCACATGATGACATTCACAACTTTTAATTGGAACAACTATTTGAACTATTGGGGGTGGGAACATTGCCATCACTTTGTATATGTGATTTACGCGCCAATTTTCTCAGATTCAGAATTCTTTTGTTGCTACCACTTGACTTCCATAAAAGATATCTTTTCTCTAATTAAAAGAGTCTAAGTATTTCTTTCTTGGATTTTGAATGGAGCAGCAGCTGACAGTGCCCTTCATGCAATATTTCAAGTACTTTTTCCCTCAGTTTGTCCGGTATGATCACCCTATCCCCCCACAGTACACATCCTTTTAAATTAGCCAGTTCAGTCTGTCTAATACAAAATGGTTTCACAGTCTCATCATTTTCTGTCTCCAGCCACCCTTTACCTAGCCAATTTAAAATATGTGCCAGTATTCTGTCTTTCACAGTTTCTTTTGCAATGTCTGTTGCTATCATGGGTAGGTCTTCCCACATCTCAATTTGCAGGGTTGATGTGGTTGGTGCAGGATCATCTTCTAACTCAGGTAGGGGGGAATGGCTCAGGGCGTCAGCATGTGTTATATTCTTCCCTGGCCGGTGGATTAAGTCATAGCTTTATGCAGCAAGGAACTCGGACCATCTCGTCATTTGCGGAGACAGTATGTTGGGTGTAACTTTGTTTCCTGCTAGTATTCCTAAAAGAGGTTTATGATCTGTAATTAGTGAAAAAGTTCTGCTGTAAATGTATTCGTGGAACTGTTTGACTCCTGCTATTACGGCCAACGCTTCTCTGTCCAATTGGCTGCAATTTCTCTCTGCTTTTGATCGGCTTTTGGAGTAGAATGCGATCAGTGCTTCTCTTCCATTGGGTAATATATGCCGACGCCGAATGGTGATGCATCACAGGTTAATGTTAGTGGTAGGGTTTCGCTGTATTGGATGAATACAGAGTCTGATGTGAGTTAGTCTTTGATTCCCTGGAATGCGGTTTCTTCTCATCGCCCCCAGTTCCAGGTATCTTTTTTATCCAGCAGCCTGTGTAACGATTCCACTATCGTTGCCTTCTGTGGCAAAAAGACATTGTAAAAGTTAAAGGCTAGTAATTCTGTTTTATTTTGGGGGTCTGGGAGCTTCTTTGATTGCTCTGATTTTCTTTTCTATGGGGTGGACTACTTCTTTATCTATGAGGTATCTGAGGAACTCAACCTTATCAGTGGCTAGTTGGCACTTCTTCCTTTTTAGTTTGAGTCCCACCTCTTTAAATCTTTGTAAGACTTCCCTCAGGTGACCTTCGAGTTGTTTTTTGTCCTTGGAGGCTACCAGTACGTCGTCAAAATATGGTACCACCCCCTTGATTCCTTGTAAAAGGCACTCCATCAAACTTTGGGATACCCCTGGGGCCATGCTAACTCCAAACTGTAGTCTTCTGTATTTGAATGCCTCCCTGTGAGTGACAATTGTTTGTGCTTCTGCTGTTTCTGGGTCAACTGGCAATTGTTGGTATTTCTTGGTCACCACTTTATAAAAAAGATGTTGAGACTTTAGAAATAGTACAGAGAAGAGCAACCAGGATGATTAGAGGACTGAAGGTTAAAACATACAATGAACAGTTGCATGAACTGGGCTTGGTTAGTCTAGCAAAGAGAAGGACCAGGGGAGACATGATAGCAGTCTTCCAATATTTGAGGGGCTGCCACAGGGAGGAGGGGTCAAGCTATTCCCTAAAGCTCCTACAGGCCAGACAAGGAATAATGGATGGAAACTGAACAAGGAGAGATTTACTCTGGAAACAAGGAGAAACTTTCTGACAGTGAGAACAATCAACCAGTAGAACAGCTTCCCCTCGGAAGTTGTGGGATCGCAATCAGTTGAGACTTTCAAGAAGAGATTGGACTGCCATTTGTCAGAAATTGTGTTGAGTCTCCCGCTCGGGCAGGGGGTTGGACTAAATGACCTACAAGGTCCCTTCCAACTCTGATTATCTGTAAATCTGTAAAGTCCATTGCAATCTCCTCCCATGGCTTCGTCGACTCCGCTCTTGTTTGTAGCAGTCCATGCAGTTTTCCTGTTCATTTTTTCATTGCGGCACAAATGGTGCAAATTTTCACATCATTGTTTATGTCTTTCTTTATGCCAGGCCACCAGAACTGCCTCTGAGCCAAGTGTAAATACTTTAAGAACCCAAAGTGTCCTGCCAGTTTGGCATAATGGCTTCTCTGAAGAAAAAGGGTGCGTAGGGATTCCGGGATGTAGAGTTTTGTCCCCTTTCATGCCAGGTTATCTCTTCTTGTCAAGGTGTGTTGATTGTCCCAAAACCAGGAGTCTGCTAGTGGTTTAGTTTTGAGTTCTGTAGTTAGGTCATCTGCGGGTTGGTCTTGCTGATCTCAGTGTTGTCGTCTGGTGGTTACTTGGGCAGCTACTTGGGCAGTGGTGATGATGGCGTTTACGACCTCCTCCCTTTCACATTTGTACTGTGGTATGTGGGAGAGGGCATCAGCCAGAAAGTTCCTTCCCCACAGGATGTGTTTTAGCACAAAGTTGATTCGGTTGAAGTATTGATCCCATCAGACTTATTTGGGTGATAATTTTTGTGGGGTCCTAAGGGCTTCCAGTTTTTTATAGTTGGTCTACACTTTGCAGCTGTCTGTGGATATGAGGGGGCTGCCAGCCCAGAACGCCTTGTACTTTGGCTGGGTACATCTCTATGCCCTCATTGGAGACTTGGTAGCCCAGGTAGTAGTTCAACTGTGTGCAGTGAAATTCACATTTTGACAGCTTGACATACAGGTTTGCTGCTAGAAGTTTTCTAGTACCTGGTGGACTGAGGTATGTGGTCGTCCATTGTCTCAGTGTAGATGAGAATGTGGTCCAAGTAGACAAGAACCTTCTTATAAAGATGTTCCTGTAGCATCTCGTTTATTAACTTCATGAACACTGCTGGGGGTCCTTTTGTCTGAACAACATGACTGTGAATTGGAAGCTCTCTAGGGGGCAGTTGAACGCTGTTTTCCATTCATTTCCCTCCCTGATGTGGACTCGATAGTATGCTTCTCTGAGATCTAATTTGGTAAAGATTTTCCCTTTGGCCAGCTGGGACATCATGTCCTTCATGAGCGGGAGGGGGTATAAATTATGTATGCACAGACCATTGATCACTCTAAAGTCCACACATGATTTCATAGTTCCAACTTTTTTTTTCTTTTTTCTGCCAAAACTGAAGAGGATTTATTTGAAGGTAACATTCTATGTTCAGCATTAACCTGGGCATCTCCAACTCTGAGATAGGTAATTCACTGTCACCCTGGATCCTACTTTACCCCTCCCCCCAGGTGTTTCATCCAATGAAAAAATGTGCATAGCCAAGAGTCATCAATCATGCTCTCCAATTAGATTTTTTGTGGCAAAGGCTTCAGCCATCTAATCAGTAAGAAAATATGAATGGAATGTACTTTTGATTTACCCTGTTGCTTGCTCTTTGAAACTCCCCCCTTCTTTCTGTTGTCAACTTTAAAATGTGTATACAAAATGTTTTATGAGTTGACTTTCCGCTCCTCCCTGCATATCCTAGGATGAAGAGGGAATGGGCCTGGGTCTTCCTCTGAATTCCCATCCACCCTGTGTGCTTCCCCAGTTTCCTCCACAACCACCAGAGCCACATTCCCATTCCCTTTCAGCTGTTCCACCTCTCCTTCAGGGTTAGACTCCAACACGGGCATGACAGGTAGCAGGAGAAACCATGATACCAAAAAACCACAATTACACCTTTGGTGGAACTATTTTGCAGTGATTGTGATTACTTTACTTTATTGTCATTGCACCTCGTACAATGAAATTAAATACCATCTTCAGTGTACGTTATGACTATTAAAATAAACACAAACATACATCCTTCACATTCTATACATTGAATTGAAAACCCCTGATATTGCATTAATATTGAACTATACAGTAGAATTCAACAGAGCGACTGCCCTGGGATAGAAGATGTTTTTCAGACTATTTGTCTTATTCTTATTATTGTTCTGTACCATCATCCAGATGGTAATACAATAGTTCAAAAAAGGGTGCCCATGATGAGATGGATCTTTGAGAAAGTTTTTAACTTTCTTAAGGCAACGGGAGCTATAAAGCTCTTCCAAAGAGGGGAGAGAGTAACCAATGATCTTTTGGGCAATGACATGAACCCTCTGGAGTGCTGTCCTATCTGCCACTGTGCAATCAGCAAACCATGCACAGGTGAAGTAAGGACTTGTGATGCCAGAGTCCAACATTAAATGAATGGGCTTCTGCTTTGTTCAATATGGTATCTTCTCTCCTTAGACTGCTAGGGTGGGTAACCAAAAGTATGAGCTTGGTGCCATTCTAGGCTGATGACACTTAACTCTACTTCTGCCTGCCTTCTAACATCAAGGAAAGAATCCAAACCATAGAACCAAAATCTAACAGATTAACAGAGTTGGAAGGCACCTTTTAGGTCATCTAGTCCAACCCCCTTCCCAAGCAGGAGACCCTAGTAGTGGGATTCAATTTTTTTTACTACCGGTTCTATGGGCATGGCTTGGTGGATGTGGCAGGGGAAGGGTACTATAAAATCTCCAGTCAGAGGTGGCATTTGCCAGTTGTCAGAGATGCTCAAAATTTCTACTACCGGTTCCCCAGAACTGGTCAGAACCTGCTGAATACCACCTCTGGGAGACCCTACATCATTTCTGAGAAATGGCAGTCCAATCTCTTCTTGAAAGTTTACAGTGATGAAGATCTCACAACTTCTGAAGGCAACATGTTATATTGGTTGATTGTTCTCACTTTCAGAAAACTTCTCCTAATTTTCAGCCGAAATTCTCCTTGTTCTGTTTCCACCCATTATTCTTTGTCTGTCCTTTGGGTGCTTTAGAAATAGCTTGACCCTGGTTCTGGTTTGCATGGCTTTGGCGGCAGCAGCAATCCGCGATCGTGAATGGCTTCTGCTTGCGTTCGCCGCTGGAGTGCCCCTAGCCAGCCGGCTTCAGGGCTAAAGCCACCCCGTAGAGGTGGTTGAAGATAGGGGAGACCCGGCAGGGTTCGAGTGGAGCCGTATCTCCTCTCTCCAGTTGGCTTAACTCCCTTTTTCGAAGGCAGTAAAAAGCGGAAGTCAGAAATGGCCAACACAAAGAAGCACTCATCCGGAAAAGAATGTGCAGGAGGAAGCTAAGAGGTGAAAATTTTGGCTGACCAGGATAAAAAGCAACATTCAAGATTTCCTGGAATTTAAATTTTTTAAAAAAGATACATCGCTCCCAAAGAAGATCTAGAGGTAGCAAATGAAAGTGAAAAGGGAAAGTTAATTTTTTCTCACTCTCCTTCCCTACAGTGACAGCAGATGAACGAGAAATCGGAAAAAACCGCTTTGACATCAGCAGATAATTAAACTGGAAAAGTAAAGTCAAGGGGACAATAAAGATTTCTGATTACTGAAAAAACTTTTTTTTTCTTTGCTGTAAGTGGGAAGGGAGAGGAAAAGAATAAGAATAAGATTTGGCTGGAGGAGACTGCTTGGAATATAAAAGATTAAAAGTAAATTATAACAAGACTTCTACAAGATACATTCTAATTGGAACTTTGTAACTGAATTGCAACCCCTGGAAGAGAAAGTGAAAAAATAAGAAAGTTT
>BLBF01015797.1:6471-35641 GCA_015471245.1 Laticauda colubrina
ATCTATCTATCTATCTATCTATCTATCTATCTATCTATCTATCTATCTTTCTTTAGTGTATGTTCATGTGTGTGTATACTCATACACACACATATGTATGTATGTATGTATGTGTGTGTGTATATGTATGTATAATTTGACATATTTTCAATCCATTGTGATTATTTCAATATTACTCCATCACTATGCATATAACAATACATTTTTTTACCAAATGCTTATACTTCAAACATTTTTTGTCTTTTTTTTCTCATATGTGTTTTTTATAGTCAAATGACATATAATTTTATTTATTCACTTATATTCAATATTAAGCTTTTACGATCCACGTTTATTCAGTAAATATAGAATACCTGTAGTGTCTAATATTGTCTCCTCCTGATCTTCTTGCTGGCATTTTTTTTTTTTTTTTGCTTTAAAAGGATTGGACCTTTTGCCAGAAATAACAACATATTTAAACATCCTGACTGCACACACAAATTAAATTCATTTAGCTTAACTTGCATTTCCAACATTTACTGAAACATTAAATCTGATATAAGTCATGCTCTTTGTGGCACTTATTTTCACTGTTATGTTTATTACTAATTTAAGAGATTCTTCTTTGAGAAAGGGGGTATTATTGAAGTTAGACTGCACATTATAACATCAAAATTGCTTGAGCTGCAGAAGTTCTTCCCTTCCCCAGATAGCACATTAAATGACAGAATTGGACAAGTTTTTCAATACAGTTTTACTTTTTCCCCCACTTTATATAAGTTTTAAATTAAGCCCGATGTCACCTCTTTTCAAAAATTACTTGTAGAACTGTGGCATTATGGGTAAAGAGACTTAAGTCAGTTTTCAAAATCATGCTATTTCTCTGCATTAAATCATTGCCTCCCAGAATTGTGGGTGCTCCAACGATGGAGGTTTTCAAAAACAGACCAGACAGCCATGTGGCTGGGATTGTAAAAGGTTGCTGTCTTGAACGGGGGTGGGTGGGTGGGTGGGTGGGGGTTGACTAGAAGACATCTCAGATTCCTTCCAATCTTATGATTCTATGTTCTATGACTAGATACAAATATCATACTTCCAAGACTAAATATTTCCAAGGGCCTACAAAAAAGTTTTAGGTTCCCAAAAAACTTAAATTTCAAAAATACTACTGAAAATTAGAAGAAACATTAAGAATACACACAAAAATTAAGAATATAGTCATGGACTGTATCAAAGATATATAGTCAAATATGTAGAGTCATATTCTGTACATAATGCAAATAAATTATAATTATTTTGGAAGGGATGAGGATAGGGCTGAAACTTAGCCCATTTGAATTATTTCATTGTACAGACTAATATATTACACAAAGTGTTGGATTGTTAGATGATAAATACTTCAAGAATTTTTTGATGTGGTAAACTAGTGACAATTAATTGCCTTTTATAGGAAAATACTCGTATTCCTGTGAATATTTTAAAATAGTATTTAATAACTAAGATATTCCGGTATTAATTTAATTTACTGGATTGTCTTAAATTCTTTTTTTTTTAATTCTTTTTTACTGTTATTTTAAATTGGAAAAGTATTTTTAACTTTGCAGTTTAGATCTATAGGTATTGTAGATACATCTGTGATCTATTTACTGATTTATTTTGAACATCATATTGAGATTTTCTATTATTACAATTAGGAACTCAAACACTGGTAACTATAACATTTGAAAATTGAGAATTTAAGCAATTGTCTGAATCTTCTTTTTGTTGTATAGGTATTTTATATAAGAACCTCAGTGGTGCAGTGGTTAGAGTGCAGTACTGCAAGCTACTTCTGCTGCAGCCATCTGCCTGCAATTTGGCAGACTGAAATCTCACCAGGCTCAAGATTGATTCAGTCTTTCATCCTTTCAAGGTGGATAAAATGAGAACCCAGATTGTTGTGAGCAATATGCTGACTCTGTAAATCACTTAAAGCACTATAAAGTGGTGTATAAGTCTAAGTACTATTGCTATTATGGTATCAACTGCAAATTGTACAGTATAGTTACAGAACTCATAGTCACAAAAATGTGTCAAAACCATTTGCCAATTTATTTTTATCATCTATTGCACAAGGAGTACTCCATATGTGTGATATAACAAAATGTGCTATCTGTGTAAAACTTGCATGTTGGGGGGTTTAAAATCCTCTGTATTTTCCACTTAAAAAGAATAAAATATAGAAATAAAATATAGAAAATAAAGCATATAAAACCAACAAAACTGCATTATCTGAGGGTTTAAATAGTGGTACTTTGAATTTAAGATACAAAACTATAATCTAGCATGTAATGTATAATAAAGAGCCTATCTACTAGGCATTACTTCATTGATGCAACAAAAAAGGAAACAAATATAAATTGAATATATTTAATTAAAGGATTCTTCAAGACTTTTTGTTGCTGTGTTGATTTTTTAATATTGTTGTTCTCACATATTTCAATAATGTTGATCCAAAGAAAGATATTCTTTAATTTTCTCCTACTTGACAATGTTCAATTATTTTTTTCTTTAGTGCTATTTAAAGGTCCTGAGAAAAATGGACAGGAAAGTTACTTTGCATTGATTTCCTGAAAGATCTCCTGCTATTCTTCTTTATATTACCCAGAAAATAAGTGAAAATTATTTTTTTCCTTCTTGGTATAAACATTTTGCTTTTGATCAGTGAAAGATAGACTGTCATACGTTTTCTAGATAATTAACAAAATGAAGATTTGGAAGTGAAAGCAAATCCTCAACAATTAATAATTCAGTCATTCAATAGAAAGAGTCAATTGTCAGAAGAGACTGAAACAGAAAATGACCAAGACAGCTATACATCATTTAAAAATGTAGATGTGAGTAAACATATTAATTACAAGTGTTCGGTTATGAAATCTGTTTTAAGCAGGACATTTCCCCAGGAACCAAATTAAACCTAATGATACTTAGTAATAAAGACTGCTGCTTAATTAGGGTGGCAATTCTGCCTAATTGGGATTGTTGCAGGTGAGAAACAGTTAAAACAGGTATAAATTGTTTGGTCTTTCTGAGTTTGTAGGTCTAGTGATGCTTGATTTCTTTCATAATACAACTCAACTTACAACCAAAATTTATGTTAAGTGAAAATTTGTTAAGTGAATTTTGCCTCATTTTATGACTGTTTTTGTTTGTTAAGTAAATCACTGCAGCTGTTAAAATAGTAATACAGTTGTTAAGAGAATCTGGTTTCTTCGTTGACTTTGTTTGGCAAAAGTTTGCAAAAGGGGATCACATGACTCTGGGACACTGTAACCATCACAAATGTGAGTCAATTGTCAAGCATGTGAATGTAAATCACATAACCATGGGGATGCTGCAATGGTCATAAGTGTGAAAATGGTCATAAGTCATTTTTTTCAGTGAAATTGTAACTTTAAATGGTCACTAAATGAACTGTTGTAAATCGAGGACTACCTGTAATTCTTAGACAGTTTACTACTAGTATAAACTAATTCTGCAATTCTGCAATTTAGAACAGCTTTTTTCAACTTGGTACCTTCCCAAAGCATTGAAGTTACCAAGATTCTAGAGAAAACCAAATTTGAAAAAACAACTCTTAAGTGTTCTATTATTGAGAAAATTTCGTGCTATTTCACGTTTGTGCACATGGATGATCCTGATCAAAGTTAATCATATATTCATGTAAATAAAATAAGCACATAGAATTTTCTATTTGATTGTGTCAACAAGCATATTCTATACTATTTTATACTGGTGTTTAAGTCCATAATGTGGCCTATCTCTATGGGGAAAAGTTGATGTCATATCAGAAATGTATTTTAATAAATTCTGCCTTTGTATTTTCAAAAATATATATTTGTTTATTTTCTCCCATGAATCTTGTGTACAAACAGATAAATGAGGAATAGATTCAGACATTTGGAATAGGTGAGGAAAGGAAAAGGCTGGGAGGCTTAACAGTACAGTCAACCATGTGCTTTGAAGACCTTGTGTCCTATGCTCTGGGCCTTCATATGTATTGCCAGGTTTCCAACTGTTCTGTGTCAGCATAAAGGCTTTTGATAAAGCACTTGCACATTTTCTATTCTGCTATTTCAGCCTTGATTATGTTCCTCTTCATTCAACATATCTCTTCTCTGTTTCAGTATTGAATAATTCCATCCCAAGCCACTTTTTTCTTCTTCCACCATTAGAGAAATGCACCATTATGTGCATTGATTCTTGTAAAATGGTCTAAAGCTTGTTGTTGTTAAACAATTTTAATTATTTGCAATAGCGTACTCAGATTATTTCAGTTGGTTGCAATCTTTAGCTTGATTTTGCTGCTGGAAAGCTTTACTCCCCAGACAATTCCTATTTCTTTCCCTACAGGGTTTTTTCAAGGTTCAGATTTCTCTCTACTCTTCTAACAGTTATATGAAACCATTGGACAAGATCATTTGGTTACACAGTGCGCACTGTGCAATAACATCAGTATGCTGATGACACCCAGTTATACATCTCCATTTGTGGTTGAGCAGAAGCTGCCATTCAGCATAGAAAAGGACTGTCTCCAATTCAACGTTAAAAATCAGAGTGTCTCTGGCTTTTGGTTAGAACCCCTAGACTAGATCCTGAGAGATGGTATCTTTGATTCTTTATGAATAATGCACATTGGTGTCATCCTGGATTTGCAGCTCCTAGGAATATGACCACAGTAACTTTCTTAGATTTTGCACAGATTCATCTTTAATCCATTCCTAGATTGGGAGGCCTTGCTTACACAACTCATGGTTAGGTCACTTTCCAGTTGGTGTATTGCAATGCATGAGACTACTCTTGAAGTCCATGTGGAAAATGCAACGGGTTATAAAATATAAAATTAGACTGCTACAGAAGCTGCACTAGCTAATATAAGCAAAACTTAGGATGCCACAGCATTTTGTGTACCTGTTGCAATTTCTAGATGAACTTCATGGATGAAATTCAACATATTGCCTTTAAAGTCTTCAAGGCACAGGGCAAGGTTAGACTCTTCCTAAGGGTATCTGTGAAGTCCTTTTCTCAAATGTTGTCATCTAGTAGGACTTAGACTACTTGCCTTCTCAGTAGCAGTCCCAGGCCTATGGAGCCACTCTTCCCACCCTTCCAGAAAGCTAAAAAAAAGTTGGCTTTTCCCCCAACCAATGGAGCAACTAAGGATGGAGCCCAGTGACTGTGGGAGTTTTTTAAGTAGTATTAATTTATAGCATCAGAAGTTGTTTATAGGTATTTTTAATTGTTTTTTTTTAAGTTGCATTCTTACCACTGTTGTTAGCAGCCAAGAGATGTGATAAAATGGATTATCCTATAATCTTATAAGCAAGTATGTTTTATTCTATTGAAAGGATTTTGGGTTTTTTTTAGCAAAAACATACCCTGCTACAGATGTTTTACGATCTGGACTCAGCAATTTCCATCAAACAAAATAATTTTCATGTTTTCTGCCTTAAATAAAGCTGAAGTGGTGCTAAAATAACTCATTGCATCTGAACTGGAATAACAATCCTAATTCTATCTAGAAGTAATTCCTCTGATATTGTACATCTTCTCTCTGCAAAGGCTGGCAGAGCTACATACACATGCAAAATGTATAAAATTCAGTACTGCCTATAGCTCTGGATCAGACTCATCCATTAAACAAGCCAACCAGAAATAGGTTCTGAGGCATGCATCACTCTAAATCTTGATTTCTTTTAAAAGCTTGTTTGAGGCTCGATCAGAGATTTTAAGTATATATTGGGGGGAAATAACTGCTACTACAATTCTAAATGAAAGGTAGAAACTTTTCAAGATGAAAGCTACACTTGATCTTTGCATTTTATCTTGGAATAAACTCAAAAATTAGGCTAATAAAATGAAGGGTATTAAATAAATATAGTTAATGTAATAAATTCCCATACATCTAATACCATATATATTTCATACTTTTTTGTTCAGATTTTCTACAAATTACAATTCAACAGGATCTTTTGAAGGGACAACACCTTTTGAAAGGTGTGCCTGTGGTTTCCAGGGCTGGCATATGGTCCTAAGGCATCCAGCAGAAAACTTCTAATCTAAATTCAAAAGGTCACAGAATCAAGTCTATGCATTTTCTCTAATATATGAAGTATTTATGATGAACTGCTTCCATTCTATTGCTGACTTTTTATTATCATTTTTTATCATTGTAAATTATACTTTATTCACATAAGTATAGATGTATTGTAAGTGGACTTTCAAAATTCCCCATCAAGTTTGTGAACAGAGAATGCAATTTGAGGGCAAAGTGAGCTAACAGATTGGATGAACAATTTCTCCAAATTTCTTCAGGGTAAGAAAGAATTTCTCAAGAATACTTCAAGAGCAGGGTTGCCTATTTTTTGATGAAAGTTATTGGAAACAAAACAGAATGACACCTATAATAAAAGCAGTTCTCACACAAAGTCTTCCAATAGAATATAATTGCAATGCACAAAGCCCAGGAATGCTGAAGATAGCAGGAAGAATGTTAATAGCTATTATAGTGATCAGTCCCTGATCATTTAAAAATTAAGTAATTGCAAGATTATAAACAATCCATCATAGTTTCTCTGAAATTCAAATTGAATGACAATGGTAGAAAAAATGCTGTCAAATTTCTCTACCAGAACAATTATTATTAGATACTGTAGTTATTTTGTCAGAATTGATGTATAGATTATTGGGCTGTTTTTACTCTGCAAGATAACACATAGTGTTGATCTTCTTCTCGAGTCACTACACAAGTCCTGTCCAGTGCAGAGCGCAGGATCTGGCTTTGGTGTTGAAAGTCTCCAGGTCATTGACAGTGCATGGCTCTGGTAGGAGGGGGCAGACCAGAAGATGTTGCATTGTCTGATCCTGCCCACAATCGCAAGCAGTTTCTCCATCCCTATTGTAGCCCCATTTCTGCATGAGGACTTTGCATCGTCCTGTTCCTGTCCGTAGGCGATTCAGGCATGACCAGATGGGCCATGCCTCACTTGAACCCGGAGGAAGTGATTCACTTGGTTCATAGGAGAGCTGATGCGTCACAGACTGGAGGTGGTTGGACCATAGGGTAATCCTTCGACCGTGGGCGGTGTCATCAAGGGATTCGGTTGAATGGAGAAAACTGCGTCTGGATTTGAGTCTCTTTTTAGCCGGTTCACGATTGTAGAGTGGGTGGCGAGGGTTAACTTCTTGCTTGGTTTTCTCCATCTGTGCTGAGACCTCTCGCCTGATGTGTGGTGGAGCAATACCACACAGTAAGTAAAGGTCATCTACTCTTGTTGGACGCAGACATCCAGAGATAACTCTGCAAGCTGCATTCAGGACTGGGTCGATCTTTGCAGCATGGGATGACCTACACCAGACAGGGGCTGCATATTCGGCAGTGGAGAAGCATAGAGCAAGAGCTGTGGTGCGGATAGTTTTGGCATCTGTTCCCCATCTTGTATTAGCAAGCTTCTTCAATATGCTGTTCCTTGCTCCAGCTTTCGCCTTTGTCTTGGCAATGTGCTCCTTGTGAGTAAGGGAACGGTCCAGTGTGACACCTAGATAGATCGGCTTATTGGTGTGTTTAAGCCATTTTCCATACCATCTGACCCTCAGTTGTCGGTTAGCATCTCTGTTCTTAAGGTGGAAGACGCTAAGTTGAGTCTTCTCCGGGTTTGCACGTAGGTGATTTGCGGCATAGTAAGGAGTTAGACCTGCCAGAGCATCACTGAGTGCTTTTTCCACCTCTTCAAAGGATTGCTTCTGTGAGGCAATGCAGAGATCATCGGCATACAGGTAGCTCCTTGTACTTGGATGGATTGGTTGGTCATTCGTGTAGATGTTGAAAAGAAGCGGGGCAAGGACGCTTCCTTGCGGGAGACCGTTTTTCTGTCTCCGCCATCTGCTGTGGGTACCATTCAGATTCACATAGAACCGCCGGTTTGAAAGCAGGTTCTGGATCAATTGTGTCAGCTTGACATCCTTGGTCATCTCAAAGACTTTCCTTGTAAGAATCCTATGGTTCACTGTATCGTAGGCCGCAGAGAGGTCAACAAAAGCTGCTCCAGTTATCAGCCCTTCCTCAAACCCATCTTCGATGTACTGTGTGAGATTCAACAGTTGGCCAGTACAGGACTTTCCTGGCCTGAAGCCTGCCTGCTCAGGAATGAGGAGCTCATCTACAAAGGGGGCGATACGGTTGAGTAGGAGCCTTTCAAAGAGTTTGTACGTGTGGCAGAGCAGGTAGATAGGTCTGTAACTCTTTGGGCTGGCTGGGTCTTTGCCTAGTTTGAGTAAGGCGACTACTCTGGACTTCCTCCATAGCTTTGGCAAGGTGTTGTCACTCAGACATTTGTTCAGCATGTCAAGCAGCCACTGGAGTGCAACAGGTCCAAGATGTTTGATCTGCTCACAGAGGATATCATCTAACCCAGCTGCCTTATTACTCTTCATTGCTTTGGTAGCACCACACAGATCATTCATGGTGAAAGGTCTTGTGAAGTCAGATGGCCCTTGGGAAGCTGTCTCAGCATTTTGGGGGAGCTTGGCTCTTCTTGGGTGGTGGTTAGGGTTACCCTGGCTGTTCACAAGGAGTTGGTGAGCGACTTGGTCAGCAGTGACTTGAGGCCTTGGTTGGGATTTCGTAGAGTCGTTCCCAAGGATGCGAATCGTTTTCCAAGCTTTCCTGCTGCTGTGGGTCATATCTGTTGATTCAATGAATTCCTGCCACTTCCTTCGTCTGCTATCCATAATGGCAGTGGTCAAATTTTCCCCACATTCAAGTGTGTCAGTACTGAAGGGGTCATTCTCAAAGTGCCTGACGTATTCGTTGTACAGCACCTTGGAGTCATCTGTCAAGCCTGGTGTATAGCTTGTACGGCATCCTCGTGGGATATTTTTCCTTGATGATTTCTTGATCAACTCTACAAAGGTATCGTAGTGGGTAGGAAGGGCAGGCAGGTCCTGAAGATATGAATCCAAGTCTACGGCAAACTGTTCCCAGTTTGCTTTCCTCAGGTTGAAACGTCTACAAAGGGGAACTGTGCGGGGAGTGATAGCTGCATTCACCTTCAGCCCGATTGGTCGATGTTGGGTGTGTGGGATAGGATCAAGCACAACCTTCTCACACTGTTGAGCGATATTGTTTGATACAAACACCAGATCAGGGTTGTAGCCACGTCTCCATCTACAGCTGTTGAAGGAGGAGGGAAGTTTTGCATCATGAATAAGTGACAGCTGGTTTGCATCAGACCAGTTCTCCACAAGTTCGCCGTCTTCGTTGGTTTCTCCATATCCCCAGATGGTGTTGTGACTGTTGAAATCACCAATGGCCACATTAACACGGCCATCGGTAACTCCTGGAGGTACGCAGAAAGTCTGAGTTGGAGGTTTATAGATGGAGCTTACAGAAATCCCCATAAGCCCAATGGTTAGGACTTCAATGTTGTCCATGTCTGACATAGAGAACTTATCCACAATCAGGCCATTGCGTGCGAAAATTGCGCTGCCATACTGGTCATGTGGTATTTCCGCTATGAGGGTCATGCCATCGATGCGTGGACGAGTACGTGAAGACCCACGATGTGTCTCCTGCAGACAAAGAATGTCACAATTGTTCTTTATACACAGGTTAGCCAAAAGATCCTGCTTGGTACCTGTGAGACCTTCAATGTTGGATGAGATGATGCTCAGGGCCGGTCCTAATAAGGACCCATGTTTATGACGCTGGCGCTCATCAACAGATCGGTCGTTGGTAGCCATTGTAATGAACTAGTAGTTGTAGTTGTGTAGTGTGGTAGAAGGATTCGCAGGAGAAATTCCTGACAGGGACCGCGACGTGAACGCTCCTTCTTTGGCCCCCATAGTGTTGATAAATAACTATTATAAACTAAGGAGAAATATGTGAGGACAGGCCTACTACTCAATGTCTTTGTTGCAGAAATATAATTGTCAATGATAGATATAAGATCAGTGATTATATTCACTAATAGGTTTAGTTAAGAATAATTGGCCCAAAGGTTCTTTTTCAAAAGGTAAGTGGACTTTCTTTGTTTTTCCTTGAAGATGTTTGCTTCTCATCCAAGAAGCTTCTTCAGTTCTGATTGAAGAATTGTCTTCAAAGAAGAAAAAAAGAAAGTCTCATTACCTTTTGAGAAAGCCCTTTTGGACAAGCATGACCTGGATGACTGAGAATTAAAGACCATTGGGTTCACCATTGTATGCAATATATTTTCATTCCTATTTGTATTATTCTCTATTTTGATCTTCATCTTCATTTTCTATTATTGTTTTTAATATTGTTATTCTCATTTTAAAAAGTGTCATATTTTGGAGAAGTAAGCTTCTGGATGTGCATCACTTTATTTTTGCATATAGTTCCTTTTTTTAAAAAAAGGAAAGGTTATCCCTCACCTTTTGAATTAAGTTATTCTGGTGATGCATCACTTCTGGAAATTGGGCCTAATCTAGGGCTATTGCAGTGCAGCCATTCCATTTTGAACTACGGAGTTTTGGGACATGTGCAACAACTCCTTTCCATCATATCAAATCCAATTGCTGCAATGTTGTGTATGAAAGTTAAGCCTAGAGGTGGAATGGTGCTACTTCATAGACCAAAAATGCCAGTATTATGCTGAATCATTCACAAAATATGGTACATGAACTTACAATGAAAAAAGTAAAACAAAAATCAAACAGTTAAATATCTATTCAATGAAGGTGGGTTACTTGTAAAAAAAAAAAAATCCCCATTATCCAGTAAATAGCTTTTTTAGCCTGCATTACAGATTGAAACTCAACCTCTCCCAAGACCACTTCCTGAAAAAAAAATTATTGAACAATATTAAAAATGTAAAGCTAATTTTATTTCCATTCTCTCTGTGGCCTCCAGTATAATGCACACTCTAAATTATTTGCTATTGAAAATTCAACAATGTTAAAAATGGCTATGTTAGCTCCAATTGTGCTTCAGTAGAGGGCTCTAACATAGTTATTACTCAGAAAATTTTCAGCGTAGAGTAGTTTCATTTCTTTTTGGGAAGGAAGGACAGGCGATATTTTCATATGCCATCCTCTAGTAAGACATGGATGAGTCAATCTCAAAGCCCTTCCAAATCTTGCTTCTCAGAATATATGTGTGTGTGTGGGGGGGGGGGGGGGGGGGGTTTCCATCTATTTGTCTCTTTTCAAATGTTGAATGCCATTATAAATCAGATCTGCAATGAAAGTAATATCTATCAGGTACAAAATGTTAGCATAGTGATTTATAATGTAAAAATCAACTGGCATGATGAATTATGTTGCTAATGAAATGCAATATAACTGAAAGAAAATAGAGAAACTCAGTGAAAGAACAATTCAATTTTAGAATGTTACTATAAAAGAAAAGTAACTCCTCTTTCCTCAGGAAAGGCATACACAAATAAAAGCACTTTATATATTTGTTTATCCAGGAGAAGATGGGAGGGAGGGAGGGAGGGAAAGACAGAGGAAGAAAGGGAGAGAAAGAAAATCTTTTGAACTTTACTACCAACATTAGCCTCTCACAAGTGAACATATCTATAGATCTGAAAAATAATAGTAGAAGTATTACACATTTGATTCATTTATTTATATTTCCTCTCCTTAACACTTACATGTCCCTGTTAAAAACTAAAACAAAGATAGCTAATAGCTATCTGTAATGAAATAGTTAGTAAAAGAGGATGGAAAGAAGCTGAACTATACAATTCATGTTTTTGTCTCTTAAGGATGTATAGCCAAGCATGCTGTCTATATCAACAGTAAATCATAGGGAATTGGGATAAGTAGGTAGTAAAATCTACAGAAAAAAGGATCCATTTTTTCCATCCATCCAAAGGACCAAGGGTGTCAAACTCAAGACCCATTGGCCAGATCTGGTATGCTTAAATCTGGTCCACAGGGCCAGCCTGGAGGTATCACTGGCCTGTGGTACCTCTGACAGCCAAAATGGAGTGTGGGGGGAGCCTGTGTGTGGACCCCACATGCCCCGTGTTCGGCCTGGGCAGCCTCCTGCAGGGCTCCTGGATGGCCTCCCCCTGTACCAACAGTGTGCTGGAGGAGGCCATCTAGGCTGAAAATGGGGATGTGCATGCCCATTTTGGCCCACAGGATGCTTCAGGAGGTGTTGTCCCATCTTTGCCCCTTCCTGGCCCATGGAGGAGAACTACAATGTGATCCAGCTCTTGAAGAAATCCAATTTGACATCCCTGGATGTAGACCCACCATTGCATGATAACAAATTTGCTTTAGTAAGGTAGACATATGACTAAAATTGGGATCAGAATTTCCATGGCTAAGTTGGGTAGTTATTAAGGGAGTTGTGCCTGATTTTATTATCTTTGTATGAGCCACAGTTGTGAAGTTAATAACTGTAGTTGTTAAGTAAATCATACAGTTATTAACTGCATCCAGCTTCCCCCATTGACTTTGCTTTTCAAAAGCAATCTGGGAAGGTCAGAAATGTCAATTGTGAAGTTGAGATGGTGCAGCCATCATGAGTACATGCTGTTTGCCAAGCTCCTGAATTTTGACAATATGATGGTGGAAATGTTGACACAATTATAGACAGCTCAGGAAATTATGTTCATGGTAGAGTACAGCCATAACTGTTGAGATTGTAGAACTTAGATATAATAAGCCCCACCACAATAGTTATCAAATATAATAATTATCAAGTTTTTCTCATAACCTTGTGAATTCTTCACAGGATCAACATGTTTTGTTCACATAAGAGCCAAGTTTCCATGTATTAGGATTTCAAGTTTGGAAGAAGCTGTTATTCACTGTCCACAAAAGAAAGATAAATACAGGTTTTAAAAGCACTTTTTTCCTTTGTGATCTTGTTTCAGATTTTTTACAGCATCTACAAACAGAGACTCCTACACACATTCTATTAAGATGGCATCCATCAAGGTTTCTGATATCAGCAACCTACATTGTATTTTCCTAGCCCTGTCCAAACAATCCTAGTTACCATTTATATTTTTAATTCTTTCTGTAATTTTACACATGGCAAAAGCCTTGGATATGCTCCAATTTTGTAACACTTGTCATCTCTGAACACATTTCCTAATAATTATTTGACTTCTCATAATTCTACTAACAGATATGGAACTTTGCATTACCACCCCCAAAAAGCAACCCCTTTATTTCCTCTCATATCAAAGTGACGTTAATTATTAGTATGTAAAATGTTATTTAGTGACTAGGGTCTTATGCTTTCACCATCAAAATGAATTGCAAGTTTCAGAGTTATGAGAGGACTAGTGCCTGACCCTTAATTTTCTGAAGTCTTTCTGTATCATTAGTAAAGTTTTGCAGCATCCAATTTTGGATTCCATTTCTTCCCCCACCTCCCAAAATGCTTCAAAGTGCAGAAAATTACAAAAACAGCCTCTAGTACTTAAATGGCTCTACCTGTTCCCAGGATTATCTACTCTGAATCACTTTTCTGAAGATCAAATGCAAAGTGCTACACAGGCCTAACATTCTTACATCTTTCAACTATACTTTTGATGATTCTTCTTCATTCTTGCAGTTATGCATTAGTGATCATTCTGTCTGACTTTAATGGAGAGGAGTAGTGAGCATCCACAGAAATTTCAGTAGTCCTCTGCTATCTTTTCCTTTTTCCCAGAAGTTTCCCCTAAGGGAAGGAGAAAGGAAATAAGAAAGAAGAGATGGGATGAAATATAATATAGGCAAACATTCTTGCAACAGAACTAGGACCATTGATTTTATTGGGCAGTGCTTGTACACAGATTATTTGGGAATGATACCTTTATATTACACATTTTATGGTCTGATTTTAAAATCTCAGAAAAGAAGTATCTGTGTTTGCATGTTAATACTTTTTATAATTCAAGTCAGCATGTTATACCAGCTTCCTTTAAAAGTATTAGAGAACTTCTGGGCAACATATTAAGAATTCCAGTTTCCTACTACTTTGTTGCTAGACAAAGTTGTTGCTAACTGTATTGCAGTAGGTGCAGTAAAACATTTACCTTAATGCAATACATTCTTTTGTCTTGAATTAGAGTCTTTGGGCCAAAGCTTGATGAATAAATCAATTTATTCCTGATACTTTTTGTCTTAAAAATCAGCTTACAGAAGCCAATATAAGAATACAGAGTAAAAACGAGCTATTTAGTCCTACTCCATGCTCTAAATACGAATTTTAATTAAAATATCCATAAGAGATGACTGTCCACGTTCAGTGAAGGAAAACTTCCTGCATATCTAGATAACTGTCTTTAGTGGTTAACATTTTCTGAAGATTAAAAAAAAAAACACTTCTATAAATGCTTTATGTGTTCTGCATTCTGGCATGATAGAGGGCAAATGTTGGGCATATTCTCTATGGCCTTCTTTCTGGTATTTGAAAATGCCAGAATGTGCCATATCTTCACAAAGCTAATGCCTTTTACCTTTCTTTCTAGACCAATGTTCATTGGCCAACTGGATTTTCTTGTCCAGTGATCAGCCTTGTGCCTTTCTTTGAACCTTCGCCAATTTTTAAAAATCATTTTCAAAAGCACTTAGTTCATAATCAACTATCCTTCCAAGATTTCTTGTATAAATTTTATTGTCAAAACACTTATTTTTCAGTTAGGAACATACATATACACTCAGAGAGAAAAAGGCAGAGTAGAGAAGAACAAAGTCTAACAAAATTATAATAAGAGGACATAGTTGAAATAATTTCCCATGAAATAACTAATTTTTAATATAAGAATGTAGAAAAATTTATTCTGAAAATTATGGAGATTGGTAATAGCTTAATTCTCTAAGTATAGGCATAATTCCCAGATATCTTCCAATTATAATGAGACTCGAACAGATTGGCTAACCAGACTCTATTTTTATTGTAATTCAACAAAACAGTGTCCATATTAATTCTATCCATACTGAATTGTCCAATGCCCCCAAAATTATGACAGAGGTAGAAAACTGATTTGGAAGAAGGCTATATGATCCCTTTGTTAGTGGTTTTTGTACATGTCAGGAAGTTAATTGGATAAAAAGTTTCTCACTAACAAATACAAGGTATCAGGAAAATACCAACTCTAACAAGTCAATCATATGCAGCACCAACAACAAAAACTATTTATTAAAATTATCACTAACATTTTTATTACTTTGTGTCAGGGCTCATTCATCTGTGATCCTCTTTTCACCTTATAGATGTTTCAAGACTTTGGATTGATGGATGGAGGAATTAATATATGATTTTGTTTTTTCTTAGTTTCTTGTTTTTTTACACTTGTGAAATTAGATTAAATGAACAAGAGATTAAAAATGTATTGCACTAAAATTTATATGCTAATATATATTTCTCTAAACTATTATTTTCTATGTATATTTTATATAGCCTTTCCCCTAAGATAGGGTTTAAATTCTATTTAAACAATGTAATGATTTGAAAAAGTTAAACTATGCAGTTTTGTACTGTAACAACTATCGCTCATATTATATTTCATTATATCTTCCTGTGTTTCCTTGGAGCTCAAAATGGCCAACATGAGAACCTTTTTTCATTTATCTCTACAATATCTTACTACGTGAGTGTCAGATACTCTATCTCCAACAACCAAATTGTATCTTTAAAGATAAAGAAAAGAAGAGGAAAGACTTGCCGCCCTGCTTCCCATCTCTATTCTGCTATGGCTACATACATAAAATAGTTAATGCTAAAATAAATAAACCCATGTCCCACTGCACCAATGGATGCAAAGAGGATGTAAAACGGACAAAAAAGCTTGCCATCCATTGGAAAACGCGATGCATCCGTTGTGTATTCACTGCGTACGTGTTTCCTAAGCTCTATCTATCAAACATCCATCTACTGCTATTTCATCCGCTCAAAAAGTTTTGAGCTGCACAAAACTTTGTGAACGGATGAACTTTCTGCCGCGTACAATGTACATCCATGACACATACGGGCAACAAACGTTCTACGTCCATTGTCATCCATTACACGTCCGCTGTATCCTCTCGGCATCCTTTGGGCATCCCCTCAACTCACATCTGCTGCAGCTGAAACTGGGAGGAAAGCGAAAGGTACACGGAACGTCCACACAATGTTAGTAGCACAGAAATAGAAAGGATGTAAGCGGATGCATCTCGTATATAAAGCATTGAAAAGGACAAAACATTTGTATATGGGACATATCTCGTATATTTAGGATGTCTGGAGTATGCCTAGAGTATGTGGAAGGACACCTCGTGGAAAACCGACATTTCCTATAAAAAGGGGGAGGAAATCACCTGGATCTCACTATCAGTCCAACAGCCATGGTGTACAGACCTCTTCACCCTTGCTCTTCCTCTTCCACATCATCCATTGATCTCCACCATGGATCATCACACATTCCTTATGGTAGCTGCCATCATTCAACACCAGAACCAAGCCCTCTTCAGACTGTTTCACCTTTTCTACGCAAGGAGAAGAAGGAGACGTCCAAGATCTGTGTGGGTCCGACGATGGATCGGGAGAAGAGTGGAGTTTGGACTATATGACAAGCTGATGGTGGAGCTGAGGAATGAAGACACTCGTGCATTCCAGCCCTTTATGAGGATGTCACCAGCCATGTTTGACGAAATTATGTAGTGTCTGAGACCCAGGTTGACCAAGCCAAGCACCAACTTCTGTCCCAGCCTGGACCCTGGACTGAAGGTGGCACTGACTCTGCGCCACCTGGCCTCTGGAACCACATACAGAAACATGCAGTATGCCTGGAGGGTGTCACACAATACCATCAGCAAAGTCGTCAGAGAAGTGGTGCAGGCCATCATCGAAGAATACGTGGAGGAGTTGCTCCAGTGTCCCACCACTGAAGAAGCCTGGAGGAAAGTTGCAGAACAGTGGTATCAGAGGTGGAACTTTCCCCACACCGTTGGAGCCATAGATGGGAAGCATGTGGCCTGCAAAGCTCCAGCCAACTCAAGGTCCTCTTATTTCAACTACAAGGGCTTCTTCAGTATCATCATCTTTGCCATGGTTGATGCTGACTACAAGTTCATGTACATCGATGCTTCAGGCAACGGGTCTGCTTCAGATAGCCAGGTATACAATGCAAGTGACCTCAAGGATGGTCTGGAACACAACCTCATCATGGGTTTTCCAGATCCAGACACCCCTACCCAATGACACACAAGATGTGCCTGACTTCATCGTGGGGGATGACGCCTACTCCCTCAGAACCTAACTCATGAAGCCCTACAGTTCAAGATACCTCACCCGTGAAGAGAGGATCTTCAACTACAGTCTGTCTAGGGCAAGGTGGGTGGTGGAGAACGCCTTTGCCATACTGGCCAACAGGTTCCAGGTCCTTCTCACCACCATGCAGCATCACCCAGGGACTGTGAGGAACATTGTGGAAGCTTGCTGCATCCTGCACAATCTCATGCGCACCCGCTACCCAGTGTTGCAGAACAGGCTTGTGGACCATCAACAAGGCAATGGGGACATGGAGCCTGGTGAATGGAGGCAAGGGCTAAACCTGATAGACACTGTGGATGTACAAGGCCCCAACAGAGCTCCATATGAAGGAAAGAAGCAGCGCAACCTCCTGAAACACTGGTGCAACTCCCCAGCTGGAGCAGTGGAGTGGCAAGACAGGATGGTAGATGCTTAATGGATGCTTCCTTCAGCCTGTCTCATAACACTGATGAAATTGTGCCATGTATGTTGAGTGGCCCTACAATGAATAGGACATTAATAAAGAGCTTTGTTTATTTTGAAATGTGTTGATCAATGAATAAATTGTTATTCATAAGAAAGGGCCATATGTGTGGCAGCTGGGAGGGTGGACCATACAGTCCCATTATGCTTGCACTGGAGATTTATCTATCCCACAGCTATCCTTACCCATCACACAACTATCCTTAATCATCCCACAGCTATCCTTACCCATCCCACAACTATCCTTACCCATCCCACAACTATCCTTACCCATCCCACAACTATCCTTACCCATCCCACAACTATCCTTACCCATCCCACAGCTATCCTTATCCATCCCATAGCTATCCTTACCAATCCCACAACTATCCTTACCTATCCCACAAGCATGCAAAGGCTTAACCCTTTTTTCAAAGTTTTCACCAACACTTTATAAAGTAAATAAAATGAACCAAGTGTGTGAAGCAATGATAACCTTTATAAATAACTGTCTTAAGTAAACTGTATGACTTTATTAAAAAAAGCAAAATGAACCAAGTAAAGTGTCTTTAAGCAAAGTGAACAGGTAACAACTCAGTCTCTGGCACTATTCTCAGTCACTCTGAGGCATGTCCATGGTCTCAGCTGTCGAGCGGCCAGGGACTGTGGAGGTTGCTGTGGCTGGTCTGAACCACCATTGGGGTGCCTGGCCCTGAGAGTATAACAGGGGATGGTGTGTTCAGGAAGCTCTCAGAGAGCTGACTCAGTCCCGTGAGGTTGAGAGGCCCTTCCTCAAGGACCTGGGATGTCAGGCACAGGACTGATGACAGATTTTCTGTTGAGGGGCTTGGCTGTGGGGTGGAGGAAGGAGGAGTGTAGTGGGGCTGTCTGGTCTGCAACTGGGTGAGGTGAGGCGTCTGTGGCATGCGATGTACCTGGGCCTGGACTGGGAAGGGCTGCCTCTGCTGTGGCAAGTCCTGGTACTTGTAGCCTTGGTAGGTGAGGGGCTGTTGAAAGCCGTGGAAGGGCTATGACATCGCCTGGGGTGGAGGAGCAGACCTGGACTGGGCCGGAGCAGGTTCAGCTGGGCCTGGAGGGTGGTGCAGAAGTGCTGTAATCTTCTCCTTCATCGCCTGGTACTAGGCCTCGGGCAGGTCCATGAGGGTCTGGCTCACGTATGTGATGAAGAGCTTGCGGTTTGAGGATGGTATATCACTGTGGACCAACTGAGAGAGAAGATCTGTGCTGGTCTTGATCATGTCCCTGATCTCCAGCAGGACAGTATGGCTCTGGCCCTCCAGTCTGTCTCTCTGCCTGCTTTCTGTGGAGGTGGAGCTGGGGGTGGAGGTGGATTGGTCTCTGGCTGCTGTTTCTTCTTTCTCCGTTTGAGACAGGGGATCCTCCATATTCTCTGGCATAGGGAGTGCAGCTGTCGGAGGGGTCTCTGCCGTGGGGCCCTCCAAAGACACTTGCCTGGACATGGTAGCTGTCTCCTGGCTGGAAGAGGAGTGGCGGCTGTCTGTGGGCTGTCTGAGGGAGAGGGTTGACAAAGGGGCTGCTCCTTGGTGGTGGATCTCTCCTTCCAGGAAGCTGCACCTGGCCATGACATAGGTCTCTCAGTCAGTGAGCTTGACAGCGGCCTGGCCAGATTTCTTCAGGTGCAGCTTGCCATACCAGGTGTGCATGTGCTTCCACCATCCCAGGAGTCCATCTGAAGTGTAGCCCAGGCTCTCTGCCTTGTCTCTCCATGCTGCCTGCTTCCTCTTGGTGTTGCAATAGAGCCTGTGGCCCTTTCTCCACAGGTACTCGTTTTCCCTCAGCCATTCCAGCACCTCCTCTGCACGGTCCTCGGAAATGGAGTACTGTTTCCTCTCTCCCTTCTCCTTGCCTTGCCTCTTCCTCCCTCTGGCAGGGGCTTCAGAATCTTCAGCAGCAGGGCTTTGAGGGCCTTGGGGCTGGTCCACCACAACAGCAGCAGCAGCAGCAGGAGAAGCACCAGCAGCACAAGCAGCATCAGCAGCACCAGCAGGAGAAGCACCAGCAGCACCAGCAGCACCAGCAGCACCAGCAGCACCAGAAGGAGAAGCACCAGCAGCAGCAGCACCAGCAACACCAACAGCACCAGCAGCAGCAACAGCAGCAGCAGCAGAAGCACCAGCAGCTTCAGAGTCAGTGCCAGGGGGTGGGATGGTGGTTCTGTCCTTCTTGCCAGGGCTGGCAGGAGTAGGCACAGGCTTCCTCTTCTTCCCTGACTGACGAACCATGGTGTTCTTTCAAGATGTCTCTGGCAGCAGGTCTTTCCTCTGAATGGTGACTGCTTGCAAGCTGCATCCTTTTATATCCACAGAGCTGACACAATTCATCCTCCCTGCATGCGCAGTGAAAGCTTTGCATCCGCTACACATCTGCAATGCATCCGCTATGCATCCTATAGGCGTCCATGATGCATCCGCATCATCCGCTACGCATCCGCTCCTTCCGCTATGGGTCTGCTTCGCTATTCTCCCCTGGAAGCCCTGCAGATGTGTCATCTGCTTCCATCCCCTTCCATCCGCTAGGCTTCCTTCGAACATCTGCTTATCATCCTTGCTACGTACTACCCCCGTCCGTTCCTTTCCGTTGTTTTCCGTTCTGTTTATGCAAATTTGCGGCACTTTTGAGAGTGGATAACAATGGATGGAGCCACCCCTGAAATTTTGCTTGTCCCCTGTGTCTTTTTTGCATACATTTTGCATCCATCGGCCAGTGTGACCTAGCCTTAAAGGCCATGTGTTCTGGGACTATGCATGTTAATTATGTAGAATATTGTTTCCAGTAGTTCTCGAAAAGTCTGAGTCTTTTAACAGATAAACATAAATACTTGCCTGTATTGTCTTCCCACTTTTGCCTACCTTTGTCTTGTTTTGCTGGCTGTTTCTAAAGGTTTGTTGATGCAACAATTAATATTTTTGCTAGTGCATTGAGCAGTATATATGTATGCTATGATCTGGACATAAGGATTCCTTATTAAGGGGTGTCTGGATTTGTCAATCTTTATGTGCAAAATAAAATGGAAATTACCCATAGTAACAATCAGCTAAGGATGGTAATGTGGACTGATGATTATCCAGTAAGCACTTTGGTCATGGAGATAATGACATAGAACAGTGCAGATCAACGCCTAAATGGAATTCACAAATGTGAAAGTTTTCCTGCACTTGATTTTATTTTTATAACATAATTTGTAAAATATTGGAGATGAAACAAAAACATGCATAATTTCAATCCTGAGTGATTTTAAATTCAATTAATTCAAAAATATTTCCAACAGTAAAAAAAAGTTCAGAATTGTAATACAATATCATAATTTAAATTTTGTCCAATTGTTATATATCACATACTAGGTTATAATGCTAATCAACTGCCAGATACCATCTGCTAATAAAAATCTTTAAATGATAAATATAGACATTATATAAAATAGCATGTTTTTGGCCACCAAAATCCTCAGAGGTAAATATTGTAGAAAAATTATTGGAACAAATTTATTTTAGCTCTATGGCATAGTTATAACCATGAGGGTGATGAGAACATTTGCAGACATCAGTTTTAATAAGTAATAAAGAACAGATGTGGTTTAGTAATCACCTCTGAAATCTCATGTATAAATGTGATAGATCTATAAAGAAAAAAATTAAATATATTTACTAATTTAAATATTGCCCAGATAAAACATTAGGTCTTTTACCACACTTTTCTGCCTATAGTGCCAGAAACAGCTACCAATTAGAATTTTAGGAGAATATTTGCCAAATACTTGCTATTATCCATCATAGTCTTGGACAAAAGTGCTAAATAACGTGCCTTCAGGTTTATGATTGCTAGTTTTTCTGCCTGGCATATGCCAAGAGAAACTAAAGTCAAAGGTAACTGCATAAAATTGCAATTGTAAAAGGATTTAGAAAAACTCAGCGTGTTACTGGTCTTCTGCCGAGAGAAGAGCTAAGAGAGTTGATCAAAGTATATAATACATATTTCTCCAACAGAAGTACACATGTGAACCCTGAAAAAGAGGACAAAGGGGAAAGTTTAGTAATGTCCTTATAAAATATTAGTCGCAAATTCAAGATAGATGAGCTCATAGAAATCCATACTTGATCACTTCTCTCAATTAATTTCTTTCAAGCAGAGCTAGATTGATTCCAGTTTTGGAACTGGAATAAGGATATTATTAAGGATATGGCCTGATTCAAAGTGTTTGATAATTCCTGTCATATAATAGTGTATATCAATGGAAGGATAAGAGGTGTTAGAAAGCAGCGGAGGAAGTTGTTCTCCTGGGGCTATGAAACTGCAGCATCGTGCATGAAGACATGAATGAAGCTCCTGAACGTAGAAGAGAAATAGAGAAAAAGAACACTTTCTCATCGATATTTAGGATAATACACGAATAAATACTGCTGGACAGTCATTTTTAAATGTTCCAATTGATGAATATCCTTACATTTCTAACTTAGTGAAATTGTAGGATTTTATGTCAAGAACATAAAAAACCTTGAAAAAAAAGAGACAGCACAAAAAAACGAACATCAAACATCTACAAACCATATATCTACTCAACAACTGCAACCAAAACCTAATCCACAAAAAAACACAAATCCTACAAATATTGATATCCCCATCCCCATCAAAGAAGCCATTGAGCATGAACAGAAGCGAACAAATGCCATCTTATTTGATCTAGAGGTCAATGACAATGCTGACACCACTAACATTCAAAACATTATCAGAGAATATCAAGCATAAACCATCTCCCTTGATGAAATAATTGACATTTCCTATGTCAATCCTGAGTTTATAAACAAAGACAGCTTGATGACCTCACACCTCTGCAGGGTTGTTTGCAAAAATGAATCAAGCAAATGCAAATTCATCTTCTCAATAAATTCACTCACAAAGAGCAACAACAACCATAAGAACCTTTGTTCTTGCCCTGATCTAACCTTACAGCAATGTGTACAATCCCAGGAATTACTTTCTGAACTCAAAAGACTACATAAATTAGGTAATACTAATCTATACATTGTTTACCATGCAGAGTAGAAACCCATTCCTGTTTGTGATCACCTTATTAGCAACTGCATCCTCTTTGCTGATGATGTAAAACTATTCAACACCACCATCAATGCTACTATCCTTCAAAAAGACCTTGATTATGTGCCTGAATTACAACTAACAGTTGGCAACTCCAAATCTCTACCAACAAATGCTCTGTCTTACACACTGGTAAAAAAATCTATATTCCAAATACAAGCTAAGCAGATATTACCTTGTTGATAACCCTCACTTTGTCAAGGACCTAACTTCTATTGACCTCACCCCATTCTTAAGAGGTCTGTCAGGGGCGTGCATAAGTGCACAATCGTGCCTAATGTCCCTGTCCTATTGTCTTCAATTATTAGTTCCTATTTCTTGTATTTAAACTTATGTTTATTCTTGTTTCTGTTGTATTGTAAGCTTTTGACAAATAAATAAAATAAATAAATAAATAAAATTGTTTAACATACATTTCAGTTCTATGTTTTTCTTGAAATTCTGTGTCATTTACCTGTAGGCTTCCTTTAATCGTCATACAACAGCTAAATTTTGAATAGGATGTTATATATAGTCACAGAAAAAATTGAACATTGATTAATGGTGTTTATTTGGAGTTTTACACCACAACTTTTCATTTAGAGTTGGACACACTTTTACTTTCTTCTACATTTGAAACTTTTTCACACAAAAAATCTTGAAATTATTGACAAAAATTTTAGATAATCTTTGCAAAGGCAAAGGCATAAAACATGCTACCCTTGATGTAGCCCCATATGGTCTTAGATGTAAGGCCCAAAGCATGCTCTTGAACTTTCATGAAGATCAATTGATAGTGTATTATTTATTGTCTTGAAATGTCTTGCATTGTTATTGCATTGGCAAATTTTAGTTTAAACTCATTTGGCTGATATTAGGCAATTGGCTAAACAATTCAGTGCTCAAATATTTTATTTGCTAATTAATTGCTTATTGATAAGCAATTGCTTATTGATAACATCCACTGATCTGCCAATTGCATCCAAACAGAATTGAGGGGACTGACTCATTATAAGCACAGTGGACCATGGTGTTCACTTATGCGAATGTAAACATCAATTTCTCTACAGGTCTGCATCTGTTAATAATAGGACAACTTTCTGGTTGAGTTTGCTTTTCCACAGCAGGCTTTTTGGCTCAGCTCAGAACTCTCTTGGTACTATTCAAATACAGGGATCAGATAGCAAATTCATAAATAGGGAAGTTTTGTTATTTTTTTCATAACTCTGTTATAGTTACTTTTTATTACTGAACATTACTTCACAAATCTCATATGTTACAAATAAAGATATAGCTAATGTCAGGAATGAAAAAATAATTTGGTGATGTCTTATATATCTTGGTAATGTACAATTACTCAGCCTTAATTCATTTTATTTCACATTAATGGCAGGGCAACATATATATCAGATGTGCCCTTCCTGTAGTGCCTCCAAGATTTTGGCATGATCTGGCACCTACAGAAGCTGCCATCACAATTTGTAATATAATATAATAAAAAGATAATAAATACACAGGGGAAGTTACCTTAATTGACCATAGACATGATCTATCTTAAAGGGTTGACAAAACTACCATGTTTAAAGGGTTGACAAAACTACCATGTTTAAAGGGTTGACAAAACTACAATACGGCCTCCACCAATAGGAAGGCCCAGCATGATTTCTAGACATGAGGTGAAATTAAGCCCCGCCCCCAAAATTTAGGCCTATTTAAACCATGCTTTTCCCCACCATTTCTCACATCGTTCATTAGAACTACACGAGGTGAAGAGAAATGGGCAGGGTGGGTGGGAAGAAAACTTGCCTTTAGGAGTGCCCTGCAGATAGCCTAGGCAAGAATACCCAATAGCCTATAGAAGCTTCCTGAAGGCAGGATCCCCAGCCGCTTCAGGGCATGGCATGGCTACCCATGTCCCTTCGCCTTTAGGGCAGTCTCTTTCGGACAATGGAAGCTCCCCAAGCACAGTCTCAGCCATTTCGATTGGCCGGTAGAAGCGGCCTCAGGGCGAGCATACACACACACTCCCCTCGCTGCGAGGCTGCATCTATCAGCAGACGAAAGCCCCCTTAAAGGCAGAATCCCCAGCTGCTTCGGGGTGGAGGTGGAGCTGCCTATGTCCTCTCAACTTTAGGCAGCCTCTTTCAGGCGATGGAAGCTCCCCAAATGCAGTCACCAGTTACTTCAATTGGCCAGTAGAAGCAGCCTCAGGGCAAGTGCACACACAAGCTCCCCTTGCCACGAGGCCGCTTCTACCGGCCGATTGAAATGGCTGGTGACTGCATTTGGGGAGCTTCCATCGTCCAAAAGAGACTGCCTAAAGGTGAGGGGACATGGACAGCCACACCTCATCCTGAAGCGGCTGGGGATTCTGCCTTAGAGGGTTTTCCTCTGCCGATAGAAGTGGCCTCGCGATGAGGGAAGTTTGTGTGTGCGCTCGCCCTGAGGCCACTTCTACCAGCTGATCGAAGTGCTGGTGACTGCATTTGGGGAGCTTCCATCACCCGAAAGAGACTGCCTAAAGGCAAGGGGACATGGACAGCCACGCCTCGCCCTGAAGCAGCTGGGGACTCTGCCTTCAGGGGTTTTTCGTCAGCCGATAGAAGTGGCCTCGTGGCAAGGTACATGTGTATGGGCCGCTCTAGGTGGGGGAGGAAATTAAATCACCCCCGAAAAGATGTCCTAGCAGTTTTTTCAGGGGTCAAAAAAAATAAAAATAAGACCCGGCCTTATTTTGTGAGAAATACGGTATGTTAGACTAGTAACCAAATGTTAATTCTATTTTTATTATAAGAATTGTGTAAACCTAAATGAACTTCCTTGAGAGAGTGATAAGGCACTTGGAATTTTAAAGTAATTTTAAAATTAATGTCACTTGTCTTTAACTTGCATGTACTTTAGTAGCATAGTCCTGGCTTGGCACCCAAATCCAGGGAGGTCTGTTAGGCCAAAATTGTGTACTTCTGATGTGCTGGAAGTTGTTTAAGCTGTAATTTTTACTGCATTTCACAGATTCCAAAATGTTATCAGCTTCATTTTTTTTAAAAAAAAAAAACTAATACATTAGCTGATTCAATTTGACAGGATTTCAACTATTCAGCATCTTTTACGCCTGCAACATTTTTGCTATTGGAGAGTCAGGTTTAAGAAACTTCAGAAAAATCTTTTGCTATCATCATCATAATTATTTCCCCAGGTTGTCTTCAGTCAGTTCCATGTTCGTCCCTTTTTAACACTAGAGTTTTCACTACAATTCACAGGAAGTCAAACCTTTCTATCTGCTGTTGCTTTATCAGTCCTTAGCTGATATTGTATAGTTTGGTATGAAAGCATCCCTAATTTAAAGATAATAAAGGAGATCATGTGACTGAGGAATAAACCAATGGATACAGACAGCAGATCCATCAACATCAAGTTCACGTGTTCTCTGTTGAAAGCATATAATCATTTTGAAGTGTCTACACTGTGAGAGCTTACATTTGTTGCATATTTCAAAGATGTCAAAAAAACAGAGTGTAATTTTATGTGCCCTGGAGTAACTACTTGAGCTTCAGGCCATACAAACATTGCTATTACTGGGAAGTAAAATATCTGCATAATTAAAAAACATCATCAGTCTTACAGTTCCTGTAGAATTTGGTAACTTCCTTGCCTGAAGGCTGTTCTTGTCTTACTAAGTCTGTTTACCCTGTCCAAGATTAGATTAGTTTAATTATTATGAAAAAGACTGCTCAGATCTTACAACCTAATTATGCAAATGTTTTTAAATGTTCACAAAAGTAATTTATTTATTTTGAAGATGAATCTGTTTTGTCATAAAACAGATTGGAGTCCTGGCAATGTGCAGGCTAGGTTATACACCCTAAGGCTGATTTCTTTTCTTTTCCCATAGATCTGTGGGATCTCTGGATTGCAACATTTTCTAATCTGTTAAAAAATAAGATGGTTTGTATTGCATGTGTGTCTTTGTTTTACAAAACATCATAATGCCAGAAAGAACTATTGCAGGTTTAATATACAACAAGCCTTGTTATGAAAACAGGACATTTCAGCCAGATTCATTTATAAAATGCTAACAGCTAAAACATTCCTAGCAGACCTATTAAGGTGCACCTGTTTTAATAAACTTTGGATCAGATTCCTTTGAAAGAATTATGTTACGCATAATGCTGTGAAAAGAATTGTTCTGGAAACAACCCCTTCTTCAAAAGAAAGCAGAAATGTCCTTTCAGAAGTTTCTACAACTGATTCTGTTGCAAGTTATAAATATAATATCCTTATATCATGAATGTAGCAATTATTAATTAAAATGATGAAGTTTTTAATCAGCTACATATCTATTTATAGTGCCTTCAAAATCATTTTTCCAAGATCAAGGGATATCTTCAACAACTCTCACAGGCTAGCTCAAAGAAAAGTGACTTGCTTGAATCTGTATATTTAATGACCTAATAAGAAATTGAAAGAACAAAATAATAGGTGATTTTGGGAGTGGAGTGGAATTTTGAAGTTAATTTGAAAAGTATGTTACTGCTTTTTTGGCAAGATTATTATATTTTAATGACAAAGACTTGCTCCTGACATGTTAATTATGAACATCTCTTACCAAGACTGCAACAAACTTAAGATTTGAAACTTGAAAAAACTGCTGCCAAATACATTAACTAAATCATGGCAAATATGGCATTTTCTTTAAAAAGAAGATAAATAAATTGTCCCTTCCTCAGTTTGGCTTATGGCATGATCATAATTTTAAGTTGTCCAAAATATAGTTTTAAATTATCCAGTAATCAATTAAAACATCCTTTACAGACAGCTGTTCTATCTTGGCTTGGATCCATCCAATGAATAGCAGATCATAACCTCTTTCCCTTAGCCTTGAATACTAATGTCAAAGCACAAAACCAATTCATTGACAAAAATATTGTGTAGAAGACAGGGAATGGCCAAAAAGTTTTATACATTTTATTCATGGTTAGGTTAAACATGAGATGTTAATATCATATTATATCACTACTAACTACATTTATTACTATTTGTTTGTATATTGGATGTCAGAAACATAAATAGAATTAAGAATAGAGAAAAATAAAATAGCAAACATATCTGGAAAAACAGAAACCTGCGGTATAGACAAAGACTATATACACTGTTCACAATTTAAGTAATATTTCTATTTTTGCTGTATAAGTTCTCATCAGTATAAATGTTCCATGTTTAGTTCCATCATTAATGTCACAATAATGCATCAAAGCCTTTTATACTCAATGTTTATTTCCCCATCTCAAATAATGTATTTCATTAGAAATATATTGCTCTAAGAACAATACATACTGTCTTTTTGATTTGTATATAAATTAACTGCTATTTAAATAGGCAGGGCAATGGCTCTTCATGGAGATTATATCTAGAGTTCTCTGGTGTATTAAATGGAGAATGTGAGCGATGATATTAAGTAGCTGGTATGACATCACCATTATCATGGATATTCAGGAGATTAGAAGCTGATGGCTGTCATTTAAATGAACACATCTCAAGTGCACCTGCTTTATAATTATTTGTTGGAGTAGGATCATTAACATATTCCTTAAGTCACTGTAATTTGCTAGCAATTTGGATCTACATTAACAATGTTATGTATGCACATGCACACACACACATACATAAATGCACAAACATGTACTGTATATGGTATGCATGCACATATATTAATATATAGATAAAATAAAAAAGCTTTTTAAAATGCATAATACATATTTCAAATTATAAATCACATTCACATACTAAATTACTAACATTAGCAGAACATGTAACAAACATTGCAATTTGTAATTATTTGGCATTTGTTAGGATAATTTATGTAGCTAATGTTCCCACAGTTATAAAGAGAGTTGCAGGTGATTCTTACTTCTCTCCTACAGTCTTCTTTACTTAGAGAAGGAATATGCAAGTGGAGCATCCATGGATTGTGGGGCTATCAGGATCTTTTCAAAATTTTCCAGAGAACTATAATGTACAATGTGACAGAAAAGGAAGGTGACAAAATATAGACCACTATTTTTATTTTTAAAAAAATTGCCTCTCTCTATGTATACCATATCAAAAACAAATGGAAGTCCTGAAATGAGCTGCTAGACTAACAGCCCTTAAGAACCTGGAATAGCTTTATTAAAATTGCCTATGGGACAGGCAAATCTCCCTATCAAAACAATATCATTTGTTATAAAATATTCAACAAAGAACTATTGAAAATGCCCACAAATATATATATAAATATATATGTGCTGTTCAGCTTCCTTCGGGTATTATCCCACGTCATTGTAGTTCTGTTAAAGTTGTAGCAACGTTTCAGCAGAATCTCATCTGCCATCATCA
>BLBF01015797.1:36041-61366 GCA_015471245.1 Laticauda colubrina
TGTTTAGGTGTGTTAGGAAATTGTTTAGGTTTTCTTTTCCATGGGGCCAAATCACAAATGTGTCATCGATGTATCTTAGCCATAGTTTGGGTTTGTGGGTGGCATTAGCCAGGGCTCTGGATTCGAATTCTTCCTTGAACAGGTTTGCAATGACAGATCCCATAGGGGCTCCTTCAATTTGCTTGTATCTTTGTCCTGTGTATATGAAATATGTGTTGGTTAGGCAGTGTTCTGTTAGTTCCATGAGGTCTTTAGCTGGTTGGTATTTATTTTTGATGATTTCAAGAGTTTCTTTTATTGGGACTTGAGTGAATAGTGAAACCACGTCGAAACCTACAAGCAGATCTTCTTGTTCCACATGTAGATCTTTGATCATTTCTAAGAAGTTGTATGAATTTTGTACATATGAAGCTGCGGTTTCAGCATGGGGCTGTAGTTGTTTTGCTAAGTATTTCGCTAGGTTTTGTAATGGTGCTCCTATGGAGCTGACTATGGGTCTGAGAGATATGCCCTCTTTGTGTATTTTTGGGAGGCCGTATAATTTGGGGCATCTAGAAGATTTTTCTCTTGGGATCTTTTTATCACATACATATGCTTATTTCATGTATTGCCTTTTGAAGTTTGAACTTCTCATCTCCCTTTTTCTGAAGACCTCACCAACTCCACCCAACTGTACTTGTGCCAGCCTTGCACTGCTTTTCAACAGATTCACTCTTCCATCATAAGTCAACATTATATGTTTTTGCATTTTGATCCTCATTCATTCTTTCTGTATGACTAAACCATCCTTATTTCATACTGATTAATCACATTTTTATTAAATCTGTATTCATTCAGCATCAGTATTCTGTTAAATTCTAATAGAATTTAAGAACAATTTGGAAAGTAAAAAGTGATAAGTAAATTAACTATTTGAAAATAAGTTTTAAAAAATAACAGTTGCATTAAAGAGCAGACATAAAATGGTTCCTGGGAAATCTGGCATAGCTGATGATAAAAAATAATGATCATGCTGATTTGGATACTATCTATTTAAATAAAGTTGTGATATAAGATGAAATAATTATGTAAGAAGTGCAGAAGTGTAGAATTATATTATTTAGGTTTGAACGTGTACTTCTCAGTTTGTAGGCAAAAAATAAAAGCATAAACATATTAAAGACTGAAATTAAGAGGTAGATTTAATTAATACATTTTGAGTTAAGTACTGTCACATCAAAAATATGATTGATTATCTACATAGAGAAATAGTTGTGGTTTTTATATGTTTTAATGAGAAAGACACACCAAGACCTTGTTTAAGGAAGAATTTACAGGCCCAATATTAACTAATTCACAAAGACACTATTTTCCTGAAATGTGTTATTTGAAACAAAAATGAAATTCAGGTAAATGAAATCTTCTTTAAGTGGGCTCCTGAATACTTTATAGATACATTCCTTAGCTGCAGATTTAAGGGCTTCAAAATGATTAGAAAATATGTAATAAATGAATTGTTGCTCCAGCAACTCTTTAGGATAGATATTTCAAGTCTAAGTAATCTTCCATAGAATTCAACACTTTAGGCTTAGAGAACCATTGGCAGGTCAAATTAGAACCATGGAGATTCCCTAATCCAAGGGCCATTGGTCATTCTTGGAACAGTCACCATCTTTCAGTTTAGTCTCCCTGACAGATTGAATGCAACATAGATATCTAAACTCTGCGGAAGAAATATGGATTTATAGGTAATAATAAGAAAAGGAATTTGAACAGCAAGCGGAAGGTAAATTGAAATCCTGTAACTGGTATTCTCACTCATTCTTTTGTCATCACATTTAATTATCTTTTTTTCCTTCTAATATAATTTGCTTAAAAATTATGCATTTAAGAAGGTTTATTCCAGTTGAAGGTACAATTTAAGTCAGAGAAAGAGTGGAAAGTAACAATATTGTCAATAATATGGCTGATTTCATTTTCAAATCAACATTATCACATCATTACTGATTTGTTAGCTTTATGGAACAATTATTCAGTTGGTTTATTTCAATTTCCAATTATTTCACATTCCACAATTCACGAAGAACACATTCTTGTTAACTTTCTTTAATTGGAAAGAAACTTTAATTGGTTTTGTTCATAATACTTTGTTTTAATCATAAAGGAAAAATACTTGGCCTGAAATGCTTAAAGATCATGTTTCATTATGAATGATAGCATCCATAAACATCAATATTCCAGACTATAGCTGAAGTAATACTCAAATATATTTATAAATAGATCTACAAATGTACTAAGTCAAATGTACTATGGTAAGTCAAATGTATATATATTTCTTAAGTTTTTATGTGATTGAAATCAGAATCTATCTTTAAAAATTATGCATAGTTGATGAGTGGTTTATCTTATGCCACAATAAATATTTTTTTTTATTTTCATCAGCTAAATGATTATGCCTAATACTATTTCTTACTAAAGGTTATTATGATTTTTCTGTAACAAAGCTTAGCTATTTTGATATGAACCACTAGATGGCAATAAATATAACCAGAACATCAGAAAATTTAATAAGAGTTCAGCATTTTAAATTATAATCACTACCAATGTTCAACCTCCTACATAGGTCATCTCTCACAGTGAAAGATATAAGAGTCAGACCACCTTCCAGCCCTTTAGAGGATGGTTTGCATTTCTAAAGAACACTTTCAGTCTCCTAATGATGTTTTACCAAGAGCCACTAAGTTTTGTTGTGACTGATCCCAAACTGCAACTGGTTAGCTACCTGAATGTAGTTAAAACAGAAATCTGTCATGATTTTATTGATGATAAATTTGCATATTTCATTGCCATGGTGAAAGGATACAGACAACCATCACATGTTTAAAATTTACAAAATGCTTCACAAGTCTTCCTCCCTCCCTCTTTCCCTTCCCTCTTCCAAAGATCCTTCCTCACATAGATTGACCCAACTGGAGAGTGATGTGTACAAAAATTTAGCTCATCACATAGTTTTAATCCTCTAGAAGAAGCAGAAATTTTATAGAAAAGTTTGTTTTGAGCATACTATGTTTTAAAAGTACTTTCTGTCTTAGTTTACACATAAGAGAGAACCTTAGCTCCAACTGCTCTGTTCACATTCACTTCTGTGCCCGTTACTAATATGACGCTGTGAAGTTTTGAAAGGGATACTTCAAAGTGAAGAAAATTCAGTGGCCACTTCACTTGAAACTGGATATTTGAACTGAAACTTCCAATCACTTTGAGACTTCTAATCAAGTGGCTTTGAATTACTGCAGAGAAATTTCATAGCTAATATAAACTTCAGCTGGACTTTGCAGAACCTAAAATAACAATAGCAATAGTATCTAGACTTATATACTGTTTCATAGTGCTTTACAGCCCATGTTAAGTGGTTTAAAGAGTCAGCATATTGGCCCCAACAGTCTGTGTCCTCATTTTACTGACCTCGGAAGAATGGAAGGCTTGAGTCAGTGAGAATCAAAATTCTGGCAGTCAGCAGAATTAGCCTGCAATAGTGCATTCTAATCACTCCATCACAATGGCTCTTAAGGGCCTGTCACATAGGCCGACGGATGCAAAACGTATGTAAAAAGGACACAGCGGATGAGAAAATGTTCCATCCATTGTTATCTGCTCTCAAAAGTGCCCCGAATTTGCATAAGCAGAGCGGACAACAACGGAAAGGAACGGACGGGGGGAGGATATAGCCAGGATGTAAAGCGGATGCTCCACGGAAGCCTAGCGGATGGAAGCAGATGGAAGCAGATAGCACATCGACAGGGCTTCCGGGGGAGCACAGCGAAGCGGACGTGCAGCGGAAGGAACGGATGCAGAGTGGATGCCGAGCGGATACAGCGGATGCATCACGGATGCCTAGCGGATGCCTAGCGGATGCCTAGCGGATGCCTAGCGGATGCCTAGTGGATGCAAAGCATTCACTGCACATGCGGGGAGGATGCATTGCGTCAGCCTCACAGATATAAAGGGAAGCAGCTCGCAAGCAGGTCACCATTCAGAGGAAAGACCTGCTGCCAGACACAGCTCCAGCCAGCCAGCCAGCCAGCCAGCCAACAACCATGGGGAAGAAGAGAAAGCCTGGGCCATCTGCTGCCAGCCCTGGCAAGAAGGACAGGGCCACCATCCCACCCCCTGGCCCTGACTCTGCTTCTGCTGGGGCTTCTGGTGCTGGGGCTTCTGCTGGGGCTTATTCTGCTGGCGCTGCTCCTGGTGCTGGTGCTACTGCCGGTGCTTACTCTGCTGGTGCTATTCCTGGTCCTGCTGCTGCTCCTGGTCCTGCTGGTACTCCTGGTGCTCCTGGTCCTGCTAGTACTGCTAGTGCTCCTGGTCCTGCTGGTCCTACTAGTGCTCCTGATCCTACTGGTGCTGCTGGTGCTTACTCTGCTGCCACTGATCCTGGTGCTGCTGTAGCTACTTGTGCTGCTGCTTCTGCTGGTCCTGTTGGTCCTGCTGGTCCTGCTTTTGCTGCTACTGTTGTTGCTGCTGCTGGTGATGGTGGTGTGGTGGAGCAGCCCCTACAACCTCGATGCCCCTACAACAACCAGATGGCCCTGCCAGAGGGAGGAAGAGGCATACGCGAGAACGAGAATGGGAGAGGAGGCAATATTCCATCGAATAGGAACATGAGGATGAGGTGCTGGAATGGCTGAGGGAGAACGAGTATCTTTGGCGGAAGGGACACAGGTGCTATCGAGACACCAAAAGAAAGCAGGCTGCTTGGAGAGAGAAGGCGGAGAGCCTGAGCTACACTTCTGAGGTGCTCCTCGGCTGTTGGAAGCACATGAACACCTGGTACGGGAAGCTGCACCTCAAGAAATCTGGCCAGGCCAAGGTCAAGCTGACGGACCGAGAGACCTACGTGATGGCCAAGTGAAGCTTCTTGGAGGGTGAGATCCACCACTGAGGAGCAGCCCCTCTGACAACCCTCTCTCTCAGGCAGCCCGCAGAGAGCCAGTCCTCTTCTGGCCAAGAGTCAGCTCCTGTGTCCAGGCAGGTATCTGTGGAGCGTGCCACTATGGAGAACCCCCTGACAGCTGCACTCCCCATGGCGGAGCACGTGGAGGACCCCCTGACACAGTGGGATCAAGGAGAAGGCACTTCCACCAGAGACCAACCCACATCCACCCCCAGATCCACCTCCACAGAAAGCAAGCAGAGAGGCAGACCAGAGGGGCAGAGCCACACTGTCCTGCTAGAGATCAGGAACACCATCAGAAGCATCATAGATCTCCTCTCTCATCTGGTACACACCGACATACCATCCTCCAACCGTAAGCCCTTCCTCACCTATGTCAACCAGACCCTCATGGACATGTCCAAATCACAGTACCAGGTGATAAAGGACAGGATCACCGGTCTTCTGCACAACCCTCCAGACCCATCTGAACCTGCTCCCACCCAGTCCAGGTCTGCTCCTCCACCCCAGGTGATGTCACGGCCCTTCCAAGGCTTTCCACAGGCCCTCACCTACCAAGACTACGGCTACCAGGAGCTCCAGAAGCACAGGCAGCCCTTCCCAGTCCAGGCACAGGTACATCGTATGCCACCGGTGCCACCGATGCCACTGATGCCACCAATGCCACTGATGCCACCAATGCCACCCATGCCACAGATGTCACCCATGCCACAGATGCCACCCATGCAACAGATGCCACCCATGCCTCATCTCGCTCACCTGCAGACCAGACATCCTCCTTCCTCCACCCCACAGCCAAGCCCGGCCTCAGAACATCTGTCATCGGTATTGGGGCTGACACCCAATGTCCTTGAGGAAGGGGTTCTCAACATCACAGGACTGAGCCAGCTCTCTAGAGAGCTTCCTCCACACACCATCCCCTGTTGTCCTCTTGGGGCCAGGCACCCCAATGGTGCCTCAGACCAGCACTCCAGCAGCAGCCACCTCCACAGCACCTGGACTCTTCACCCCTGAGACTATGGGCATGCCTCAGAGTGACTGAGAAGAGTGCCAGAGACTTTATCTTTGCTTGGGACATTTGGGTAATTTTGCTTTTACAGTTTGTAATTAATAAAGATTATCTTTGCTTCACACACTTGCTTCATTTATTTTATTAAATAAAGTCTTGGTGGAAACTTTTAGAAATGGTTTAAGCCTTTGCATGCTTGTAGGATGGGTAAGGATAGCTGTGGGATGGGAAGGGATACCTTTGGGATGGGTAATAGCTGTGGGATGGGCAGGGATACCTTTGGGATGGGTAAAAGCTCTGGGGTGGGCAGGGATACCTTTGGGATAGGTAATAGCTGTGAGGTGGGCAGGGATAGCTTTGGGATGGGTAATAGCTGTGGGATGGGCAGGGATACCTTTGGGATGGGTAATAGCTGTGGGATGGACAGGGATACCTTTGGGATCGGTAATAGCTGTGGGATGGGTAGGGATACCTGTTGGATGGGTAATAGCTGTGGGATGGGTTAGGATATCTGTGGGATGGGTAATAGCTGTGGGATGGGTTAGGATACCTGTGGGATGGGTAATAGCTGTGGGATGGGTTAGGATACCTGTGGGATGGGTAATAGCTGTGGGATAGATAAATCTACAGTGCAAGCATAGTGGTACTGTATGGTCCACCATCCCAGGTGCCACACCTTTGGCCCTTTATTATCAATAACAATGTAATCATTGATCCACACATTTCAACATAAACACAACTCTTTATTAAGTGCCCTGTTCATTGTAGGGCCACTCAACATACATGGCCCAATCTCATCAATGTGATGAGACCGGCTGAAGGAAGCATCCATTAAGCATCTATCATCCCGTCTTGCCACTCCACTGCTCCAGCTGAGGAGTTGCACCAGTGTTTCAGGAGGTTGCGCTGCTTCTTCCCTTCACGTGAAGCTCTGTTGGGGCCTTGCACATCCACAGTATCTATCAGGTTTTGCCCTTGCCTCCATTCCCCAGGCTCCATGTCCCCATTGCCTTGTTGGAGGTCCACGAGCCTGTTCTGCAACACTGGGTAGCGGGTGCGCATGAGATTGTACAGGATGCAGCAAGCTTCCACGATCCTCCTCACGGTCTCTGGGCAATGCTGCATGGTGGTGAGAAGTACCTTAAACCTGTTGGCCAGGATGCCAAAGGCGTTCTCCACCACCCGCCTTGCCCTGTAGTTGAAGATCCTCTCTTCACGGGTGAGGCGTCTGGAAGTGTAGGGCTTCATGAGATAAGTTCTGAGGGAGAAGGCGTCATCCCCCATGATGAAGTAGGGCACATCTTGTGTGTCGTTGGGCAGGAGGTCTGGATCTGGGAAGCCCATGATGAGGTTGCATTCCAGCCCCTCCTTGAGATGACTGGCGTTGTATACCTGGGCATCTGAAGATGAGCCATTGTACATGAACTTGTACAAAGCATTGAAGCATTGATGTACATGAACTTGTAGTCAGCATCGACCATGGCGAAGAGGATGATGCTGAAGAAGCCCTTGTAGTTGTGATAAGTGGACCCTGTCTTGGCTGGAGCTTTGCAGGCCACGTGCTTCCCATCTATGGCTCCAACGGTGTGGGGGAAGTTCCACTTCTGATACCACTGCTCTGCAACTTTCTTCCAGCCTTCTTCAGTGGAGGGGCACTGGAGGAGCTCCTCCAGGTATTCTTCGATGATGGCCTGCACCACTTCTCTGACCACAATGCTGATGGTGTTGTGTAGCACCCTCCAGCCATACTGCATGCTCCTGTACGTGGTCCCTGAGGCCAGGTGGCACAGAGTCAGTGTCACCTTGAGCCCAGGTTACAGGCTGGGCCGGAAGTTGGTGCTCTGCTTGGTCAACCTGGGTGTCAGCTGCTCCACAACTTCGTCAAACATGGCTGGCAGCATCCTCATGAAGTTTTGGAATGCACGAGGGTCTTCGTTCCTCAGCTCCACCATCAGCTTGTTATACAGTCCATACTCTGCTCTTCTGGCGATCCATCTTCAGACCCAGACACTTCTTGGCCGCCTCCTTTTCTTCACGTAGAACAGGTGAAAGAGCCTGTAGATGGCTTCGCACTGCTGTAGAACGATGCTGGCTACCAAAAGGAGTGTGTGACGATCCATGGTGGAGATGACTGGATGCCGTGGAAGAGAAAGAGCCAGATGAAGGCTGAAGAGGTCTGCACAGCAGGGCTGCTGGACTGAAAATGAGATCCAGGTGAATTCCTCCCCCTTTCTATAGGAAATATAGGTTTTCCGCTCGGTGTCCTTTTGCATTCTCTAGGAATCCTGCAGACATCCTAAATATCCGAGATACGTCCCCTATGCGAATGTTTTATCCATGTTAATGCTTTGTATGTGAGCTGCATCTGCTTTCATCCTTTCTCTGTCTATGCTACTAACACTGTGTGTCCGTTCCACATCCGTTTTGCTTCCTCCCTGTGTCCGTTTTCCGCTGGAGCGGATGCGAGTTGTGTGGATGCGCAGCAGATGCCTGGCGGATATAGCAGATGCATAACGGATGATGACAGACGTCTAACGGATGTTCTTCGTATGCGTAGTGGATGCAGAACGGACGCGTTGGATACATTTTCTGCTCAAAAAGTTTTGTGCAGCTCAAAACTTTTTTAGCAGATGAAATGTCAATAGACGGATGCTGGACGGATAGAGAGGATGAAAAACGGACGCAGTGAGTACAGAACGGAAGCATCGCGTTAACCAATGGATGGCAAGCGTTTTTCTCCGTTTTACACCCTCTTTCCATCCGTTGGTGGTGTGTGACAGGGGCTTTAGCATCATAGCTTTTCTTATCTACCCAGACAAAGTTAAAAAGTGATTGAGTTGGACTCTGATACAGATATAGTTTGATGATAACTCCTGTCATTTTCAAAGGATTTGATTTATTTGAATTTCCATGTGAAAAGTTTGTCCCAGGTTTGCCCCCAGGACAATTTTCATAAATAAGAACCTGGGTATGATCAGATGTTGTACATTTTGGGAGATAGTATCAATTGTAATATAATTATTCATGATTTTACTTCTAATTTGAAAGGCCCAATCTCACAGAAACCTTCTTGGTACCTTTTAGAACACAACTGCAATTAACTACAAGTTAATTGTTGCCACTTATGCTACAGTATGGTGGAAAATGCATCTTCTCATGCAAATAGTATTTTACTTCTTTGCAAAAGTAGAAAAAAATAATCCTTGAATGAAAATATTTTATTTTCTCTATTCAACAAATTTAGAGTAATTTTCATGTTACCTTACAGTAAATTTCAGTAAATTTACAGTAATTTTCACTTTTCTGTGTACCAGAGGTAGTATTCAGTAGGTTCTGACCAGTTCTGGAGAACTGGTAGCGGAAATTTTGAGTAGTTCAGAGAACCAGCAAATGCCACCTCTGACTGCCCCTGCCCCAATCTATTCTCTGTCTCCCGAGTCCCCGCTGAATGGCAGGATCTTCTTTGTTTGCTCTGCACAGAAGAATGGAGCTGGAAAGCAGGTTAGTGGGATGGGGAGGGAATGGGATTTTACAGTAACCTTCCCCCAGGAGTGGGGAGAGAATGGGGAAAATAAATGGAAAATGGGAAAAATTTGAATCCCATTACTGTTATGTACCAATATCACCTGGGAGAGGGAAGAAGTGGTCTACAATCAGTGCTTGCACTAGGGACATACAGGTGAGTCTAAATATACAGTCAATATTAATGTACTAAACACAAGCATATTATTCTGTTCTATTAATTTTTATAAATTAATTTTAAATATTCTGCCCTGAGGCTTCTTTCACTCATTCCAAAGTCTCTCCTTTGTTGCCTACACTATCTGGTTTGAAATGGCCCATGGAAGGAGCTCCTTCAGAAAGTCTTTCTTTGAAACTTAATGGAAGCATGCAAAGTAAGGAAAGGTGGAACTCCTGGTGTGATGATTGCATAAGACAAGACATTTTTACCTAGCCCTTTACTATCTCAAGTTCATGTAAGAACATCTTATTCCTTCTCTGAGAATCTCCATCAAATTCTCTTTTCCTTAAAAAAAAAAAAAAAAGCATTCTAAAGTAAAAAATTCTTTCATCAAATTGAATGACACCTGGTGGTTTTTCAAAAATTCAGGCAATTTTTTTCTACATATCACTGTCCAAGTCATGTGACACCACTCTATGGAGCAGAGAGAAGAAATGACTGATGAGATAGCCTTTGATAACAATAGACATATGATGTTCTTTTCACATATATCTAAGAGCGATCCAGGAAAATACCAAAGAAGCATTTTTGCACTACAGTTTAACCTGTATGTGGAATAAGACACACACAGAGAAAGGGATTAGGAAAATCTCATAAAGGAGATAATACATTATCCCAATAAGATTGCTGCATTTATTTTATTTAATACGTTATGGTGCTGAAATCTAAATATGTGCAATGAAAAATAGGGAGCTTCATTCTCCCCCCTCTACTCAGATATCACTTTTATTCCCATTATTCCCCATCCCCACACTTTCCCCCTCCCATCTAAACCTTTTTCTGGATTAACAAAAATAAGAACCAATCAGGAAGGAAGATAAAATGACCCATTTTGGAAAAACCTGAGTGCCTCCAAATGGTCAGTGAAAGCGCACCTAACAGCATTAGGACAAGCATTTTGCTAACCAGTTACCACCTACTGTGCTTATTACATAGCGTACAAATAGGGGAGATAGTGTAGGATGATTATACAACTTTCTGACATATAAATCTAGTACTGGAAAAAAAAAACCTTATTTTTCTGGCATATGAGCTATTTGCAAATTATTGGCATCACTAGAAACCCTTTTTAAGTTCTCTAGCTTCCAAGCCCATAGATTTTATATATATATATGTATGTCATAATTTCCATATTAACCTTGGAAAGTATTTTAAAATAAAATTACCTCCCTAAAGTTTCTTAACACATGCAAAAGTCCCTTCAATAATCAGGATAATTTTGGATATTTTCTAGCTTGTATTTTTTTTTAAATTTTATTATTTGTGAAATGGCCAAATCAGTTGAAGTCAGGTTGGTCTAAACTAAGATAAACAAACAAGCAAATGGAAATTCTAGATTGCCACTCTAAAGATTCTATTCTGCAATTCAAAAACTATAAACCAATTTACTAAACTTTATTGTGATGGTTGTCAGACTTCAGCCCTATCTAAATTTGAAACCAGGGTTCTCCAAGAAGAGGAAGGAAAGAAATCTATGGAACTCTTCAGTCACCCAATCGAAAAAAAATTATAACCTAAGTTTGATTTCTCAAGAAAACGTCCCAGAATTTTCACATTTAGGAAAGCAAATAACCCAAAACTTTCCACAGTAAGCTTGTGTTACTGCCAGCCATATTATCTTTCAGTCTATCTACTTACCTATACATCAATCTCTGCTTACTGCTCCCCCTTTTCATAGCAGATCTATGAAGTCCTAAAGAGAACTGAAACAAATCAGCCTTTGTGGATTGTACCTGCATGTCAAAGATTGCATATCAACAAGGTTTTGCAGATTTGGGGTGTCATGATGGATTGATAGGAGACTGTGGATTCTTCAGGGTTTCCAAGTTAAAAGACCAGATGCAAGAACAAAGATCTAAGATATTCTACCTGACTCTGTGGTTTTTTTCCCCAAACCCCAAAAACTTTAACCTTATACTGTCTATTATTGACCTCACCCCTTTCCTAAGAGGTCTGTAGGGGGCGTGCATAACCGCACCAACTGTCCTATTGTTTCTTTTATTTTTCTTATATGTACCTATTTCATGTATTCATAACTACGGTATACTTATACCTATTATCTTGTAAGCGATTGACAAATCAAAATAAATAAAATAAAATAAAATATGGATAGTGTGGATCATCTCTGCTTTCAGGACTCTGGGCAATCATCAAGTGAAGAGCACATGAAAATGTTTGACATGGGTCAATTGACATTCATTTGAGTGCAAGGCAAAGTAGCCAGTCCAGTGAGTGAAGTAAGGTATAAAAGTACTAAAATAAAAAAGCAGGGATACTTTTTCCTGCAAGTTCTACATATACAATATATTATAATGGATTAATGTTCTCTTTTTAAATACGTCCTTGGTTGTAAAGTACTTACAAGCATTTGATAAAGCCATATTTAAATGTGATAAAAATGATTTGCAAGTATGAGGAACTATTAGAATATAAATTAATATTTTAGAGATACATTCAGAAAAACTGAATCAACATAATCTTGTTAGATGCAGAAAAAAATCAAATATGATGCAGTTTACGTTTTAGAAAAAATAAATAGCATTTTTTTTGTGGAAAAAAAATTGCTGGGATTAATGTTTTACCTTATCAGTCCTCATTATGATGCAGCTCATAGATGCCTATTTATTATGGTCAGTGAATACGTCATTTTAATTATTTCAAAGCAAATGCATTTTGCAAGTATTTGATTCCAATTTTAGGCAAGAAAAATTATAACATTATTTGATGTAACATAATCTTCAAACATGAATAGCCTGCAGTTAAAAAAGAATGATATGTTTGCTTCTTATTTGCTGTTTTGTCTCTGAAGATGACAATTTAACAACGTATCTAAATGTATTCCAAGTTACAGGAAGATTTTTCTCTTTAACATTCCCACAGAATAATACTGTTGTGAAATTTGCCTGCATGCCAATGTAGACTGCAGGTTCAGATTCACAATACATATCTCTTTGTCACATACATATCCAATCCCACCTCCTACTTATTAAAAAAAAAGGTTTAGTTCTTTTAAAACAAAGGTAGAACTCAACTCTCAAAAGCTCAGGGAGAGAGGCTGCTAGAAAGCAAATGCAAGAGAAAGTGATATCCCACCAATCTCTTATTAAGGTATTGCAATCTTCAAGAAGATGGAAAAGTCCATGTGATAGAAGTGGAAAAGCATTTGCTTCAGGAGTCTTGTAGAAGATTCTGCTGAAGAACTGAATAATCAGAAATTTGCCTAGGTTTTAGATTTTTGTTTTCTTTTTTCACTTCTTTGGGCTCATTGATATATTGTGTATTTAATATCAGATTTCAAGTATACTTCAGGCTGTTTATGAAGTGCTGTTTAAAGTTCTCTTTCAATATTTTTAACTTGTAGTAATAATTTGAAATCACAATATTTTTAGGTGTTCTAGTAGAATCTTTCGTTTTTAGCATATCAGTGTTTCTTTATGATCTATCTACCCTAATATACGATCTTTTGGATTTTTTTTGTCCTAATTTGCCAACTTCTTGTATAAAAGTTCTGTAATATATCTGGTTCCATAATGAATCTATTCACATAAAAAGTTTTAAAGAGTTCATTTTTTAACATTTCTTTTTTTAAAAAAAATAAGTTTTGTTTTTCTCCTGTGAGATTGGATAGTATTCCAGAGGTATCAAGAAAAGTTGAATCATCTAATTACTACTTTCAACACTATAGAGCAAGGTGTTGGCATTGTTGAAAGTATTTCAAATTTTGCATTTGAATTTTAATCACCAGAAAAACAATTCATAATATCAGAGTCCTATATGCCCCACTCTTAAGAATTTGTTCCCTAGAAAAGTGATGGCCACTTCCAACATTCTTTAATGTAAGATGAGCTTGTTCAACTGGGACTCATATACATACAAAAATATGAGTAATTTACTATGTCAGCAAGTGTGATAAACAGCTGAGCTGTACAGAAATTTTTTAGTGTGATATACATTATATCTGCTCTGTAGTTTTATTTATTTTCTAATCATGTTTTGTACGAATTGTATGAATTACTCTATGTGCACAGATGGCTTCATTGCACCTCCATTTTTAATGAAACCTATCTTTTCTACTATTATGAGATTGCTTGTTTGTATGAAATTATAAGTTTAAAATTCAAACTTGTTCATGACTCTGTTTGGCCCTTGCCAATGAAGATAGACAAATTCAAGATGTTGTTACTGCTGTAGAAGATTATCATACCTCCAGAAATTATTTCATGCAAGTAAACACCGTACATGCAGGGGATTTCTCAGATTTTTCTGTGACATATTTTATTCAATGACCTCAGCCTGTATCGTAATGAGAAAATATCCCACTCATATTGAATGTTATTCCAATTGCTTACTTTTATCACAAGGTCTAAAACGAGGGAAAAAATTTTTTTAGCACTGACTGTCTAAGTAGCTGAGAATGAAGGAAGTTATACTCAAAGATCCCTCTAGGCACTCAGTTTGGGAAGGCTGCTAGGGTTTCAGATTTCGTTTATTGAGCCACTTATAAACTGATAGCTGTATGTTACACTGAAGGATTCTGAAAGGTTGGATATTTTAATTTAAAAATAATAATAATAATATTTTTCTATTTCATAGTGCACAGCTGCTACTCCTGCTTCGTCCTCTTCATTTTGATCCTGTTCATTGAAAAGTGAAGATTGTGCATTTATATTTTCACTACAATACATGTATTGTATTGTATGCATTACAATACATGTAATGGTGGGATTCAAATTTTTTTACTACCGGTTCTGTGGGCATGGCTTGATGGGCATGGCAGGGGAAGGATACTATAAAATCTCCATTCCCACCCCACTCCTGGGAGAAGGTTATTGCAAAATCCCACTCCTTCCCCACTCCACTAACCTGCTTTCCAGTTCCATTTTCCTGTGCTGGGCAACAAAAGAAGACCCAGCCGATCAGCTAGGACTTGGCAGGTAGAGAATAAATGGGGCAAGGCCAGTCAGAGGTGGTATTCCTAACTACTCAAAATTTCTGCTGCCAGTTCTCTCAACTACTCAAAATTTCCACGACTGGTTCTCCAGAACTGGTCAGAACCTGCTGAATACCACCTCTGATAATCATTGCCATCTTAAGTGGGACTTCAATGTAGCCAAATAAATGGAATGATAGGACTTTAGAAATTTGCAGGCATAACAACAGTTTCTCTTTCTATTTTGATGACAGCAAGAAGAGATCTGGGTCCCAAAAGAAAATGTTAAAATTATTGATGATGTGCATATTTGCTTTGAATTTCTCTGAATCTGCTTTCACATTAGTATTTCTGGTCTGTATCAGATGAGAAAGAGACAGAAAATTCTGTAAAATGAGCTTAATTGAATTAAGCTACAAATTAATATCAACCACTCAATTATATAGTTGTTTTGCCAGGCTATAGGCCAAATTAAAATACAAGTGGGAGAAATCAACTTTCTGATTTTTGTACATTATTTCAGGCACATATCTTTATATCCAATAGGTAAAAGTAACTGAGGCAATTTAAATATGCTCTGATCACACGAACGCATGCCCAAGCAATGCTGGCCTCTTTGTTGAAACCCATTCTTTCGGAAAATCGTTTTCTTTACCCATTGGACAACAAGAATGCATTGTCAAGAAATTTTATAGCAATAATTATAAAAGATGTCCATTTGAACCCATTGAGGTCTCACTGATTTTATCACACCCAGCAGACCTCCCGGCAGGAGGACACTATATTTATGTTAGCAATATATGCGAGAATTGAGATCATAAAATTAAATGACCACATAGAACTGTCATTTGGGTGATGAGCGCCTACATATGTGCAGGCCAGTTTGTTTTGCAGCCAAGTATATACTAAATGGTCCACTCTTAGTGAATGTTCTTAATCACACATTTCTTCACTGTTTCTGCAATATTATACTTGAAGGACTGGTAAGCAGTTTGCTGTAAAATGGTAAATGGCTACTGGCAGGTCACGGCTGATCGAAGATCTCACTAAAATAGAAGTACAGTACATCTTGTATGCAATTGTTTTATGAGAAACATTATGGTTACTAGAATAACATTTCACCATTACCAACTGCTGAGAGAAAAGTCATTAAGATATTTGGCAAGCTCGTGTAATTTTTCAAGAGAGCTACACTATAAGACCTTAGAATAGCTTTTGCTGAAGGTGTAGGGCTGGGAGAGGGAGGGAGGGAGGGAGGGAGGGAGGGAGGGAGGGAGGGAGGGAGGGAGAGAGAGAGAGAGAGAGAGAGAGAGAGAGAGAGAGAGAGAGAGAGCCTAGCTGTCTCAGTGAAACAACTTGTCTTCTGTGTCATATTATTCACATTTATTTTCACATTCCAATGAGAGAAAGTTATTGCTTCTGTAGAGTGAACAATTGAGCCTTAACCCTTATTATAACAGTGCAATTTCTGAGCAGCAAAGATAAATCTTACAGCAATATTTCCATTAAAAAAAATCACACTTTTATAAGGCATTTTTATAGTCATTGAGATACTTTTTATGCCTGATTTCTAAATTGCAGCTTTAAAACAAAAAGGACCTTTTGAAAAAAAGGAGGCAGTGAGACATTTAAGTACACTTCAGAGATTCAGAAGCAAGCAAATTCAAAATAATAATCCAAGGAAACACTTATGACTCATTTCTTTTCTTTATCATTTGTTGATTCTGAGAAACACAAGAGATGGAAAAGTATTTGAGGGGCAAGGAAATTATTGGTTCTTTTTTCAACTCTGTCAAAAAAAACACTGGACAAATTCAGTTTTCATTTCTTGCATGCATGACAATTTGCTTTGTAATCCTGATATTATTTAATATCCCATTAACATATTACAGTATGAACCAGACCTGTCAGCATATGTCATCCAACTCCTGCTGCTTTCAGTAAATAGGGTTTTTTTTTTTCCACTTTCACAGGATCAGACTCTGATGAAGTGACAGGGCATTGTAGCTTCTAGGTACAAACAGTAATCCTCTGGAAAACAAGTTGCTGCAAATCACTTACTCAAATCCATTTCTCGATAACAAGTGCAGTAATGACCTATTACAGTAATATCATGAGGTTTAAAAAATGCAAAATAATGAGGCCCAATGCAACCTATATCTTCCTATCATCAACACTGCCAGAAGCAACAATGATTTCTGGTTAACTGTATGACAGAAGGTTTCATAGAGGCATTGTAAAATGAGATGATCCAAGTACTAAGTAAGATATTTCATTTTGGTTTCATGTATCAAATCAGGAAAAAGAAGTTATAAACTTAATGGGCTAACAGTAAAATTCCTATTTCCTCCCAATTTAAGAAATGTCTAGTGTTTGCCATCTAAAATAATCTACGCCTTTTCACAGCTACAGAATAGTAAATTCAAATCTATATCCATAGAAAATAATGTTTTTCGAAGTTCTCCCTGAAAACATAAAATAATGCAATCAGTCATAATGACGGAGTGGTTATAAACTTAATTTTAAGTGATTATAAATTAATTTTAAGAAAGCCTGGTAAGAGTAGCAATCAGGCTTTCATAAAATTAAATTTTTAATGTTTTCAATATAATTTTGTGCAGATTCAACTATACATTTTTGGACAGATCTGCTATTATTATTTTTGCTTTGAAGCTTAGTGACATTATGTTTAATTTTTCCATCATGGTGGCATATAAACAAGTTTGTGCTTGAAAAACACATCAGATGATACTCTGATGATTAAACAAATGATTGCAAGAGATCCATTATTGAATGTTCTGATGTTTCATAAAGTTTCCTTCTAACTGATCCTGGTGCTGAAAATTATGAAAATTGTGTTCATAAGCAGTTTTCATACTCAGTTAATTTAAAGAAGGCAGAGTCTTCAGTCAGAAGTCCATCTTCTTTTATACAACTATCATTTCTCTAGCAGACTGAAACCTCTCTGCTTTCTCATGTTTCAATTAAAGGGAACCATTTTAACATATTTTTTGGGGGTGGGAATAATTTCCTTTCCTTTCTTTTCCTTTCCTTTCCTTCCCCTTTCTTTGCACCAGATCCCTTATGGAAAATTGCCAAAATGTTTTGCTTGACAAGTAAAGTACATACATACTCACACTATGCAAAATTACAATGTAAATGGCTGTGAGAAAAAAGCTGCTCAGAAATGACCTCTCAGTTGTGAAACACAACTCCTCAAACCCCCCCCCCCAAAAAAAAAAAAAACTCCTTGAATTCAAGTTTTTGAATTCAATGGATATTCTTCTGGAACCAAGAAAATATCTATTTTTCCCCAGACAATTAAAATTATACCATGGGTTTATATTAATATTTTTAGCTGGGTGGAATTTATATTAGCTATTTCCTAAATGCAAGTTACCATCATTGTCAGTGACAAATAGTAGCAAGGGCCATACAATGATTTCCTTATAGATTTAGCTTCAATTGTCAAACTTGTATTGAATCACATGTGATGCAAGCTGTGTTACAGTCATGAACAATAGAAGTGATGTAAACACAGCACATTACAGTTGATATTTTGTCAACATAAACTAAAGTATATACAACCAGAGTGGATATAAACATTTATCTATTTTTATAACTAAACTAAATTAACTATGCTAAATTAAAAATTAATTAAATTCATTTAACTTTGCTAAATTAAAGATTGGGACAGAATATAAATGAATGCTCTGCTTCCTTCATCAAGAAAGTCCCATTAATAAATATATAAAGTCAGCTGAATTAATAGTATGCTTGAGACATAGTGAAAACTGTGACCTATGCAAAAATTAATTAATAACAACAGTAATAATGAGGAGGAGGAGTAAGGGGAGTTTTGCATGCTGAGGTATGTTTATGTGGAGAAAAATTCTATTAAAAATTTAACTATGAAGGAACTTTAAGTGTTTCTGTAAGATAGGAAACTAGTTTACTTTCAGATATGAATTATATATTCAGATTTGCTTATTTGCCTGATACCTTTGGTGTCTTTATTATCATAATGCTTACATACAAGGAAGAAATGCAATATGTTTTTCAACAACAGAAAAAATGAAATGGCAAAAAATAAATTTAGGGGCTTGGAACAACAATATTTCTAGAAATTGTTTTTTTTCCAAATTTAACAATTATCAATGAAGTCTTAAACTTCTGTGAAAATTTATTACCAAAAAGCTTCTGAATTTAGTAAAACTTTGTGAAATTAATTCATTCAAAAAATGAATGCTTTCATTTGTAAAGGAAGATCCATCATAAGGAATTCATGTACTCAAAATCCATTTATGTCATCAAAAATAATTTAAATTAAACTGTGATTTTACAAGAAAAATTATTGGAATTGGCTACTGATGAAGGAATAAAGATGAATTATTAAAATATAGCATCACTTACCCCATCTTAGATAAAGTTAAAAATAAATATACTGGGCTTGCTAAAACTGCTTTAACATCTCTTCTTCAATTCCGAACAATGTAATTTATGAAATTACTGGAGTCACTTTAAATATACATTATCCCCTACAAGTAGATTGTCATCAACTTAGATTAGATAAATTAAGAAACCAGAAGCAATCTCACTTGTCACATTAAAATATTAATTCAATGTTACTTTATTAAAATATTCCATTGCATTAAATTATTAAAGTTATTAATTATTAAATTTTACAGTGTTCAATCAAAAAGTGCATATAGGCATCAAATATGAGGAGTCACTATTTCCCACACTACTGCATATTTTGTTTAGTTACAAATACAAAACAATAAAAAGTTACAACTGTAATAGTGTTTCTGTATTTTAGCAATTATTTTTGCTCATATTACTCTTGTTCTAATTATATTTATTGAACTGTAATTTTATGTTTGTTGAAGCTAATAATTAATCACATTTTGTATGCAATTTTTTTAAATGTCACTTTTCTAGTAATTCATTTTTATTGTAAGTTTAAATTTTAAAAAGTCCTAACCCTCTACTCCAGCAATGAGAAGTACTGATTTAGAATATATTCAGACTTCTAACAATATCTGATCAATTTAATATAGTAATTATTTGTTTTGATTTCTTTGATATATACCTGATACAATCAAACAAACTGTTTATGGTATATTTTTTAAAAGAACAATAAAATGTACCAGAGAATTAAGAAATCAATACACTACGGTATAATAAAATAAAATATACATTGTAAACAAATGAAATAAAAGACATAAAAAGGTCCACAAAGCCAGCTCAGTGATTTGGAAGATAAATACAATGTAAAGTATCGTCATCTATTTTGCTATGGTATGAATCACATCCAAGAATAATTGATGTCTCCTTGAAGTTTTAAGGATTAATGGTAGGGGTCAATTGGGATGCAAAGTCAGTTAACAGCTTTAACTGAAATGTTGCCAAGCAACAATATAAGTCCATTATAATTTGTTTCTTAGTCTAGTTCACAAGTATAAAATTACCAAAGCATTCAATGTACAGAATGCTGATGTTATTCTTTATAAAATCTGATGTATTTTTCAACAAAGCTGCAGAATTCTTTGCAAATTTCTGTACTACAGAAGCCTTTCCATATGTTTTAATATGGACCATCCACTCAATAAAATTGAAGACTGAGTTTATTTGCTGCCAATATTAACTGTATTTGTACAAGATCTGCAGATGTTTTGTCGAAGTCTCATTGCATATGTGGAATTTCCCAAGCTCTTCCCAAAGTACTATATTTCTTCTTTATACTTAACAGATATTTTTCTTAGTCAATCACATATAATAAATATTAAATGATCAATACTCAAATATTGAACACATTTATATATGCATTCAACTATTGTAGGTTATTTCTTATTCAAAATACAGATGTGATACTTTATTTGACTAGCTTAATAAATGCACATATAGTGTATGTAATTTGTTCTTAATAAGGAGTGGCTACTTGAAGAGCAGCAGTTATGAGCAAATTGAACAAAATACCCTGAAATAAAGAGCTATTTTCCATGGCTTTTTTTTTTAAGAAAAAAATAAAAATCAAGTCTGCGAGGTTTACAAAATCACCAGAAACATCAATTATAAAAAGACAGGATATAGGGCCATATATGAAATGGCATATGTGTATCTTTATATTACTTATTATTCCAAGTGTCCAATATCCAGTAGATTTTCTTTTATTTAAACTAGCGCCTTTTTAACTTTTAACATCAATGTCCTCCAATCTTTATTTTCCAATATTAATCAATCAAAGTCACCAATAATTCCAGGGGTAATGTCCTCTAATATTCCTTGCTATTTAGATTTTATATGTTTCAGCTTCCAGAGGTCTTAATCTTCCTTTTATTCCCTTTCTGAGTAAATCATTAGCTTGAAGGGATCTGCATGATTTTTCTGTCATCATCGATGGCACTTTTAATCCAGTTTCACAGCCACCCTTTTTCTGTTTCTTTCAAAAATCAAATGTTATTCTCTTTTAAAACAATTATTAATAGCATTTAAAATAATGCCTTTCCATACCAAATCCTGTCTGATCATCAAATCCAAAATAATGTTCTTCCAAATTAATTCTTTTTAAATTCTTTGTATTTCCCAATTCTTCTTCTATCTTCCAAACTGCCACTAATACAATTCTTTATATATCTTCTCTGTTATAGTCTGTTTGGGGTAAATAAAACTAGATAGATTCTTCTTACCCTTCTCTGTACTCCATTCCCGATCTCCTCTTCTGCACTTCACTTAGGTGGTCCTAGACTGTCCCAACTTTTTCATAGCCATCTTGGTCGCTCTTCTCTCGTTTGTGGCATAGAGAGCAAGCTCAGGGTTCCTACAGGGGAGTTGTATACAGAACTCACAGGGCACTTCTCTTTAGCTTCACCACCTCTCCAAGGTGGCTTTCAGTTCTGTCTGGAATCCACAAATGGGGAAAAGCCAGCGCAGGAACAGAGACCTCTATTCACTACTTCTGGAAGTTGCCATGGAAAACATATTAAGTGCTATGATATGCTTGTACTTATAGAGTTCAGATTCATGCAAATAATGTTTTTTTTTTCTTATGACACTGTATGGAAATGGAAATAAAATTTAGGCACACATTCAAAGAAGTGATTGAGAACTATCTTGACAACTACAAAGTGCAAAATTACATTTAGCTGGTTAACATTGCTTACAAGACCTGAAGATTGATTCAAGTAGATAAATTAGCAGCACTTCAGTGGGAAGATAACAGTGTTGTGTGTGTCTCATCATATAACCATGTCAGTTACATGGCCACAGAAGTGTCTTCAAACAACTCTGGCTTCCTCAGCTAGGAAACAGTGATGAGCACTGTAATCTAGAGTCAGTTATGACTAGATAGAGGAAACCTTTACCGTTTATATCCATGATGGCAAACCTATGGCACGCGTGCCAGAGGTGGTACACAGAGCCATTTGTGCAGCCACCCGGGACCCAGGCAAACTTACCTCACTGCGCATGTGCATGCCTTCCACCTGATTTTTGAGCCTTTTTTAGCCTGTATTTCCTGAAATAGCAGAAGTGATGAAACAGGCCCATTTTTGGGCCTACAAAGCCTGCAGAGCCTCTGGCAGGCTGAAAAAGGTCTTAAATGGGACAAAATCAGCTGGGAGGTGCAGTGCAGGAAAGGGGATGGCAGAGGAAATCACACGCATATATGCAGGGGATATGGGGGGCCCTGTGTGCAATTTTTGGCACAGGGGCCTAAAAAGGTTAGCCATCACTGTCTTATACAGTCACGGTCTTCACTGTATAACTGTGTATAGGTTATATACAATAGGTGAATGTGACTTCTTCTCAGTGCTGCATTGGTCAAAATTAGTTTGATGCTTTAATTTTACTTCTTCTGCCTATTTTTTATGTAACTACAATCCTCATACAGCCAATGTCCCAGAAATTGCTCATTGTCTTGTCTATAGTTGGCCCTCATGTATCACACCAGCATGAGGCCCGCCTTTGATGCCTGATTGACAAATCATGTCAACTCTTAAAGTATGTATTCATCAGTGGTGGGATTCAAAATTTTTTACTACTGGTTCTATGGGCATGACTTGGTGGCCTTGGCTTAGTGAGCATGACAGGGGAGGATACTGCAAAATCTAATTCCCTCCCCACCCCACTAACCTGAGCAACAAAAGAAAACCCAGCTGATTAGCTGGGACTCGGGAAGCAGAGAATAGATGCGGGGGCAGTCAGAGGTGATATTTGCTGGTTCTCTGAACGACTCAAAATTTCCACTACCGATTCTCCAGAACTGGTCAGAACCTGCTGAATAACACCTCTGGTGGTTCATCTTCTTTAAGATAATCATAAGCTCGGTTGTGTTTTTTTCATCTGAATCAGCCATTCTTTTAAAGTAGCACCTGAAATCTATAGGATACTATATGCTGTTTAGATACTTTTCCCCAAAGCTAAAGCTTACAAATTGTGCAAAAAAGTGGTGGTGATGGGAGTGGAGATACCCATCCAGACTAGGAGAAGAATTGTCACAGAGATTTAGCTTCAAAAATAAAATGAATGCTAACATCAATGTGTGGGGAAGCCAATGCAAGGGAAATGAGTGAAAAGCTCTTAAGTACCAGTGATTGAAAATCAGAGAAAAACATCATTTAAAGGCCTGTTAAATTGTCATTCTTTTCTTAATACTAAATTCCTTTTTGTTTTGTTGCATGCAGCTGGGGGGATGATGACAAAGCGGTGTGCAATTATCTGAGTGACATTAGAATCCATCTGAAATGGACACTAAAGGAAGAACACAGCGTCCCCCATCTGCAATTCCAGCTTTGCTTGGCAACAAACCAACTTCACAAATATACATTCCTTTTTTCTTCCCAGTAAATCCCATGGCCAATGAATGCTACTATGGCAACGAAAGCCTGGAAAGCCAGGAAGGCTTGGATATAAACAGACTTTTAAAAAAAAAATGTTCTGGAAGAATTGTACGGTAGAATCACATAATATTGCAGGCCTGATGACATCCTACAGGTTTAGAAGAGCTCATTTATTTTCCCCTCTTTCTGTCTTTTACACACACATACACGGAGACCCACAAATTCACAATAACATAGAAATCTGCATCATCTTATGGAAACAGGCTTCTGATGTGTCAGTTTCCTTATTACAGTGTTAAGATTTTGGAATCAATTATTGTATAATTCATTCATGCAGGTACATTTGTTCCTAGTCATGCAAAGCTTCCTAATATAGAGTTTCTAAAAGAGAAGGCAAGTCATAATAAATGTTAATGTTCCTGCCATTCTCCACATCCACCCCCAAATCAGTTTTCCCCCAAACCAGCTCTATGCAAGAAATGTAAAAGTTGTATTCTTAGATAAGTGCATTAAATAGTTTATACTCATTTAGTATATCATATATTACATACTGCTAGCTTAATAAGATGGGAAGCCATGCATGAAATGACTGCCAGGTTAATGACACAGACAAGCATGGGTGGCATGTATTTGCATAAAAGGGTATGAAGTATGCTTCTAAATCCTTTAAATTAGTCATCAGTTCTAAAATAGCTACTTAACTAAGTCTTTTGCTGAAAATCAGAAAAAAATAAGTAAAACCCTTTTCCATTAAAGGAAATAAAGTGATGTTGAAGAGTTAGGTACAGACTGTTGAGTATTATTTCTTTTCGATTTATAAAGCTGAAAGCAAATTAGTATGTTTTGTTTGTTTGTTTATTAGATTTCTATCCTGCCTTTATTTCTTTATAAATAACTCAAGGCAGTGAATTTCCATAATATTCCTTCCTCCTTCTCTTTTCACTACAAAAACAAAGATAGAGAGATGAGAGAAAGAGAGAGATACCAATATATCCATCACAGTTACACACACACACACACACACACACACACACACACACACATTTATACATATACAGTACATAAAAATAAAGTGGACCAGTCTACCTCTCCCATTCTTCTTCTTCATGAAATCTAAAAGAAAAGAAGCAGCAGAGCTTTTGTTATTTTATTATATTTTTATCCTGTCCCTTTTCAACAAGTCTTAGAGGGCAGTGTCAAAAATATATTGGACAGAGAAACTGTGAATGTCCCAAGAATGTCTAGGTGGTTCATAGTTATGCAGAATATTGAATTCTGGTTCTGGAATATTGAATCCTTATGTAGCTTTCAAACTACTTCCCACAAAATCTGATTTCACTTAAGAAAAGATTGATTCAAGAATTCTATTGCTTTTACTCTGTGGAACAAGATGAGCTTCATTAGAATGGAATCACCAGTTTTAGCAAATCATTGAATATACAACAATGAAATTATTACAGCCATAAAATATATGTTTTGAGTTCCTCTTTTTAGATTATAGAAAAATATTAATGTATTCTTCCAGATACTACTCATTTACTAATAGCCAAGTACAGAAATAATGTAGGAGAAGCAGTATCTTAAATTTTCAAGTCTCAGGATTCAAATATTCAGGGACTAATTTAGCACTTCACCAGCAGAATTTTTAGCTTCTGTCATTTATAGCATGGAACTAGATAAGATGTCCATGCCCCATTCCACAGGATTTGTGACTCAACCAAGTTGTGAAATAGTTCAACCATGGTCCCAACTTTCAACAGAGAAAATGATAATTTCTCCCAACTCTAATTATCTTCTGATTACATTTGATGAAATTATGTACTGTGTTGTAACTATGTATCATTTATGTGCTTTCAATTGTATATCAATGC
>BLBF01015799.1:0-10075 GCA_015471245.1 Laticauda colubrina
CCCCCCGACTCTTCCAGCCGATTTTGCACTTTTGAAATCAACGACCTGGTCTATGCAAAGAATTTTACCGGGGACCCTCTTTGGTTTCCAGCCACAATCACACAAGTAACAGGCCCCCGGTCCTACCGACTAACCATGGATGATGGAAGAGAGCGGAAGCGGCACATAGACCAGCTTCGTTCCCGCAACATCGAGCAGAAAACAACCGTGCAACCTCAAATAATAAATTTCGACGAAAACAAAACCAAGGAGGGGGGGAAATACAAATAAATAAAAAAGGGCGTGAAAATGAACCATTAAAAACTCAACCAGAAAATCTAACCAACCAAAAAGAGCACTTATGGTTAGATGAGACCATCGGAAGAAGACCTAGAGAAACGGAAGCCAACCTGGAAGGTGCCAGCCAGGCTGGCTCAACCTGCCCGGTTGAACCGGGAGGGAGCGACAGAACCACTTCGACCGGCCTGAGAAACTCAGGCGGGAGCGGCTGTGCTGACTCACCCTTCCAGGCGGTTCCATGGAGAAAAGCCGGAGAGACAGCGATCCCAACCAAACCGCTTGAAGTCCTAGGCGAAAATGAGCCGCGCAGGTCAACTAAGACCAGAAAAAGCCCCACCTACCTGCGCGACTACGTCACTCACGTAGGACTGAACTAAAGGGGGAGGGGTGTTTTGTATTACTTGGAAGGTTCCAAGTAGTTAATTCTGATTGGCCAAAAAGACCAGTAGTGGATTGGTTCATTAGGAACCAATCCAAGAAGCCGCTCAAAGGCAGCAAGATTAAATGAGTGTCATTGGCTACAAGCTGGCAGGCAAGCCTCTATATAAAGGGCTGCCGCAGCTTGAGCCAATGTTCCGTTACTGTTGCTGTTCATCGAATAAAGACTTGTTAGTTGGAACCCGGTCTCTCGCACTTCTTTTCTGGATGGAACAATAGTATCTCATATAAGAACATTAATGATGCACTGGATGAAGGATTGTACCAAGCTTGATAAGTATATAAGGGAGCCAGTTTGCTCTACTCATTAAGCCTCCGAAGTAGAAAGCAAGAGGCTGTGAGTTCAAGACCCACCTTGGTCATGGAGCAGGCTGGGGGATTTGGCGCCAGTCTCTCAGCCCAACTCAACTCACAGTGTTGTTGTTGTGGGGAAAATGAACACACAACTACTCATTGATACTCAGTCTCCATGGCTTCTGCAGGGAAGGGCTTTTAATGATGGGGGATAAGTTGGAGCACTTAGTGAACTCAAACAAGGTCTCAAAGATCTGGAAATCCAACAAGATGGGGCTGCTCTTCCCAAGAATGTTTATTTGAGCAGCCTTTAGAGCAATCAGATATTTATATCAAATAACCCTGCTAAAAGTCCAAAGGGAATTAACCTCCAAGAGCTGCAACAGAGTTCCCAGAGCCATTTCAGGGGGCTGATACAACGAAAGGGCGCCTGAGCTGAGACTGGGCCCCTGTGGACAAGGGGCCACTGGAACTGCAGCTCACGGCCTGCTATGCTGCATCTCCTATCAGGACTCAGGGATTCACTTTGTGACACCTCTCCTAATAAAATATCAGGGAAATACGGAACTCTTTTACATGCAACTGCAGTTATCAGATCAGTAGGAAGGAGTTTCTCTGAATGGGGCCAAATTCTGTTCTGCTGTAACGCAAAATTATGTATTTATCTATTTAGGACACTTATATTGCCACATATTCGCACATGACTCAGCATTAGGCAGACTTTAACTGCCCATTGACTGTCATTTATTTTTATTTTTCTCCATTATTATTATTATTAATTGTAATGCTGGTCTCTGAATGTGATAAATTGGACTGGATGAAGGAGGAAGCTGTGTTGGAGACATTTGCCATCTTGAGTTATTTGTAAATAAATACATGTTTATGGAAACAATCTCAAAATCGTACTTGACTGCAACCTGAAACTGAATCTTAAAAGAAGACAAGCAGAAGATTAGGAGAGCAGCTTCTCCAACTTAGAAAATCCCCTCTTTTAACTCTCTTAATTCTATTTTATTTATTTCATCTCAATGTAACACTGCCACCCAAATGCTTGGATGCATTGTTTTCTCTTTCTTGTTTATAAACTAGAATATATTTTATCAATAAAAATTTGAAAATGATTGATTTGCTTATTTCCCTAATAAAATCATCTAAAACAAGTTGCAGACGATAGTTTAAACAGTGCCATATTACAATATTTGGACACTCTTTGGCTACCTTAGTGCTTACCCCAGATTTCCTCCCAAGCTTCACTCTGGATGCATCAGAGAAAAATCCATTTAAATATTTCTACAGATAGTTCCTATGAAAGCCAACTTTATTCAAACTTTCTATTACCGAACAATATATCATCTCTGCATCATGTTTATCTAATTGTACTTATTCAAGGAAAATTGTTGGTGAGAAAGCTGTACCCTCAACTTTTAAGTATAGTATAAGAACTGGTTTGGAAGACATTGTTGAGGTTTCCTCAATTATCAAACAGATTTTGTGAGTTTTCTCAATAATTTTGGTAAATAAATGTTTCCTGATATTTTTTGCAATGAAATCTACTGCTTCTGCTGGTGCTGACTCTGCTGGCACTGCTCCTGGTGCTGGGGCTTCTGCTGGGGCTTACTCTGTTGGCACTGCTCCACTTTCACTTCCCCCCTCCAATCCAGCACCAAAAAAAAAGAGAAACAAAAAGAGAGAAAAATAAAAAAAGCTAATAAAAAGTATTAAACATTGAGGAATTAAGTAAAAAGAATAATCTTAAACAAAAGAGACCTTTAAAAAACAAGGAAACCCAGTCCAGTTTAAAAAGGGAAGTCTATTACATAAATTCCAACCATAAAAAGGAGGGGAAAAAATCACTCAGTTTAATACCGGCTCAATCTCACCACTTAATCACTTCTATTTTCACTTTTAAATGAAGTTTTAAAATCTTTAGGGTGTTCTTTAAAAAAAAATAGTAGTATACAAATTTTCTCACCAGACCGACACACTTTCTCCACTTTTCTTCCATTCCGGAGCTGTCCCAGCTTCAGCAGCTTGATGGCTGCCTCTCCACTGCCAGCATAAGGGGCTTCTCCTGGATCGACCAGTGACTTTACGATGTCCCTGGGATCAACAGGATGAGGCCTTTTCAATCACCATCTCCATGGGATGGTTTAGGTCCTTCTGGACCATCCAGCAGCAAAAATATCAATGGCGATCTTGGAGCCTGTTGTATTGCCGCGACACCAGCTCCACCCTCTCCGAAGAAAAGAATTTTTAAAAATGGAAATTGATACAGAGTGCCACCAAATGGTTAAAGAGGTTTTTCCTTCATGATTTTATGGGAAATCACTGGTCTTATAATTGCTATGAGATAAAAGAATAATAAAAGAACAAGAATGCCGGAAACTTAAAAAAGGGGGGTAAGAAATTGTAGTAATAGGATAAACGAATGCAAGATCTGGGACTGTTGGATGTTGATTGTGATAAAGAGACAGAAGGATTAATAAGGTCAATAGAGACAAAAGGAGACCTTTGGCAAGGATCGCAACAAAAGACTTTGAATTTTAATAACTCAACTGATTAAGCAAAATGGAAGAAATAAGTGACAAATGAAAGACTTTATGTCAGAATTGCAAACTGAAAGGGAATGTTGTAAGAAACAAGGGAATTATTGGACATACTGGGAAAAAAAATAATGGCGATGCAGTCCATAGAAGAATAAAGAAATCTCAGAGAGGAGGAGTTAAAGAAGAGGAAAGTGATTCAGATGAACATGGAGAACAAGAGATATCGCCAAAAGACATTAAAGGAACTAAAACTATTACATTGATGACAAAGTTAATAAATAAAAGAGAAAATGCTCTCAGGATTAAACAAAAGAAGAAGAAATTCTACAAGAAGAAACTTCAAAAAAAGAGAACAGGAAAGGGTGGGGAAGAAAATGGGTGACTGGCAGATGGAAATAAAAAGGAAAGATTGGGGAAACTTAGAAAAGGGAAAACTAGCTAAAACCAAGAAAAATAACAAGGCCGATAGATTTAGAGATAAGGGTTAGATAGGATATAAAAGGGGGATGCCACATGGGAATGTATTTGGGTATTTTGAAATTCAAAATGAATTGGGAATTATGCTAAGAGTATTATGTATGATATATGAGAAAAGACCTTCTTAGATTCGACAGTAAAGGATGGAACCGACTGCATCACCATCTCTGGTTACTCACTTTGCTACCGCAGAGACCGTCTCAACATATCTGCTGGAGGGATTGCCGTCTACTGCCTTGAAGGACTTGTCATCCACCATGACCGGGAGCAAGACCCTGCAGACTTTGAACTCATGTGGTTCACAGTGTCCCTGAAAACACAGAAAGTCCTGTGTGCAGCCGTGTATAGACCGCCAAAAGCCAACAGCGACATTATCAACTATCTTGACTCTGTCACTTTCTCCAAACTAACAGAATGTCATGCCCAGTCTGTGATCCTCCTCGGAAACTTTAATATGCATCACACAGAATGGCTAGGCAGCCACACGACAGATACTGCTGGTAGACGAGCACAAGAAATGTCCAACTCCCTTGGACTACAACAAGCTGTACATGAGCCCACTAGAGAAGACCAAATCCTGGATCTTGTCTTGACTGATATGGCTGTCACTACAGAAACACTAGCCACACTGGGTACATCAGATCACAACCCAGTTTTTGTCAAATTTAAGGTACCAGTCTTCAGAGACAAGCCTTACAAAAGGAAGGTATGGTGATATGACAAAGCTGACTACTGGGGAATGCGAGGTTTCTTCTCCTCTACAAACTGGAACCAAACCAAATACTGACCCAGAGATTGCGTGCAGCAATATTACCAACATCATTCACACAGCAATGGATATTTTCATCCCTAGCAAGCAAGTTGTGAGAAAGACAGGAGACAAACCATGGTTTGATGATCACTGCCGGAGAGCCGCTAACAGAAAAAGGCGGCTCTACAAGCAAATGAGAAAAAACAACACAGAAGAAACCAGACAGAAATTCAAAGAAGCAAGAGCTGTATACAATAAGGCAGAAAAAATTGCTAAGAGACAACACGATGAGAATCTGAAAAAAGATCTAACAAATGGGAGTCTCAGTAGCAGGGAATGGTGGAATAAGGTGAATTCCCTGTCTGGAAAGAACACCAATGTAGATATACCAGTCCTGAAGGAACAAGACCAGGTTTACACTACTGCAAAGGAGAAAGTTGAGCTTCTCAGCCAAACCTTTGCCAAGAAGTGCCATCTTGATAATGCCAGAGACTCTGCACCGGAGGTTCAGGGTGATACACAACATGTGCTAAACAACATCACCTTTAGGGCCAAAGACGTCAAAAGAACCCTTAGGAAACTTAAACCAGACAAAGCAACTGGCCCTGATGAAGTCCCAACGCGAATTCTCAAAGAGTGTAGTGCAGAACTAGCAAGACCATTTTGCCGCCTCTTCCAGCTATGTTTCTCAAATGGAATGTTTCCCCACCAATGGAAGATGGAGCATGTCATCCCGATCCACAAAAGGGACTCAAAGTCTGACCCTGCAATGTCCCGCCCAATCTCTCTTCTGAGTAATATAAGCAAGGTTATGGAGTCGATTGTTCAATCCCAACTTCAAACCTACTTATTCAAGCATCATATTATCTCAGACAGACAATTTGGCTTTAGACCTCACCACAGTACTGCAGATCTGCTAACCCTCCTCTCTCAACAATGGTCTAACACACTAGACAGAGGGAATGAAGTTCGACTCATTGCGCTGGACATTAAGGGAGCTTTTGACAAGGTCTGGCACAACGGCCTCTGTTCCAAGCTGGAAGGGCAGAGTATCAGAGGAAAACTGCTCAGCTGGATTGAAAGCTACCTGTCAGATAGATCAATAAAGGTTGTCTTGTCAGGCCAGTCATCCACAACTACATCCATCAATGCTTCAGTACCACAGGGATCAGTTCTAGGTCCCCTGCTGTTCTCAGTCTTCATTGATGACCTGGGTGATCTCTGTAAGAATGCCCTATATCTGTATGCTGATGACTCCACCCTGTTCTGTGAAATTAGATCATCAGGAGAAGCGGAGCCAGTTAATGCAAGCCTAAACAGAGACCTGGAAAACATGAAGCAATGGGCTGATAAATGGAGGGTCTCTTTTGAGCCAGCCAAGTGCAAGGCTACCTAACAATATCAAGAAAGAGACAACCATCGAGGGTAGACTTGCACTTTGGAAACACAAAAATCACCGAGGTAGATGAACTGGAGATACTGGGCATCACGGTTGACAAGAAGCTCACCTGGAATAAGCATATCAGGAACATTTCGTCCAGAGCTGGACAGAGACTTGGTGCTCTTAGGAGGGTAGCATCTAAACTGGATGCCCCTGGGAGAGCCACAGTGTACAAGGCCCAGATAAGAAGTATCATGGGATATGCCTCTCTGTGCTGGCTGAATGCATCTCCTACAGTACTTCAACTACTTGATCGTATACAGAAGAAGGCCCTACGCATAATCGGAATAAATGAGGACGAGGCACGCTCCAACTTCAATATTCCTTCGCTTCACCATAGACGTCAAGTTGCAGCTGCAGTTGCCCTGTACAAAATGCAGATGGGCCTCTGCCCTCAAGACCTGAAAAAGCTGGTTCCCCGACCTTATACAATGAGAAGAACAACTCGCTCTAGTGTGTCAACTCCGAGACATGCTCTTGTGGAACCCAAGTCCAGAATACACTCAACTGGCAGGAGTTTTGTACACACTGCAGTCAGAGTCTGGAACAGCTTACCAGAAGACATTGTAGGCATGATTAGTGACAGAGGGTCTCAGTCATTCAAGAGTCGCGTCCACAACCACCTTCTGCAGATTGTATAGTATATTATTTATTAGGCCCCACTTTTTTCTTTTTGTCATTATTCTTCTCTTAAGCTGCTGTGAACCCTTGATTAGGCCATGAGGTTGTCATGTATAGTGCCCAGCATTGTATGCATGATCTTGATACTTAGTGTCACGCCTTGTGGACTATTGTTCACAATAGCATGTATAAAAAAAAAAAAAGTGAAGATGAACGAAGAGATGTTAAGAGGGTTTTATTATTATTAATCCATTCTTTCATATATATATCCTAAATAAAATAGAAAATATAATTATATTATATTATAAATTATATATTATAAATAAAGTATATGAGAAAATAAAAAATATGGATCATATTGGAATTTTATAATGAGAATATTATATTATAATTAAAAAGAGGGGAATGAAATTTTATTTAAATTACAGGGGTAAAATTTGGCTATGTGGAAATACAGAAAAAAATGAAATGCTTATATGAATAGTGTTGGAATAAAAACATGAGATAATGTACATTGAGGAATTTACCATGTGGATCCTAAATATATTAATTTTACTTTAATCTTGCTTTTTTGTGTGTTTACTATCCATTGGTCTTGAGTTAATTAATGAAGATAATAATGCATAAGGTAAAATAAAACAGGTGGTAAGCTGAAAATGGAAATATGTGAGGAAATGATTTTGAATTAATGATTTGAAATATGAAATGGAAATTTATTTGAAGATTAGTGGAGTGGATAATAATTTGGTGTGTTATTAAATAAGAAGGTTGAAAATGTAAGTATGACTTTAAAACATGTTGGAATCTGGAATCACGTTGCTCACGTGAAGAGATGTGTAAAAAATAAAAATAAAAATCTTTTTTAAAAAAAGACACAAGAGTTAAATGGCATTAACTTAGAAATGGCACCAAATTTCATAGCTCTGGGTGACCTTCCCCAGAAAACTCTGGAGACAAGAGGCCATGTTGAAGGACAGCAGAAGTCAATTTCCTGGGTGTTGAACTCTCTTCCCCAGCATCACTTTCTGGACTTGGATGCTATATCTCTAGTTTTTGACTTTGATGTAGGCATTAGATTGAAGCCACATGGAAAGGATCTTGTATCAGAAAAGGATAAATTCCTTGGATAAAGCTCTCTGGGACCAAGTTTTGGGACAGATACAGGCTCTGCTCTTGATTTCACCTTTCTCTCCTTTGCAGATGAAACTGAGAGATTCTCTGTTTAGATCAGGAAAGCCACTGGCACTTCTCAGAGTTTTTGCATTTTCCCAACTATTCCTAGTGTTTATATAAGAAACAGGAAGTGGATTGATTAATGCCATGAATGATGGACCTCCTGTTTCTGCTTCTGCTTCTGCTGGTGTCCCCATCAGTCTGTGGGAAGCTGAGAAGGAAATGCCCGCTGAGTTTGGAGGACCAGGATGAGAACAATCCATGGAGCTTTTATAGGCCTGGAGACCATCTCATTGGTGTGGTCACAACTGAAACATATGTGTCGCCTATAACGTGGCCTTTCGACAGTCCTCCTTCTATACCTTCTCCTTCGTAAGTCATGGAGGGTGATGGAGTTGCACTCCCACCATGTGCACTTCTAACACTCTCCTTTTCTTCTTATTTCACTTATTTTTTTACCTTAGGACCTGTCTAATTTCCTGAATGATTTTTATTTCCGTGGCTTCCCTCTTTTGCTTTACTTTGTGGAAAAGAGTAAAATCCAAAGATGGGGCTGAAAATAAAGCCTGATGGTTTTTCTTTCTCGGTTCAATCCTGAGTTCATCACTTGAATAATGGCCTTTGTTTAAGTAGCGATTGAAACAGTTGTTGTTGCCTCTCTCAGCCCATTTCTATAGTTAAATAATTGATCATTGGATCATGATCATTATTCCTTGTCTGGCCAATAGGCGCTTTAGAAAATAGCTTGACCCATTTCTCTCTGTGGCAGCCCCTCAAATATTGGAAGATGCTATCATGTCTCACCTGGTCCTCCTCTTCACTAGACTAGCCAAGCCCAGTTCCTGCAACCGTTCATTGTATGTTTTAGTCTCCAGTCCCCTAATCATCCTAGTTGCTCTCCTCTGCCCTCTTTCTAGAGTCTCAACATCTTTTTTGTAATCTGGTGAACAAAACTGGATGCAGTACTCTCGGTGTGGTCTTACTAAGGCTTTATAGTGTGGTATTAGTACCTCCCTTGATCTTGATTTTATCCCTCTGTTAATACAATTTAGGATTGCATTTGCTTTTTTGGCTGCTGCTGCACACCCTGCTGGCTCATATTTAACTGGTTGTCCACAAAGACTCCAGGATCCCTATCACAGTTTCTGCTATTGAGCCTGGTTTCACCCAGTCTATATGTGTCCTTTTGGTTTTTCTTACCTAAGTGTAGGACTTTACTTTTTTCTACGTTGAATTTCATTTAGTTAGATATGGCCCAGTGTTCTAGTCCATCAAGATCAATCTGAATCTTGAGCCTATCTTCTTGGGTGTTAAGTATTCCTTGATCATTGCATTTGGATCAATGTTGGCTTAAGGCTTAGCAGGTTTGTGAAGGATTATATATTTTAAAAGTATTTGTTGTTGCTGTTCACTATAACATGAACATTATTTTTACAACAGGGAGATTTCTGCTTTAAAAATTGCCCTACAATTAATTTTTGCCATTCAAACGGTCAACAAGAATTTCCAGTTCCTGCACAATCTCACACTTGGCTACAACATCCATGACAACTATATAAGCACTTTCTGCACTTCAGACGCCTTGCTGGACATGCTCTCCACTGGGGAAGCCAATGTCCCCAACTATAGCTGTGGGAGGAAGGAGAACCTCCTGGCTCTGATTGATGCAGCAGGAAGGGATATCTCCATTCAGATGTCAACGTTTGTAGGCACCTACAAAGTTCCACAGGTTTGTGTGTGTTTTTCTCTATGTAAGGTGAGTGGGGTGGTGGGGATGAACAACAGATCCAATATCTTCATAGAATTCAAGAGCTGTTTTTCAGCATATTAGAGAACATATAAACTATGTTTTAGTCTATTATGTTCATCTTCAAATTCCCCATTAAAGACCTGAAGAGCCATAAGGTGCCTGTAGAGGATATTCTATTGAATATTCAACTATTGAAAAACTTTCCAGGTTTTGAGGTCCTCCATTACCAAGTTCATTTTCACATATCAATAATATGTTCCTTATCCAATTGGAATCAAGTTGGCAATAGTCCTGTCTATGTATAA
>BLBF01015808.1:0-17223 GCA_015471245.1 Laticauda colubrina
TGTCCCTGCCCGCTTAACAGCTGAGGCCATGGACATGACTCAGAGTTACTGAGAATAGTGTCAGAGACTGAGTTGTTTACTTGTTAAGTTTATCTTTGCTTAAGACACTTTACTTGGTTCATTTTGCTTTTTTAATAAAGTCATAAAGTTTACCTAAGAAAGTTAACAAAGGTTATCTTTGCTTAAGACACTTGGTTCATTTTTTTTTATTTAATAAAGTGTTGGTGAAAACTTTGAAAAAATGGTTAAGCCTTTGCATGCTTGTGGGATAGATAAGGATAGTTGTGGGATAGATAGACCTCCAGTGCAAGCATCGTGGGACTGTATGGTCCCCCATCCCAGCTGCCACACATATGGACCTTTATTATCAATAACAATTTATTCATTGATCAACACATTTTAAAATAAACAAAGCTCTTTATTAATGCCCTATTCATTGTAGGGCATCCATTAATCATCTATCATCCTGTCTTGCCACTCCACTGCTCCAGCTGGGGAGTTGCACCAGTGTCTCAGGAGGTTGCGCTGCTTCTTCCCTTCACGTGAAGCTCTGTTGGGGCCTTGTACATCCACAGTGTCTATCAGGTTATGTCCTTGCCTCCATTCACCAGGCTCCATGTCCCCATTCCCTTGTTGACGGTCGACAAGTCTGTTCTGCAACACTGGGTAGTGGGTGCGAATGAGATTGTGCCGGATGCAGCAAGATTCCACGATGCTCCTCACAGTCTCTGGGTCATGCTGCATGGTGGTGAGAAGTATCTGGAACCTGTTGGCCAGGATGCCAAAGGCGTTCTCCACCACCCGTCTTGCCCTGGGCAGCCTGTAGTTGAAGATCCTCTCTTCACGGGTGAGGTATCTTGAATGTACGGCTTCATGAGGTAGGTTCTGAGGGAGAACGCGTCATCACCAATGTTGAAGTAGGGCACATCTTGTGTGTCATTGGGTAGGGTGTCTGGATCTGGAAAACCCATGATGAGGTTTTATTCCAGCCCATCCTTGAGGTCACTGGCATTGTATACCTGGCCATTTGAAGCTGACCCATTGCCTGAAGCATCAATGTAGATAAACTTGTACTCAGCATCAACCATGGCAAAGAGGATGATACTGAAGAAGCCCTTGTAGTTGTAATAATTGGAACCTGAGTTGGCTGGAGCTTTGCAGGCCATGTGCTTCCCATCTATGGCTCCAACAGTGTGGGGAAAGTTCCACCTCTGATACCACTCTTCTGCAATTTTCCTCTAGCCTTCCTGCACCACTTCTCTGACCACTTTGCTGATGCTGTTGTGTGGCACCCTCCAGGCATACTGCATGTTTCTGTATGTGGTTCCAGAGGCCAGGTGCTGCAGAGTCAGTGCCACCTTCAGTCCAGGGTCCAGGTTGGCATGGAAGTTGGTGCTCGGCTTGGTCAACCTGGGTCTCCGATGCTCTATAGGTTCGTCAAACATGGCTGGTGGCATCCTCATGAAGTGATGGAATGCATGAGGGTCTTCATTCCTCAGCTCCACCATCAGCTTGTCATACAGTCCAAACTCCATTCTTCTCACGATCCCTCCTCGGACCCACACAGCTCTTGGATGTCTCCTTCTTCTCCTTCTGTATAAAAGGTGAAACAGTCTGAACAGGTTTTGGTTCTGGTGTTGAATGAGCACAGCTATTATACGGACTGTGTCATGATCCATGGTGGAGAACAATTGATGATGTGGAAGACCAAGACCAAGGGTGATGAGGTCTGTACACCATGGCTGCTGGACTCATACTGAGATCTAGATGATTTTCTCTCCCTTTTTATAGAAAATATCGGTTGTCCACTAGGTGTCCTTCTACATACTCTAGACATACTCCAGACATCCTAAATATACGAGATACATCCCAGAAACAAACGTTTTGTCCATTTTGAATACTTTATATACGAGATGCATACGCTTACATCCTTTCTATTTCTGTGCTACTAACGCTGTGTAGACCTTCCGTGTCCCTTTTGTTTCCTCCCTCTTTCCGTTTTCAGCTGTAGCGGATATGAGTTGAGGGGATGGCCAGAGGATGCAGAGAGGATACAGCAGACGTTTAACGGATGATAATGGACATAGAACGTTTGTTGCCTGTATATGTCGCGGATGTACATCGTACGTGGCGGAAAGTTCATCCGTTCACAAAGTTTTGTGCAGCTCAAAATTTCTTGTGCGGATGAAATCGCAGTGGATGGATCCTCGACGGATAGAGCGTATGAAACACATATGCAGTGAGTACACAACGGATGCATAGCGTTTTCTAACGGATGGCAAGTTTTTAAAAATGTTTTACATCCTCTTTGCATCCGTAAGTGCAGTGGGACCGGGCCAAGGAGAGAAGCAACCTAGAACTTAAAAGAAATTTCCTGACAGAAAAATTAATCAGTGAAACAATGTGCCTCCAGAAGTTGTGAATGCTCCAACACTGGAAGTTTGAAAGAAGAGATTAGACAACTATTTGTCTGAAATGGAGGGAGTTGAACTAGAAGATAGATCTTCAAGGTACCTTCCATTATTTTATTATCTTTACATTTGAAACCAGGCCTGATATCAACAATAGCCAGAAAGAAATGGCTCCTCTACCTTATTTCACCCATCCCTATTACTTTACCCTTATTGCACTCCCCTCCCATCTTGATGTACCCCAAGCCTTTATGCCTGTTGCTATCTAGAATCCAAATTGACCGTTGTTTGTTCTGCACGTAGGTCTATTTTTCTTTCTCTCTCCTCTTTTTGCTTTGTGCTTTGTTATTTTAATGGATTCTTTATTCCAATCCTGGCAACGCGGCAGGCAGAGGCTAAGATACTGCATCAAATTACATTCCTCTTCAGTAAATCTCTCTCTCTCTCTCTCTGCCTCCCTCCTTTCCTCCCCTTTCTTTGGGAAGGGGGAGAGAGCATAACAGGAAGCAGTACATTAAACAAACAAACAAACAACCCAAAACTTGAAATAAAAAAATGCATAGTGTACAGCCATGCAGAGGCTTAATGGAAACTCAGTGTTCCTTTTGAATGAGTGCAAGTAGACAGCTCTTGGAGCAATTCAGAGGATCAGAGTGATCACTTACTGGTAGATTTCCTATGTCTGCCATGAAGTGGATTGCTGCCTTGATAACTTTTCCCCACACCCTTATATGAATTGTTTAGGGTTGGTTGCTTAGCCTAACACCCTAAATTCATCTGTCATCTTTCATATTCTCAATAGTCTTCTCTTTTTGCAGCAGCTGAATGAATCTCCGGATCCTTCAGTATTCCAGTTCACATATGGCTGCCATTGGGGAAAGGGTGTGTGTGTGTGTATGTGTGTGTGTAAGAGAGAGCTGGAGAAAGAGAATATGAGAGAGATAGAATGAGAATATGAAAGAGAGAGAGAAGTGGCAACAGAGAGAGCGAGAGAAAGAGTCAGAGAGAGAAAGAGAGAGAGACAGAGAAAGTTAGTTCCCATTGGACCCAGAGTGGTATATCCAAACCTACAATCTACTTGGATGGGTCCACACATTACACCTGTCCACCCTAGATGAGTTCAAATCACCAGGACCAGATGGATTACATCCCAGAGTTCTGAAGGACTTATGACCCTGGAGCTATGGAATTGAATCATATCTTTCAAAGATCCTGGAGCAACAGGGAATTACCAGAGGACTGGGAAAGAGCTGATGTGGTTCTCATCCAAAAAAGGGGAAAAAATGGATCTAGGAAACTACAAACCAATCAGCCTGACATCAATACCTGGAAGAACCTGGGAAAGATAATCGAGCCACAGATCTGTGAACATCTAGAAGCAACCAAATTTTAACTCTAGAAGTCAGTGTGAGTTTGTCAAAAAGAGATCACACCAAATAAACCTTATTTCATTCTTTGACAAAGTGACTCAATTAGTGGACCAGCGAAATGCTTGTGGACATGATATACTTGGATTTCAGAAAGGCATTTGTCAAAGTAGATTGCAACCAACTTCTTGGTAAGTTAGAAAAATGTGGGATAGATAGCATCACCACCAGATGGATTTCTAACTGAACTGCACTCAACATGTAATCCTTAATGGAACTACATCTACATGGAGGAAAGAAAACAGTGGGGTACTTCAAGATTCTGCCTTAGGCCCAGTACTCATTAATATCAATGATTTGGATGAGGAAATAAAAGGGGAACTCATCAAATTTGCAGACAACACCAAGCAGGCAGGAATAGCCAACACCCCAAAAGACAGGGTCAAAATCCAGCAAGATCTCGACACTGGGCCCTATCTAACAAAATAAAATTCACTGTAGAGAAAAGTAAAGTTTTGCACTTAGAAAAGAAAAACCAAATGTACAGGTATAGAATAGGTGGAAGCTGGCTCAATAGCAGTAACAGCGAGAGAGATCTAGGAGTCCAAGTAGATAACCATTTAAATACGAGCCAGCAAGTGTCCTGCAGCCACCAAATCAGCCAATGCAATCCTAGGCTGCATTAACAGAGAGATAGGATCAAGATTACATGAAGTATTAGTGCCATTTTATAATGCTTTGGTAAGGTAAGGTAAGGTAAGGTAATGCCCTTGGAATACTGCATCCAGTTTTGGTCACCACAATATAAAAAAAGATGTTGAGATGACTAGGGTTATGGCAACTAAAACAAATGAAGAATGGTTACAGGAATAGTTTAATTTAACTGAAGAGAAGTACTAGGAGTGACATGATAGCAGTGTTCCTATATTTGAGGGCTGCCACGAAAAAGGGAGGGGTTAACTTATTCTCCAAAGCATTAGAAGGCAAGACAAGAAGCAATGGATGAAAACTCATCAATGAGAGAAACAACTTAGAACTAAGGAGAAATTTCTTGACAGTGAAAACCATTTACTGGTGGAACAGTTTGTCTCTAGAAGTTGTGGATACTCCATCACTGGAAGTTTTTAAGAAGAGATTGGACAGCATTTGTCTGAAATGGTCTCCTGCTCAAGGGGAAGTTGACCAGAAGACCTCCAATGTCTCTTCCAACTCTGTTACTCTGTTATTTCAATGATCCTGGAGCCTATTTTTTTTAAAAAAATAGCCTATATCCTGATATAATTGCTCTTCAGAGGCATTGACTAAGTATTGTTATTGCCCTCCTTTCTCTGTTTGTGGTGCCAGCTTTACCAGTTGTGTTAGGTTCATTGGGCAGCAGAAAGCCCAAAAAATAGACCTCAAAGCAAGACATGTCTTCCATCCATTTGTACACAGGGATAAAATGGATATAGAATACAGGATTAAAAATGTAGTTTAGACAAAACTAGCCCATAGAAAGTTGGAACAGTTGTAATGGAAATGCAGAAAGTTGTAAATTGACTGTCAACCCTGAAGTGAACATGGCTGGGGCCATCTTTGGGCTTCAGGGTTGCCACTAGATGGGAGGGGATGAGAAAGAGTCAACTGGGGTTTTACAGTCAAAACAAAAGTTTTTCCTGTGGGAACCAAGGTCATTCCAACAGGTAGCTGGGAAAGGAGGATCAAAGTAACCAAGCAACTGGTCAGTTTTCACCAGTTGTGCCAATATGATGTATTCAATAAAATTGTTATTTGAGGAACTTACTTGGCTCAGAGTTCTGCTTTCTATGGGTGCATTACTTGAAAAGTTGACATTGTTCTTTTAAAGCTTTTAGTTTATTTTAAAAGCTACAAAAAAAAATCATGTTTAATATTGTGTCTCTAGTCTTTACACAAACCCCTAGTGGCAAAAAGATGCTCAAAATTGGGTGATCAAGAGCAGTCAAACATTTTCCAATGCCACTTACAATATATATACTTCAAACTTTTATTTCTGCTTATCTGTACCGATTGCCATATAACTTCCTCGCTGTCTTTGCTTGCTTGATTCTTTGTAAGTTTAAGTGTCTGCCTGAATCCTGTGAGTGGATATACAGCCATACATCCAACAAGGATGCCCCTATCATTTTACTAATCACCTACAAAATCATGATACAACCTGAAGCTTGTAATAATATAAATAAGTGGTTGGTGAAGCTAGTTTTGTGTTGTAGATGAATCATGGTGGTGCGGTGGTTAGAATGCAGTATGGCAGGCCAACTTTGCCAACTGCCAGCTATTCGATCCTGACTGGTTCAAGGTTGACTCATCCTTCCATCCTTCTGAGGTGGGTAAAATGAAGACCCAGATTGTTGGGGGCCATAGGCTGACTCTGTAAACTGCTTAGAGAAGGCTGTAAAAGCACTGTGAAGTGGTATATAAGTCCAAGTGGTATGGCTATTGCTATGTAGATGTTGCTTTACTTCTACAGCCAGGATGATCTTGGATTAAACACATATAAACTATGTCATGGCCCTTTCTGACTCTATAATGCTTCATATTACATATTTTTTGCTGGGAAACTCTGCATTCTAGATGTTATTACTGGTAGCAAGTCCAGACTTAAGAGTTCCTAGGAGGTCCATCTCCTATTATGCATCTAATATCGTATTGTTCACCCTCTCCCAGTTCCACTGTTAACTTGTTTCCAAGTACAAACTGCCTTTGGCAACAAGGAACAGAATCTGCCTGCATCCATCATCTCTACACAGAAATATATCATCTCCAAGTGGCACCTTCATTTAAAGAGCTATTATCAGAATAATTCCATCCATTCATCATTTGAGGCTTAAAGTGGCATGGTGCTATTTCTTGGGACATCCCCCTCCTAACTTTTGGACAATAACAGAAAACAAACTACAAACAATGAGGCCAGCAGGGCAGGGAATCTACCCATCAGCCTCAGGATGACCTACTTTCCCATGAAAGTAATCCAAAATGGGATTCTCAGAGAGTTATGGCACACTTCATCCCTGTGTAGTTCCTTTCAGCTGCATTGCCATAGCCATTGATCTGGTTGCATCATCACATGGCTGTAAACTGATGTTATAAGGACAGTCTTTCATCCGGGGAGCCAAATTGCAGTTCCCAACCTATTCGATAAAGACTCACCCACTCTCTGTCTTCTGAAAAAGAGAGAGAGAGAGAGAGCGAGAGGGAGGGAGGGAGGGAGAGGGAGGCACTTTTGCTTCATGCAAAAGTCTTTGTGAGACTTGTTGCACTGGCGCAGCCTCTTGTAGCAGGATGCCTTGCAGGATCCCAAAGACTCATTTCTGGTGGAGTTTGCAGGAGAGAAAGAAATTATTTTGCTGGAGGGAGGGAGGGAGGGAGAGAGACCAGGGGTGGGATTCTACCTGTTCGCACCTATTTGCTAGAACCAGTTGTTAACATTCAATTCAGAGAACCGGTTGTTAGAAGAAATTACTGGCCTAATCCTGTAAGGAAGGCAGGAAGGAAACATTCTGATGTTGCTTAAAAGGCCCTGTCACATCGGCCGACAGATGCAAAACGTATGTAAAAAGGACACAGTGGACGAGAAAATGTTCCATCCATTGTTATCCGCTCTCAAAAGTGCCCCAAATTTGCATAAAGAGAACGGACAACAACGGAAAGGAACGGACGGGGAGAGGACGTAGCGAGGATGTTAATCAGATGCTCCATGGAAGCCTAGCGATGGAAGTGGATGGAAGCGGATGACACATCCGCAGGGCTTCCGGGGGAGCACAGCGAAGCAGATGCGCAGTGGGAGGAACGGATGTAGAGCGGATGCCTAGCGGATGACGCGGATGCATCACGGACGACTTGCGGATGCCTAGCGGATGCTTAGCAGATGCAAAGCGTTCACTGCGCATGCGGGGAGGATGCATTGCGTCAGCCCCGCGGATTTAAAAGGATGCAGCTCGCAAGCAGGTCACCATTCAGAGGAAAGACCTGCTGCCAGACACATCTCCAGCCAACAACCATGGGGAAGAAGAGGAAGCCTGTGCCTACTCCTGCCAGCCCTGGCTAGAAGGACAGGGCCACCATCCCACCCCCTGGCGCTGACTCTGCTTCTGCTAGGGCTTCTGCTGCTGGTGCTGACTCTGCTGGTGCTGAGGCTTCTGCTGGTGCTGCTCCTGGTGCTGGGGCTTCTGCTGGGGCTTACTCTGTTGGTGCTGCTCCTGGTGCTGGTGCTTCTGCTGGTGCTTACTTTGTTGGTGCTGCTCCTGGTGCTGGTGCTTCTGCTGGTGCTTACTCTGCTGGTTCTGCTGGTGGTGCTGGTGCTGCTGCTGGTGCTGCTGCTGCTTATGCTGCTGGTGCTGCTGCTGCTGCTGCTGCTGGTGGTGTGGTGGACCAGCCCCTAGAACCTCAAAGCCCTACTGATGAAGGCCCAGAAGGCCCTGCCATAGGGATGAAGAGGCAATCGCGCGATAGGGAGAGGAGACAGTACTCCATCTAAGAGGAACATGAGGATGAGGTGCTCGAATGGCTGAGGGAGAACGAGTACCTCTGGCAGAAGGGACACAGGCTCTATTAAGACACCAAGTGGAATCAGGTGGCTTGGAGAGAGAAGGCAGAGAGCCTGGGCTACACTTCGGAGGTCCTCCTCGGGTGGGTGGAAGCACATGCACACCTGGTACTGGAAGCTGCACCACAAGAAGTCTGGCCAGGCCGCGGTCAAGCTCACCGACTGGGAGACCTACGTGATGGCCAAGTGCAGCTTCTTGGAGGGTGAGGTCCGCCACCGAGGAGCATCCCCTCTGTCAACCCTCTCTCTCAGGCAGCCCACAGAGAGCCAGTCCTCTTCTGGGCAAGAGTCAGCTCCTGTGTCCAGGCAGGTATCTGTGGAGTGCCCCACGATGGAGACCCGCCCCCAACAGCTGCACTCCCTGTGCAGTTGGAGCAAGAAGAGGCCGCTGCCACCAGAGACCAACCCACCCCCACCCGCAGGTCCACCTCCACAGAAAGCAGGCAGAGAGGCAGACCGGAGGAACAGAGCCACACTGTCCTTCTGGAGATCAGGGACACCATCAAAAGCAACGTAGATCTCCTCTCTCAGCTGGTACACACCGACATACCATCCTCAAACAGAAAGCCCTTCCTCCCTATGTCAACCAGACCCTCATGGACATGTCCGAATCCCAGTACCAGGTGATCAAGGAGAGGTTCACAGGTCTTCTACACAACCCTCCAGGCCCAGCTGAACCTGCTCCGACCCAGTCCAGGTCTGCTCCTCCACCCCAGGTGATGTCACAGGCCTTCCAAGGCTTTCCACAGGCCCTCACCTACCAAGGCTACAGCTACCAGGAGTTCCAGCAGCACAGGCAGCCCTTCCCAGTCCAGCCACAGGTTCATCGCATGCCACTGGTGCCACTGATGCCACAGATGCCACCGACGCCACAGATGCCACTGACGCCACAGATGCCACTGACATCTCACCTTGCTCACCTGCAGACCAGACAGCCCCACTACACTCCCCCTTCCTCCACCCCACAGCCAAACCCGGCCTCAGAACATCTGTCATCGGTCTTGGGACTAACACCCCATGTCATGGATGAAGGGGCTCTCAACATCACAGGACTGAGCCAGCTCTCTGAGAGCTTCTTCCACACACCATCCCCTGTTGTCCTCTCGGGGCCAGGCACGCCAATGGTGCCTCAGACCAGCACTCCAGCCACTGCCACCTCCACAGCACCTGGACCCTTCATGCCTGAGACTATGGGCACGCCTCAGAGTGACTGAGAAGAGTGCCAGAGACTGGGTTGCTACCTGTTGACTTTATCTTTGCTTGGGACACTTTACTTGGGTCATTTTGCTTTTACAATTTGTTATTAATAAAGTTTATCTCTGCTTCACACACTTGGTTCAGTTCTTTTAGTCAATAAAGTCTTGGTGGAAACTTTTAGAAATGGTTTAAGCCTTTGCATGCTTGTGGGATGGGTAAGGATAGCAGTGGGATGGGCAGGAATACCTGTGGAACAGGTAATAGCTGTGGGATGGGTTAGGATAGCAGTGGGATGTGCAGGGATACCTGTGGGATGGGTATAGCTGTGGGATGGGTTAGGATAGCAGTGGTATGGGCAGGGATACCGGTAGGATGGGTAATAGATGTGGGATGGGTTAGGATAGCAGTGGGGTGGGCAGGGATAGCTGTGGGATAGATAAACCTCCAGTGCAAGCATAGTGGGACTGTATGGTCCACCCTCCCAGGTGCCACACCTATGGCCCTTTATTATCAATAACAATTTAATCATACATCAACACATTTCAACATAAACACAACTCTTTATTAAATGCCCTGTTCATTGTAGGGCCACTCAACATACACGGCACAATCTCATCAGTGTGATGAGACAGGCTGAAGGAAGCATCCATTAAGCATTTACCATCCTGTCTTGCCATTCTATTGCTTCAGCTGGGGAGTTGCACCAGTGTTTCAGGAGGTTGCACTGCTTCTCCCCTTCACGTGAAGCTCTGTTAGGGCCTTGCACACCCACAGTATCTATCAGGTTTCACCCTTGCCTCCATTCCCCAGGGTCCATGTCCCCATTGCCTTGTTGGTGGTCTACGAGCCTGTTCTGCAGCACTGGGTAGCGGATGCGCAAGAGATTGTGCAGGATGCACCAAGCTTCCACGATGTTCCTCACGGTCTCTGGGCGATGCTGCATGGTGGTGAGAAGTACCTGGAACTTGTTGGCCAGGATGCCAAAGGCGTTCTCCACCACCTGCCTTGCCCTGGACAGCCTGTAGTTGAAGATCCTCTCTTCTTGGGTGAGGCATCTGGAAGTGTAGGGCTTCATGAGGTAGGTTCTGAGGGAGAAGGCGTCATTACCCACGATGAAGTAGGCCACATCTTGTGTGTCGTTGGGCAGGGCTTCTGGATCTGGGAAGCCCATGATGAGGTTGCATTCCAGCCCATCCTTGAGGTGACTGGCGTTGTATACCTGGGCATCTGAAGATGACCCGTTGCCTGAAGCATCGATGTACATGAACTTGTAGTCAGCATCGACCATGGCGAAGAGGATGATGCTGAAGAAGCCCTTGTAGTTTTCATAAGTGGACCCTGAGTTGGCTGGAGCTTTGGAGGCCACGTGATTCCCATCTATGGCTCCAACAGTGTGGGGGAAGTTCCACTTCTGATACCACTGCTCTGCAACTTTCTTCCATCCTTCTTCAGTGGAGGGACACTGGAGGAGCTCCTCCACGTATTCTTCGATGATGGCCTGCACCACTTCTCTGACCACAATGCTAATGGTATTGTGTGGCACTCTCCAGGCGTACTGCATGTTCCTTTACATGGTCCCCGAGGCCAGGTGGCGCAGAGTCAGTGCTACCTTGAGCCCAGGGTCCAGGCTGGGCCGGAAGTTGGTGTTTGCCTTGGTCAACCTGGGTCTCAGCCACTCCACAACTTCATCAAACATGGCTGGCGGCATCCTCATGAAGTTCTGTAAAGCATGACAGTCTTTGTTCCTCAGCTCCACCATCAGCTTTTTATACAGTCCGTACTCCGCTCTTCTTGCGATCCATCTTTGGACCCAGACACTTCTTGGACGCCTCCTTTTCCTTTCACGTAGAACAGGTGAAAGAGCCTGTAGATGGCTTCGCACTGTTGTAGAATGATGGTGGCTACCAAAAGGAGTGTGCGACGATTCATGGTGGAGATGACTGGATGCTGTGGAAGAGCAAGAGCAAGATGAAGGCTGAAGAGGTCTGCACAGCAGGGCTGCTGGACTGAAAGTGAGATCCAGATGATTTCTCCCCCTTTTTATAGGAAATATAGGTTTTCCGCTAGGTGTCCTTCTGCATCCTCTAGACATCCTGCAGACATCCTAAATATCTGAGATACATCCCCTATACGAACGTTCTTTCCGTTTTAATGCTTTATATGCGAGCTGCATCCGCTTTCATCCTTTCTACGTCCATGCTACTAACGCTGCGTGTCCGTTCCGTGTCCGTTTCGCTTCCTCCCTTTGTCCGTTTTCCGCTGGAGCAGATTTGAATTGCGCGGATGAGCAGCGGATGCCTAGCGGATATAGCGGATGCGTAACGGATGATGACGGACGTATAACGGATGTTCCCTGTATGCATAGCGGATGTAGAACGGACGCGTTGGATACTTTATCCGCTCAAAAAGTTTTGTGCAGCTCAAAACTTTTTGAGTGGATGAAATCTCAGTAGACGGATGCTGGACGGATAGAGAGTATGAAAAACGTATGCAGTGAGTACAGAACGGATGTATTGCGTTAACCAACGGATGGCAAGTGTTTCTCTCCGTTTTATATCCTCTTTCCATCCGTTGGTGCTGTGTGACATGGGCTTTACAGAAAGTGCCTCTCCGTTAACTCTTATGACATTCTTGGCAGGACTAGACTTCCTGTCTCAGGAACTTCTCTGGCGTTTTTTTTCCCTTTCTTTGCTGGTACTTTGCTTGTGTGGAGTGACCATTGAAAAAATGGCTTAATAAAAAATGGCTTTTACACACTTATGACTGTTGCAGCATCCCCACAGTCACGAGAGGCCAGGCGAGGATATGCGTGTCTTGATGTGAGTGATGTTGAGTTACCCACACCCAGCCAGTAACATGGCCACCAAGCCATGTCCACCCAGTCACATGACCACCAAGCCATGCCCACCAACTAAGCCATGCCTACAGAACCAGTTGTTGAAAAATTTGAATCCCACCCCTGAGAGAGACTACAATTTGTGAAGTCCTATGCTATAAAGTCCCAGAGCTTCATGGATGCCTTATCCAAAGTAGAGATAAGCCAGAGGCTGAATAAGGCTGGAAAAGGGAAAGGAGGAATTGAGAACTGCGAGAAGCAGTAAATGGAAAGGCAAGACAGAAGTTTGACCATCTCCCCTCTTTCCTGGGCATATAGAAAGAGGGTGGTCTCATGTCCACAGAGATTCTCAATCATCCAAGTCATAGTTGTCCCAAAGGTGTTTTTCAAAACACTGCTGGACTTCCATGGTCTTTTTTTTCTTGAAAATGTTTCGCTTCTTATCCAAGAAGAAGAATTGAGTAAGCTTCTTGGATGAGAAGCAAAATGTTTTCAAGGACACCACCCCTCCCCGAAGAAAGTCCAGTTGCATTTTGAAAAATCACCTTTGGGATAGACATGATCAAGGAAACATGACTGACACAATACATTTTACAGAATCATGGAAACTAAATAATAAGCATTCTCCATTTATTAGTAAATACATTAAAGTGGGAGTTTCTGTGAGCTGTCTGAACTTCTTTCTTTTTTCTTTTTAAAGTTTTATTGATTTTTATGGACAAACAAAAACAAACAAACAGAAAAACATCCAGCTTTCTTCCATAAATATACAGAGTGTCGGTTGGTTTACAATTTTTTTGTGCATTAATTTCATAGTCTCAATTACAGTTACATTACATAATAACTCATATTATCAGAAATTGAATATCCTAGTATTATTATTAATCAATCATTTGACTATAATTTTATTCATTCATATTTTGCGAGATAACTATACTTAGTTTATTTTATAACAATTCATATAGTCCTTCCAAATCTTTCTTAATAACATTTTATATATGTAATAATAATAATAATAAATACATCTTTATATATTCATTATTTTCTATTATTCTACATATTCTATTACTATATTTTGTTACCTAGCCATTGATAGAAAAGGTCCCAAATTTTGTAAAATTGTTTATCCTCTTGTTCTCTAATTTCAAATGTCAATCTACTCATTTCAGCACATTCCAGTATTTTCTTGATAATTTCCTCCTGCAATGGTATTTTCTCATTTTTCCAATTTTTAGCAAATACAATCCTAGCTGCTGTTAATATGTTTACAATCAAATATTTTAAATCTTTGCTGTATGTATCAGGTAGAATTCCCAATAAAAATATCTCTGGTTTTAAATCGATATGCTTTTTAGTCATTTTTTCCAACCACGTGTGGATTTTAGTCCAATATTTTTCTGCATCCACACAAGTCCACCACATATGGTAATATGAGCCAGGTATCTGATGACATTTCCAACATCTTTCAGATTTGTTCTTGAACATTTTTGCTATTCTTGTCGCGGGAAAATGCCACCTGTAAAACATCTTATACAAATTTTCTTTAAATGCTGTTGACATTGTCATTTTATAATTTTGAGACCACAATTTTTGCCATTTCTCTAGATCAATCCCATGTCCAAAATTCTTCCCCTAAGTAATCATAGTTTCTTTAACTTGTTCTTCTATTTTAATTTCTAATAAATATCCATACAATTTTTTAATCACCTTTTCATCAGTACCTGTCAAAATCTTATCTAAATCAGTCAATTTATTATAGAAACCTTCTGTTTTAAAATGTTTTTCATACCTTGAATGTATTTGTGCGTAAGAAAACCAATTCATCTTTATACCTTGTTCCTCTAGTTTTTGCATCGATTTAAGTTCACCCTTTTGATTTCATGAGTTTAATAAAGAAGAATTAGCACAGAAAATTAGAAGTGCTAAACAGAATTATTTTGAGGATGCAAACAAACCAGGTAGATGGTTAGCATACAAATTGAGAAAGGAAAAAGGATCAAGGAAAATACCACAGTGCACCAACGGATGCAAAGAGGATGTAAAACGGACAAAAAAGCTTGCTATCCGTTGGTTAACACGATGTACTCACTGCCTCCATTTTGCTTCCTCTCTATCCGTCCAGCATCCGTTTATGGACGTTTCATCTGCTCAGAAATTTTTGAGCTGCTCAAAACTTTTGCGCGGAAAATGTATCCAATTCGTCCGTTCTGCATCCGCTACGCATCCGCTAGGCATCCGTTCTGCATCCGTTACACATCCGCTATATCCGCGAGGCATCCGTTCCACATCCGCGCAACTCGCATCCGCTCGGACGCAGGGAGGAAGCGGAATGGACACGGAACGGATGCAGAACGGATGCCTAGCGGATGCAGCACGGAAACAAAGCATTTAAAATGGAAAAAACATTCGCTGAGGGGACCTATCTCGGATATTAAGGATGTCTAGAGGATGCCTAGAGGATGCCTAGAGGATGCAAAGGGACACCTATACTGCCTATGAAAAGGAGGAGCAACACATCTAGATCACACTTTCAGACCAGCAGCCCTGCTGCAGACCTCTGCAGCCTTCATCTGACTCTTCCTCTTCCACAGCATCCAGTCATGTCCACCGTGGATCGTAACACAGTGCTTTTGGCAGCCACCATCCTTCTGCAACAGTGCGAAGCCATCTACAGGCTCTGTGAACTCTACTACGGGAAGAAAAAGCGGCGGCCAAGAAGCGTCTGGGTACGAAGATGGTTCACCAGAAGAACAGAGGACGGACTGTACAACAAGCTGATGGTGGAGCTCAGGAACGAAGACACTTGGGCATTCCAGAACTTCATGAGGATGCCTCCAGCCATGTTTGACGAAGTTGTGCAGCGGCTGACATCCATGTTGACCAAAGCAAACACCAACTTCCAGCCCAGCCTGGAACCTGGGCTCAAGGTGGCACTCACTCTGCGTCACCTGGCCTCAGGGACCACCTACAGGAGCATGCAGTATGGCTGGAGGGTGCCACCCAACACCATCAGCTTTGTGGTCAGAGAAGTGGTGCAGGCCATCATCGAAGAATACATGGAGGAGCTCCTCCAGTGCCCCTCTACTGAAGAAGGATGGAAGAAAGTTGCAGAGCAGTGGTATCAGAAGTGGAACTTCCCCCACACCGTTGGAGCCATAGATGGCAAGCACGTGGCCTGCAAAGCTCCAGCCAAGTCGGGGTCCACTTATTTCAATTACAAGGGCTTCTTCAGCATCATCCTCTTCGCCATGGTCGATGCTGACTAAAAGTTCATGTACATCGATGCTTCAGGCAACGGCTCATCTTCAGATGCCCAGGTATACAACGCCAGTCACCTCAAGGAGGAGCTGGAAGGCAACCTCATCGTGGGCTTCCCAGATCCAGAAGCCCTGCCCAACGACACACAAGATGTGCCCTACTTAATCATGGGGGATGATGCCTTCTCCCTCACAACCTACCTCATGAAGCCCTACACCTCCAAATACCTCAACCGTGAAAAGAGGATCTTCAACTACAGGCTGTCCAGGGCAAGGCGGGTGGTGGAGAATGCCTTTGGCCTCCTGAACCCCAACAGGTTCCAGGTACTTCTCACCACCATGCAGCATCGCCCAGAGACCGTGAGGAGGATCATGGAAGCTTGCTGCATCCTACACAATCTCATGCGCACCCGCTACCCAGTCTTGCAGAACAGGCTTGTGGACCTCCAACAAGGGAATGGGAACAAGGAGCCTGGGGAATGGAGGCAAGGACAAAACCTTATAGGCACTTTGGATGTACAAGGCCCCAACAGAGCTTCACGTGAAGGGAAGAAGCAGCGCAACCTACTGAGACACTGGTGCAACTCCCCAGCTGGAGCAATGGAGTGGCAAGACAGGATGATAGATGCTTAATGGATGCTTCCTTCAGCCTTTCTCATCATACTGATGAGATTGGGCCATGTATGTTGGGTGAACAATGAACACAGGCATTGAACACAGGCATTTAAAACGGAAAAAACGTTCGCAGAGGGGACCTATCTCAGATATTAAGGATGTCTAGAGGATGCAAAGGGACACCTATACTGCCTATAAAAAGGGGGAGCAACACATCTGGATCTCACTTTCAGACCAGCAGCAATGAACAGGGCATTTAATAAAGAGTTGTGTTTATGTTCAAATGTGTGGATCAATGCTTACATTGTTATTGATAATAAAGGTCCATATGTGTGGCACATGGGATGGTGGACCATACAGTCCCACTATGCTTGCACTGGAGGTTTATCTATCCCACAACTATTACCCATCCCAAAAGTATCCCTGCCCATCCCACTGCAAAATCAACCCATCCCACTGCTATCTTAACCCATCCCACAAGCATGCAAAGGCTTAAACCATTTCTAAAAGTTTCCAGCAAGACTTTATTAAAAAAAAGAAATGAAGCAAGTGTGTGAATCAAAAATAGACTTTCTTAACAAGAAGCTATAAAACAAAAATGAGTCTCTGGCACTCTTCTTGGTCGCTCAGTCTCAGGGGTGAAGGGTCCAGGTGCTGTGGAGGTGGCTGGTGCTGGAGTGCTTGTCATCAGCTCCTCCAAAAGCAGAAGCAGCAGAATCCCCAGCCCCAGAAGAGCGAGCCCGTGCTGCAGAAGCCCCAGCAGAACCAGAGTGAGGGCCAGGGGGCGGGATGGTAGCCCTGTCCCTCTTGCCAGGGCTGGCAGCAGATGGCTGAGGCTTGCTGTGCTTCCGCATGGTTGTGGGGTTGCTGGTTGGCAGGGAGGCTGGCAGGAACCAAGGCTGGCAGGAAGGCTGGCAGGGAGGCAAGCACCAAGGCTTGCAGGCAGGCAGGCACCAAGGCTGGCAGGAAGGCTGGC
>BLBF01015808.1:22269-35508 GCA_015471245.1 Laticauda colubrina
CTAGAGGATGCCTAGAGGATGCCTAGAGGATGCCTAGAGGATGCCTAGAGGATGCAAAGGGACACCTATACTGCCTATAAAAAGGGGGAGCAACCCACCTGCATCTCACTTTCAGCCCAGCAGCCCAGCTGTGCAGACCTCTGCAGCCTTCATCTGACTCTTGCTCTTCCACAGCATCCAGTCATGTCCACCGTGGATCGTAACACAGTCCTTTTGGCAGCCACCATCCTTCTGCAACAGTGCAAAGCCATCTACAGGCTCTGTGAACTCTACTACGGGAAGAAAAGGAGGCGGCCAAGAAGCGTCTGGGTCCGAAGATGGATCGGGAGAAGAGCAGAGTATGGATTGTACAACAAGCTGATGGTGGAGCTCAGGAACGAAGACACTCGGGCGTTCCAGAACTTCATGAGGATGCCTCCAGCCATGTTTGACGAAGTTGTGCAGCGGCTGACACCTAGGTTGACCAAGGCAAACACCAACTTCCGGCCCAGCCTGGAACCTGGGCTCAAGGTGGCACTCACTCTGCGCCACCTGGCCTCAGGGACCACCTACAGGAGCATGCAGTACAGCTGGAGGGTGCCACACAACGCCATCAGGATTGTTGTCAGAGAAGTGGTGCAGGCCTTCATCGAAGAATACCTGGAGGAGCTCCTCCAGTGCCCCTCCACTGATGAAGGATGGAAGAAAGTTGCAGAGCAGTGGTATCAGAGGTGGAACTTCCCACACACCGTTGGAGCCATTGATGGCAAGCACGTGGCCTGCAAAGCACCACACAAGTCGGGATCCACTTATTTCAACTACAAGGGCTTCTTCAGCATCGTCCTCTTCGCCATGGTCGATGCTGACTACAAGTTCATGTACATTGATATTTCAGGCAATGGCTCATGTTCAGATGCCCAGGTATACAATGCCAGTGACCTCAAGGAGGGGCTGGAAGGCAACCTCATCGTGGGCTTCCCAGATCCAGACCCCCTGCCCAACGACACACAAGATGTGCCCTACTTCATCATGGGGGATGATGCCTTCTCCCTGAGAACCTACCTCATGAAGCCCTACAGTTCCAGACTCCTCACCCGTGAAGAGAGGATCTTCAACTGCAGGCTGTCCAGGGCAAGGCGGGTGGTGGAGAACGCCTTTGGCATCCTGGCCAAGAGGTTCCAGGTACTTCTCACCACCATGTAGCATCGCCCAGAGACCGTGAAGAGGATCGTGGAAGCTTGCTGCATCCTGCACAATCTCATGCGCACCCGCTACCCAGTCTTGCAGAACAGGCTCGTGGACCTCCAACAAGGCAATGGGGACATGGAGCCTGGGGAATGGAGGCAAGGGCAAAACCTAATAGACACTGAGGATGTGCAAGGCCCCAACAGAGCTTCACGTGAAGGGAAGAAGCAGCGCAACCTCCTGAAACACTGGTGCAACTCCCAAGTGGAGCAGTGGAATGGCAAGACAGGATGATAGATGACTAATGGGTGCTTCCTTCAGCCTGTCTTATCACACGGATGAGATTGGGCCATGTATGTTGGGTGGGCCTACAATGAACAGGGCGTTTAATAAAAAGTTGTGTTTGTGTTGACATGTGTGGATGATTATTACATTATTATTGATAATAAAGAGCCATAGGTGTGGCACCCGGGAGGGTGGACCATGCAGTCCCACTATGCTTGCACTGGAGGTTTATCTATCCCACAGCTATTACCCATCCCAAAGGTATCCCTGCCCATCCCACTGCTATCTTAACCCAGCCCACAAGCATGCAAAGGCTTAAACCAATTCTAAAAGTTTCCACCAAGACTTTATTAAAAAAAAGAAATGAAGCAAGTGTGTGAATCAAAGATAAACTTTATTGAACAACAAGCTGTAAAACAAAAATGAACCAAGTCAATTGTCCAAATAAAGTCCACACCCTGTCTCTGGCAGTCTTCACGGTCACTCGGAGGTGTGCCCAGTCTCAGGAGTGAAGGGTCCAGGTGCTGTGGAGGTGGGTGCTGCTGCAGTGCTGGTCTGAAGCACCACTGGCGTGCCTGGCCCCGAGAGGACAACAGGTGACTGTGTGTTGAGAAAGCTCTTGGACAGCTGGCTCAGACCCGTGATGCTGAGAGGTCCTTCCTCCATGCCATGGGGTGTCAGCCCCAGTACTGATGACAGATGTACTAAGGCCGGGCTTGGCTGTGGGGTGGAGGAAGGAGTAGTGTAGTGGGGCTGTCTGGTCTGCAGCTGGGTGAGGACTGGCGGGGGTGGCATTGCTGTCGTTGGTGGCATCATTGGCGTGGGTGGCATCGGTGGCATCAGTGGAACAGGTGGCAACGGTGTCGCCCGATGACTCTGTGCCTGGACTGGGAAGGGCTACTGCCTGTGCTGCTGGACCTCCTGGCAGCCGTAGACCTGGTAGGTGAGGGGCTGTGGGAAGCCTTGGAATGGGAGGGACATCACCTGGGGTGGAGGAGCAGACCTGGACTGGGTGGGAGCAGGTTCCTCTGGATCTGGAGGGTTGTGAAGCAGCTCGGTGATCCGGTCCTTCACCACCTGGTACTGGGGTTCCTCCATGTTCCTGAGGGTCTGGTTGACATAGGGGAGGAAGGGCTTGCGGTTGGAGGATGAGGAGTCGGTGTGGACCAGCTGAGAGAGGAGATCTATGCTGGTGCGGATGGTGTCCGTGATCTCCAGGAGGACAGTGTGGCTCTGCCCCTCCTGCTGTCTGGCTCTCTGCCTTTCTGTGGAGGTGGAGCTGGGGGGGTGGATGCGGCTACGGCTGTGGTGGACGCGATGTCTCCTTTCTCCCACCGCACCAGGGAGTCCTCCACGCGCTCCACCACGGTTACAACAGCTGTCTGCAGGTTCTCCGCCGTGGCATGCTCCACAGAAACCTTCCTGGAGACAGGGACTGACTCTCGGCTGGAAGAGGACTGGCTCTCAGCAGGCTGCCGGAGAGAGAGGGTAGTGAGAGGGGCTGCTAGTGCTCCTCGGTGGTGGATCTCACCCTCCAGGAAGCTGCACCTGGCCATGATGTAGGTCTCTCTGTCCGTCAGCTTTACTGTGGCCTGGCCAGACTTCTTCAGGTGCAGCTTCCCGTACCAGGTGTGCATATGTTTCCACCAGCCGAGGAGCACCTCCGAAGTGTAACCCATACTCTCCGCCCTCTCTCTCCAAGCAGCCTGCTTCCGCTTGGTGTCCCTGTACAGCCGGTGTCCCTTCCGCCACAGATAGTCATTCTCTCTCAGCCACTCCAGCACCTCATCCTCGTGTTCCTCCTCAATGAAGTATTGCCTCCTCTCCCATTGTCGCATACGCCTCTTCCTTCCTTTGGCAGGACCAGATGGGCCCTCATCAAAGGGGCTCCCAGGTAGTAGGGGCTGCTCCTCCACACCATCAGCAACAGTAGCACCAGCAGGATCATCATCATCATCATCATCATCATCATCATCATCATCACTAGCAGGATCATCATCATCATCAGCAGCAGCAGCAGCAGGATCATCATCATCATCATCAGCAGCAGCAGCAGCAGCAGCAGGATCATCATCATCATCATCATCATCAGCAGCAGCAGCAGCACTAGCAGGACCAGAAGCACGAGCAAGACCAGGAGCACGAGCAGGACGAGCAGTACGAGCAAGTCCAGGAGCACGAGCAGGACGAACAGGAACAGCAGGACCAGGAGCAGCTTCAGCAGAGTAAGCACCAGCAGAAGCACCACCACCAGGAGCAGCTTCAGCAGAACCTCCAGCACCAGAATAGTGAGCCCGAGCAGCAGAAGCCCCAGCAGAAGCAGAGTCAGGGACAGGGGGCGGGAGGATGGCCCTGTCCCTCTTGCCAGGGATAGCGGCAGGTTGCTGAGGCTTTCGCTTGTTCTCCATGGTTGTGGGGTTGCTGGCTGGCAGGGAGGCTGGCAGGCACCAAGGCTGGCAGGAAGGCTGGCACCAAGGCTGGAAAGAAGCCTGGCAGGCAGACAGGCACCAAGCCTGGCAGGCAAGCTGGCAGGAAGCCTGGTAGGAAGGCTGGCAGGAAGCCTGGCAGGAAGGCAGGCAGGCAGGCAGGCACCAAGGCTGGCAGGCAGACTGGCTGGCAGGGAGGCTGGAAGGCAGGCTGGCAGCAAGGCTTGCAGGCAGACATGCAGGCAGGGCAGGCAAGGACTCAATTTATCCGGCAGCAGGTCTTTCCTCTGAATGCTGGCCACGTGCGAGCTGCTTCCCTTTATATCCGTGTGGCTTATGCAATGCATCCCCCCCGCATGCGCAATTAATGCTCGGCATCCGTTCGGCTTCCGCTGTGCCTCCGCTAGGCTTCAGCTCTGCGTCCGCTGTATCCGTTCCACGTCCGCTTTGCTGCGCTCCCCCAGAAGCTTTGCGGATGTGCCATCCGCTCCCATCTGCTTCCATCCGCTGGGCTTCCGTTCCGCATCCGCTTTCCATCCACCCTACGTCCTCCCCGCGTCCGTTCCTTTCCGTGTTATCCGCTCCGGTTATGCAAATTTTTGCCCCTTTTAGAGAGCGGATAACAACAGATGGAACATTTTGCTCGTCCGTTGTGTCCTTTTTACATACGTTTTGCATCCGTTGGGCAGTGTGACAGGGTCTTAGCACATTAAAATTTAACTAAGTTTTAATCCATCATTAATTTCAATTGTTATAACTAGCTGCACAAAATCTAAATCAAGAACAAACTGCTACCACTAGCAGCAGTATTTTTATATACTATTTTAATACGCGCTCTGAAAATATTTACAAAAGAAATCCTGCAGAATAGAAAATCCATTCAAAGAGGAAAGGATCATTTCTAGAAAGACAATAGGAGGAATGAAGAATCCAGAGTGTTCAGGGAGCTTAATACACAAGAAAATCTATAGTATATGGAATGAGAGGTTTTCTGTAATCCTTGTGGGACCATTGAGGATTTCAACAGTTCAAGAATGGAGACGCTTTGGGTCTGCTAATACTTACTACAAATCCCAGCCTCCTTCTTCATTGGCTGCTGTGATGATCTTGGGCATGGCATGAAAGCAACACAGCCAGAGAACAGTTATGAGTCCCTTTATTTGGTCCAACTTTTCTCCTAACGTTCCCTTTTCTCTCTGGCCTGGAGAAAAACTCTCCCATGAACCTGCAACAGCCTCTGGCTGCAGATACTCCAGTCCAAACACTGTAAGCAGAATGACTGCAATCAATCACTCCAGCAGGGCAAGAAAATGAGTCCCAATAATTCCAGCAAGACAACATAAACTCACTGAAGCATGGTAACAATTCGAACAGTCAGGAGGAATGCCAGGAATGCAGGCCACAACTCTTAATAATAGATGAATTCAGCATTTGTTCCTGACAAATGCCTTTCCCAACTGCCTCTCCTTAAAACTCCAACCCCAGGTGTGGGATTCAAATTTTTTAACAACTGGTTCTTTGGGGTAGCTTAGTTGGTGGACATGGCTTGGTGGTCATATTATTGGCTGGGTGTGGCCAACTCAATATCACTCACATCGAGGCATGCATCTCCTCACTTGGCCTCTCATGACTGTGGGGATGCTGCAACAGTCGTAAGTGTGAAAAATGGTCAAAAGTCACTTTTTTCAGTGCCATTGTAACTTTGAATGGTCACTCCACACAAGCAAAGTACCAGCAAAGGAGGGGAAAAAAACTCCAGAGACATTCCCGAGACAGGAAATCTAGTCCTGCCAAGAATGTAATAAGGGTTAACAGAGAGGCAGTTTCTGTAAGCAACACCAGAATGTTTCTTTCCTGCCTTCCTTACAGGATTAGGCCAGTAATTTCTTCTAACAACCGGTTCTCTGAACTGCTTAAAATGCTAACAACTGGTTCTAGTGAATAGGTGCAAACTGGTAGAATCCCAGCCCTGGGTGTGCCTTGTGAAGGGAATCGGGGCCCTTCCTAGTAAGCCACGCAACCCACGTAGCTCTCTTCTGCGTTCTTTTCTGTGCACCCTAGGATGAGGAGGGGCTGGGCCTCGGTCTTCTTTTGACCCCCCTCTCCCTTGTTCAACCTCTTTCCTGCTCTGCCCAGCCTGACTTTGCCCTTCCCCAGTTTCCTCCACAGCCAAGAGAGCCACACTTCTACTCTCTGTCAGCTGTTCATCTTCCCCTTCAGATTCAGACTCCAAGGTGGGGGGGCATGACAGCTAGAGAGACGGAAGCTGCAGGGAGTTGTAGTTCATGAACCAAAAGTTCCCCACATCTGGGACAAACCAGACATCAAAGTGTCAACCAGCATCTTTCTGTAGAACATCAGAGATGATATGGTCTCTTTCATTACTGTTATGTGGAAAGTAAGTTAGAAATATTTCCTTGTTTTCTTCCTGGTTCTGATGTCCAGTCCAGCTGGCTGGGGGGAGCATTCCCTTTTCTTTTTCAATAATTGTGAGCTTGATAGCTTGAGAATAACCAAACTATCACTTGGTGCAACAGAATGGTCAAAAACACTGACAAGCCTTGACTCCTGAGAAATACCCTTCGCTATTTGCCTCAAATTACTATCTTTGGTCTACTCGGGAAAGAGATATTATGTTTGCAGTGTACATTGTCATTAACTAATGTAAGAGATCAACCCATCCCACCCCATTATCCCAAATAAAATATTAACCATAAGGAAAAGCCTCAGAAAAGCCAAGACGCCTGAAGCCCATTCCAGTCAGATGCCTAAAGAAAACATTGTAACAAGAAGCTAACTGCAGGTCCCAGCACTTAAGGAGATAACAAGCTTTTTGAAAGAGGAAGCCAACTATCTAGATGGCTCCATTCATAAGCAAAGCAAATACTGTCGGCAGAAATCCATTCAAGACCGGATATTTTGAAATCCCTTACAGCAATTTCGACAGCTAACAAAAGCAGAGTGATAGGATTAGAGCAAGCAGCCCCTCTCTCAAAAAAAATATAACACAAAACATAGCCATCAGCCACAATAAGAATTACTCAATACCCTTTCAGAAGACAAAGTCCATATTGCACAAATCCCAATCTTTAAAGTTACAGAAACTATAAAGATCCATCCACCTATTCAGCCATTTGGTCAGGTGGTCCAGAACCACATGCTGGTGGTGGTTCTGCTTCATGAATAAACCAATTTTCTTTCTAATCAGCCTCCATTTTATTTCCAGCGCCTTTTCCCCAGCTTGGAACAGAACCAGATGGGTTTTTCTTCCAATACTAGGTTACTGAATACTGACTTCATTCATATTCTGAATTTGCCGAGTACATTGAACCATCCACTGACTGAAAGAACAGGGCTCACATAGCTCACCACCCCAAAATAGCACAAGGTTAAAAAAAAAAACTAATTAAAATTATATAAATTTACTATATTATATATGTACTTTATACTGTAATATATCTATATTATAATAAGCTGGTGCATAAACAATGTAGTTAAGATGCTGTTGGGTGAGAGAAAAGATTTGGGACAGGCTGGAAAGATTAATTTATTTTCTTGGCCCCTGACATCAAAAGAATGGGCATGTTCTTTTTAAGTGAATATCAAATTAAAACCAGATTTGATTGTGTCTGGCAGTACTGATTCCTCTCCATATTCTTAGGAGCTAAAGCCCAACAGAGGAAGCTGTGATTCCAGATGTACATTTCATAAATAACCAGGCTTCCTAGCTGCCAGTTGCTTTAATGTAGCTTCAGTACAATTTAATAAACATAATAGCCTCTTTCTTCATTGTGCCAGAAGCGCTGAGTGAGAGAGGTCTGTGTCAAGAAGAATATACTATCACATCACAGGGATGCAATATATCCAAGAGGCACCTGCAAATAGGAACACCGGGTGCATATATAGAACCCCTCCACATGTGCAGGCTTGTATCCGTGCAAGCAAGCATGTATATATTATTAGAACAAAGACCTATTGGCAAAGGGTCTGTGGCAAAGTATACAATAGTTAGAAGAAATGTTGGTATTTTTTAAATTACAAGCCTTCTGTTGCCTCGAATACTGGCAAACCCACAATTCTCCACTGGGTTCTTTTTCTTAATCAGGCAAAAAGCACCATTGCCAGGAGGGAGGTTGCAGGCCAATGCAAGAATTCCCTACAAACAGTCTGCACCTCCAACAAAATGGGTGTTTCAGAAGCAAGACCTTTTCAGGGACTCTGTGAAGTCCAATAAATACTTTTTACATTTTCCATTTTAATTTCTAATGCAAATAGATATCAATCTACATCAGGGGTGTCAAACTGGATTTCTTTGAGGGCGGGATCAGCACTGTAGGCTGGCTGGGGGTTGGGAGACAGGACAGACACCTCCTGCAGCATTCTGCCAGCTGAAATGGGACATGGGGTGTGTGCGCCCCCCCATCTCTGTTTTTGGCCTGGACGGTCTCCTGCAGCATTTTGCCAGCCAAAATGGGGTATAGGGTACATGTAAGGCCCTCCACTGCCCTATTTTCAGTCTAGATGGCCTCCTGCAGTACTGTGCCAGCCGAAATGGGGCATGGCGGAGGGGGACAGGAGGGCCCCCGTGCCCTATTTTCAGCCTGAATGGCCTCCTGCAGCGCTTTGCTGGCCAAAATGGCGTGTGTGGGGCCACACAAGCCCCCCCATGCCCCATTTTGGCTGCCAGAGGCTCTGTTGGCTGGTCCTTTGCTATTTCCAGGCCAGTCCCACGGACCAGATTTAAGCACCCCGTGGGCCAGATCCAGCCTTCAGTTTGACACCCCTGATCTACATAAACCAAATTTTTTTGGAGATGATGGTGCAGAAAGGGCATTCATTTTTAAAAATGTAAAAGGTTCCTGATACCAATGTGTTTGAGTTCTGCTGGCCTAGAAGACATTACAGAGTGGGATCTTACCAATTAGTGCCTTTTAAAACCATTTTCCTGTCAGAAATAATATTTCCCCCCTAGTGGCAATTTTCCTGAAGATGCCATACGCAATTAAAAAAAACAGTACAGTCTTCTGTAGTGTGCAGCTCACTACAAAATTTCAGTTTGACTCTTTCTTTTTCAGAATCTGGACAGCAGGTGTGTAAATGCAATGTATATGAGGAAATTCCAATCAAAATCAAAATGTACAGATTGGACTGATGCAACGGAATAAACTCAAGACACACCACAACCTTAAGGCTAGGTCTCACTGGCTGACGGACGCAAAACGTATGCATAAAGGACACAGCAGATGAGCAAAATTTTGGGGGTGGTTCCATCTGTTGTCATCTGCTCCCAAAAGTGGCAAAAATTTGCATAAACAGAATGGAAAAGAACAAAAAAGAACGGTCGTGGGTAGTATGTAGCAGGGATGTTAAATGGATGTTCATCGGAAGCCTAGCGGATGACAGCGGATGATACCTCCGAAGGGGTTTTGGGGGAGAATTGTGAAGCGGACGCATAGCAGAAGCGGCGGATGCATAGTGGATGAAGCGGATGCATCACGGAGGCCGATAGGAAACAAAGGGGATGTCGTGCGGATGTATATCGGATGCAAAGAGTTCACTGCGCATGCGGGGAGTATGAATTGCATCAGCCCCGCGGATATAAAAAGATGCAGCAAGCACGCAGTCAGCATACAGGGGAAAGACGTGCTGCCACATACATCTAGCAGGAACACCATGGTTCGTCAGTCAGGCAAGAAGAGGAAGCCGGTGCCTCCTTGTTCCAGTCCTGGCAAGAAGGACAGAACAAGCATCCCACCCCCTGGCACTGACTCTGAACCTGGTGCTGCTGCTGCTGCTGCTGCTGCTGCTGCTGCTGCTGCTGTGGTGGACCAGCCCCAAGGCCCTCAAAGCCCTGCTGCTGAAGGCCCTGCTGCTCAAGCCCCTGAAGGCCCTGCTGAAGCCCCTGCCAGAGGGAGGAAGAGGCGAGGGAAGGAGAAGGGAGAGAGGAAACAGTACACCGTTTCCGAGGAGCATGAGGATGAGGTGCTGGAATGGCTGAGGGAGAATGAGTACCTGTGGAGAAAGGGCCACAGACTCTATCGTGACACCAAGAAGAAACAGGCAGCTTGGAGAGACAAGGCAGAGAGCCTGGGATACACTGCAGAAGTACTCCTGGGATGGTGGAAGCACATGCACACTTGGTATGGCAAGCTACACCTCAAGAAATCCAGGCATGCCACTGTCAAGCTCACTGACCAGGAGATGTACCTCATGGCCAAGTGCAGTTTCCTGGAGGGTGAGATCCGCCACCGAGGAGCAGCCCCTTTGACACCCCTCTCCCTCAGACAGCCCACAGACAGCCAGTCCTCTTCCAGCCAGGAGCCAGCTATCCTGTCCAGGCAGGTGTCTTCAGAGGGCCCCACGGCAGAGACCCCCCCCCAACAGCTGCACTCCCCAAGCAGGCAGACGTGGAGGATCCCTTGGGGATGACACCCTGTTGTCACAAATGGAGGAAGAAGCAGCAGCCACCAGAGGCCAACCCACCCCCACCCCTAGCTCCAGAGGATGCAGGCAGAGAGGCAGACTGGAGGGCCAGAACCACAGTGTGCTGTTGGAGATCAGGGACACAATGAAGACCAGCACAAAACTTCTCTCTCAGCTGGTCCACTTGGACAGAGCATCCTCGGGCTGGAACACTTTCATCACCTACGTGAGCCAGACCCTGAGGAACCTGCCCGAGGCCCAGTACCAGGTGATGAAGCAGAAGATCACAGTACTTCTGCACAACCCTCAAGGCCCAGCTGAAGCTGCTCCTACCCAGTCCAGGTCTGCTCCTCCACCCCAGGCGATGTCACAGCCCTTCCACGGCTTTCAACAGCCCCTCATCTACCACAGCTACGACTACCAGGACTTCCCACAGCAAAAACAGACCTTCCCAGTCCAGGCCCAGGTTCATCGGACGCCACAGACGCCAGTCCTCACCCAGCTGCAGACCAGACAGCCCCACTACAGTCCTCCTTCCTCCACCCCACAGGCAAGCCTGTCAACGGACAATCTATCATCAGTATTGGGCCTGACATCTCAAGTCCTTGATGAGGGGCCTCAACCTCACGGGACTGAGTCAGCTCTCGGACAGCTTCCTGAACACACCATCCCCTGTTGTACCCTCGGGCCAAGCACCCCAATGGTGCCTCACACCAGCACTCAAGCCACAGCCACCTCCACTGTCCCTGCCCGCTTAACAGCTGAGGCCATGGACATGACTCAGAGTTACTGAGAATAGTGTCAGAGACTGAGTTGTTTACTTGTTAAGTTTATCTTTGCTTAAGACACTTTACTTGGTTCATTTTGCTTTTTTAATAAAGTCATAAAGTTTACCTAAGAAAGTTAACAAAGGTTATCTTTGCTTAAGACACTTGGTTCATTTTTTTTTATTTAATAAAGTGTTGGTGAAAACTTTGAAAAAATGGTTAAGCCTTTGCATGCTTGTGGGATAGATAAGGATAGTTGTGGGATAGATAGACCTCCAGTGCAAGCATCGTGGGACTGTATGGTCCCCCATCCCAGCTGCCACACATATGGACCTTTATTATCAATAACAATTTATTCATTGATCAACACATTTTAAAATAAACAAAGCTCTTTATTAATGCCCTATTCATTGTAGGGCATCCATTAATCATCTATCATCCTGTCTTGCCACTCCACTGCTCCAGCTGGGGAGTTGCACCAGTGTCTCAGGAGGTTGCGCTGCTTCTTCCCTTCACGTGAAGCTCTGTTGGGGCCTTGTACATCCACAGTGTCTATCAGGTTATGTCCTTGCCTCCATTCACCAGGCTCCATGTCCCCATTCCCTTGTTGACGGTCGACAAGTCTGTTCTGCAACACTGGGTAGTGGGTGCGAATGAGATTGTGCCGGATGCAGCAAGATTCCACGATGCTCCTCACAGTCTCTGGGTCATGCTGCATGGTGGTGAGAAGTATCTGGAACCTGTTGGCCAGGATGCCAAAGGCGTTCTCCACCACCCGTCTTGCCCTGGGCAGCCTGTAGTTGAAGATCCTCTCTTCACGGGTGAGGTATCTTGAATGTACGGCTTCATGAGGTAGGTTCTGAGGGAGAACGCGTCATCACCAATGTTGAAGTAGGGCACATCTTGTGTGTCATTGGGTAGGGTGTCTGGATCTGGAAAACCCATGATGAGGTTTTATTCCAGCCCATCCTTGAGGTCACTGGCATTGTATACCTGGCCATTTGAAGCTGACCCATTGCCTGAAGCATCAATGTAGATAAACTTGTACTCAGCATCAACCATGGCAAAGAGGATGATACTGAAGAAGCCCTTGTAGTTGTAATAATTGGAACCTGAGTTGGCTGGAGCTTTGCAGGCCATGTGCTTCCCATCTATGGCTCCAACAGTGTGGGGAAAGTTCCACCTCTGATACCACTCTTCTGCAATTTTCCTCTAGCCTTCCTGCACCACTTCTCTGACCACTTTGCTGATGCTGTTGTGTGGCACCCTCCAGGCATACTGCATGTTTCTGTATGTGGTTCCAGAGGCCAGGTGCTGCAGAGTCAGTGCCACCTTCAGTCCAGGGTCCAGGTTGGCATGGAAGTTGGTGCTCGGCTTGGTCAACCTGGGTCTCCGATGCTCTATAGGTTCGTCAAACATGGCTGGTGGCATCCTCATGAAGTGATGGAATGCATGAGGGTCTTCATTCCTCAGCTCCACCATCAGCTTGTCATACAGTCCAAACTCCATTCTTCTCACGATCCCTCCTCGGACCCACACAGCTCTTGGATGTCTCCTTCTTCTCCTTCTGTATAAAAGGTGAAACAGTCTGAACAGGTTTTGGTTCTGGTGTTGAATGAGCACAGCTATTATACGGACTGTGTCATGATCCATGGTGGAGAACAATTGATGATGTGGAAGACCAAGACCAAGGGTGATGAGGTCTGTACACCATGGCTGCTGGACTCATACTGAGATCTAGATGATTTTCTCTCCCTTTTTATAGAAAATATCGGTTGTCCACTAGGTGTCCTTCTACATACTCTAGACATACTCCAGACATCCTAAATATACGAGATACATCCCAGAAACAAACGTTTTGTCCATTTTGAATACTTTATATACGAGATGCATACGCTTACATCCTTTCTATTTCTGTGCTACTAACGCTGTGTAGACCTTCCGTGTCCCTTTTGTTTCCTCCCTCTTTCCGTTTTCAGCTGTAGCGGATATGAGTTGAGGGGATGGCCAGAGGATGCAGAGAGGATACAGCAGACGTTTAACGGATGATAATGGACATAGAACGTTTGTTGCCTGTATATGTCGCGGATGTACATCGTACGTGGCGGAAAGTTCATCCGTTCACAAAGTTTTGTGCAGCTCAAAATTTCTTGTGCGGATGAAATCGCAGTGGA
>BLBF01015812.1:0-15655 GCA_015471245.1 Laticauda colubrina
TGTTGCCAGCCAATCAAAGCCACAAAACAGACAGAAGAAACCAGGAACACCAATCAATCAAACTCCAAGTCCAATGAAACAGGTCCAGGCTCCCAACCAATCAGAATGGACCAGCCTCAAATTTAAAACCAGGAGCTGTAAGACCCATATCCATACAGAAGCCTGAAGATGGCAGATGAGATTCTGCTGAAACGTTGCTACAACTTTAACAGAACTACAATGACGTGGGATAATACCCGAAGGAAGCTAAACAGCACACATGTAAGTACCCGCGAAAACCTAAGAAAACATATATATATATATATATATATATTCTTCTATCTTATCTCTATCCCATTCCGTATTATTTTGCCAAAGTATAATTGAAAATATAGAATTGCCCTATATTTATGTATTGTGGTAACCTTGTTACAAGCAGGTACATAATAACACTTGGCATTTGGAATCTATATATAAATTTTTGAAAGCACCCACACACTTATTCTTGTAAGACAGACCCAGCTTTATTTTGGTTTTAAAATTTAAGCTTAGAAAGCAAAGATTAATCTATGAAAATTCACATCACCCCTGGTATCAACAGACTTGAATAAATAACACTAAGTCATTAAACAGTAACAAATCTTGGCTTTCTTTTAGGGCCCAGATCTATCTTTTCATCTGCTCTGGTTCCTCTTATGGACAATTTGTGCATTCTTGGACATGCCTGTATTTGCAGTAGCTCAGAAGTAAGCAACTGCATTGTTGAATTAAAAGTAATCCATCAGCAGTGTTCTGTATTGCCTACTTTCTGCTCAACTACTTCTTTGGAAGCTGTTTTCCTTGCAAATTGAATTTTGTTTATGAGTTTACTTCCTTGTATAAAGAGCAAACAATGTCACTTACATTTCTCCAAATCAGTACAAATTGTTTAAGGCAAAATAAATTTAGGAGGAGCACTTGTCCACTCCAAAATGTTCTCTATGACCTTTAAATTTCTGCTGTCAGAACAATATGCTTTCTACAACCTATTGCCTTTATAACATTTATAGTTATAAACTCTGAATGACTGTGTGTTTAACTTTAACCCTGCTTGAGGTTACTTTCCTGATTTGTTTCATTAGCCTAGTAGAATTTCATTTTCACATTTTAAAGGGTTGGCTTCCACTTTTTCCAAAATCAGAGCTAAAAAGAAAATCTAATTAAGGTAAGAGAACAGAGATTTTGAAAATGCCTTTCAAGACTGAAATATATTTAAGACATCACTATGCCCTGTTGTGTTTGTATTAAAGAACACTCTTTCAGTATTGAAATTTTACAAAACACATTCATTATTGTATTACTATGTCTTAACATAGCCTATGTATCTCACTAAAGTCTAAATGCTACATATACCACACTTTATAGGCATCCATGGTTGTTTTAAAAATTGGTATAGCATTCTCATCTTATTCACTGATCACTTTACACTCTGATTATCTGTTTTGGACATCTGGTTTTTGCACTCCCCATTGTATGGCTACATCCTTTCTGTCTTTCTTGCAGTAAACAGTTTGATTTACCCCAATTCTGAATTACTATCAGAAATCACAAGATTCATTATTTTCAAAAGCATAGTCTGCATGATAAATAGAGTATTGATGGATGGAAGCAATTGGAAGGATTGAATAAAAAGTACTGCATATTTAGCATTAACTTTATGAAATAATATTTTAAGCAGAGATCTCTCATTTTTGTTTTATTAGGAATATACAAATGACAGATCAATAGGGAGTCCTCTTTTTGTGAGACTCTTTTGCAGGATCCAATCTGGGTCAGTGCCTGGGACCAGGGTCTTCCAAGCTTTTGGACTCATTCTGGAGCTCATCTTCAGGAAATTTCTCTCTAACAGAGTGTGGGCTGCTCCGTGTATGGTATTTTATAATCCCTATTGTATGTGGCTTTTTAGATGCTGATTGGGATGTGTATGGGGTTTTTTTCCCCCATAATATTTGGCTACATGGTTGTATGCCTGTATGAGAGAAAAACTCAAACTGTTTCTTTGCTTCCATTGAGCATACAGTTCACCAGATGTACGATTAGTCGGGCAATCAGGCTTATGAAAACAGATTGCCTTGTGACACATAATTCTGACAGGCTGATTTAGACTTTTGCTTCAGTCTTGGAGGGATAGATTCTATTAGTCGCTTAGCAGAGTGTTTCCAAATTTGATTTTCAGCATTTGCAAGATGTGTCCTTAATAGTAACTGATTTTAAATAATGAAACATAAAGCCAATGCATGCTTCAGGTCTGCCATTAACTGATAGTTAAAATGACATAGAAATCGTATTATTTTCCTGCAATCGTATTATTTCACATGTCACGTTTTTAAATTGCTTTGGTGAATAACACCAAGATCTACTTTTTAACAAATTATAAAAGAACTCCCATCAATTTGGAAACATTTGAGTTTTAATGAACTACTATTTAATGTTAGTTGAAAAGGAATGTCTTTATATAATAACATATAACAATTCATGCATCTTGTCATCTTTTCTATTGGTATCAGCTGGAATGAAAGTTACTCAACTGATGTTACAGCTGCTCAAAAGAAAGCTAAGTATGTTTTACTGGAAGCCTTATTTTTTTATTCTTTATTTTCTAAGATTCTTGTACTGAATACGCTTGAATTCAAATTTTCATATTTATAATAAACATTTTCTTATCCCTATTCAGAACAGTCGGTTTCTTTATTATAGGTTATCTAACATTTGACCAATTAGTAGAAATTACTACTATGAACTTTTAAGGAAAGAAAAACCAGGAAACAAATTAGGAAACAAATACAACACCATTATAAAAAGCACAAGAAAACCTCTACTTCTATTCTATTATTGCCTATTACTATATATACATTCATTAAGACCCTGTCCCACTGCACCAATGGATGCAAAGAGGATGTAAAATGGACAAAAAAGCTTGCCATCCGTTGGAAAACGCAATGCATCCATTGTGTACTCATTGCATATGTGTTTCATATGCTCTATCCGTCCAGCATCCATCCACTGAGATTTCATCCGCGCAAGAAGTTTTGAGCTGCACAAAACTTTTTGAGCGGATGAACTTTCCGCCACGTACCATGTACATTCACGACATAAACGGGCAAAAAACGATCTATGTCTGTTATCATCCGTTAAACGTCCGCTGTATCCTTTCGGCATCCTCTGGCCATCCTCGCAACTCACATCCGCTCCAGCTGAAAACGGAAAGAGGGAAGAAACAAAAGGTACACGGAATGTCCACACAGCGTTAGTAGCACGGAAATAGAAAGGATGTAAGCGGATGCATCTCATATATAAAGCATTAAAACGGACAAAACGTTTGTATATGGGATGTATCTTGGATATTTAGGATGTCTGCAGTATGCCTAGAGTATGTGGAAGAACACCTAGCGGACAACCGATATTTCCTATAAAAAGGGGGAGGAAATCACCTGGATCTCAGTATGAGTCCAGCAGCCATGGTGTACAGACCTCTTCACCCTTGGTCTTGCTCTTCTACATCATCCATTGTTCTCCACCATGGATCATCACACAGTCCTCATGGTAGCTGTGATCATCCAACACCAGACCCAAGCCCTGTTCAGACTGTTTCACCTTTTATACACAAGGAGAAGAAGGAGACGTTCAAGAGCTGTGTGGGTCTGAGGATGGATCAGGAGAAGAATGGAGTTTGGACTGTATGACAAGCTGATGGTGGAACTGAGGAATGAAGACACTCATGCATTCCACCACTTCATGAGGATGCCACCAGCCATGTTTGACGAACTTGTAGAGCATCTGAGACCCAGGTTGACCAAACCGAGCACCAACTTCCATCCCAATCTGGACCTTGGACTGAAGGTGGCACTGACTCTGTGGCACCTGGCCTCTGGAACCACATACAGAAACATGCAGTATGCCTGGAGGGTGCCACACAACACCATCAGCAAAGTGGTCAGAGAAGTGGTGCAGGCCATCATCGAAGAATACGTGGAAGAGCTCCTCCAGTGCCCCACCACTGAAGAAGACTGGAGCAGTGGTATCAGAGGTGGAACTTTCCCCACACCGTTGGAGCCATAGATGGGAAGCATGTGGCCTGCCAAGCTCCATCCAACTCAGGGTCCAATTATTACAACTACAAGGGCTTCTTCAGTATCATCCTCTTTGCCATGGTTGATGCTGACTACAAGTTCATCTACATCGATGCTTCAGGCAACGGGTCAGCTTCAGATAGCCAGGTATACAATGCCAGTGACCTCAAGGATGGGCTGGAACGCAACCTCATCATGGGTTTTCCAGATCCAGACACCCTACGCAATGACACACAAGATGTACCCTACTTCATCATGGGTGATGACGCCTTCTCCCTCAGAACCTACCTCATGAAGCCCTACACTTCAAGATACCTCACCCGTGAAGAGAGGATCTTCAACTACAGGCTGTCCAGGGCAAGACGGGTGGTGGAGAACGCCTTTGGCATCCTGGCCAACAGGTTCCAGGTATTTCTCACCACCATGCAGCATCACCCCAAGACTGTGAGGAGCATCATGGAAGCTTGCTGCATCCTGCACAATCTCATGTGCACCCGCTACCCAGTGTTGCAGAACAGGCTTGTGGACCATCAACAAGGGAATGGGGACATGGAGCCTGGTGAATGGAGGAAAGGACGAAACCTGATAGACACTGTGGATGTACAAGGCCCCAACAGAGCTTCACGTGAAGGGAAGAAGCAGTGCAACCTACTGAGACACTGGTGCAACTCCCCAGCTGGAGCAGTGGCGTGGCAAGACAGGATGATAGATGGTTAATGGATGCTTCCTTCAGCCTGTCTCATAACACTGATGAGATTGTGCCATATATGTTGAGTGGCCCTACAATGAATAGGGCATTAGTAAAGAGCTTTGTTTATTTTGAAATGTGTTGATAAATGAATAAATTGTTATTGATAAAAAAAGGGCAGCTGGGAGGGTGGCACCTGGGAGGGTGGACCACACAGTCCCACTATGCTTGCACTGGAGGTTTATCTATCCCACAGCTATCCTTACCTATTCCACAACTATCCCACAAGCATGCAAAGGCTTAACCCTTTTTTCAAAGTTTTCCCCAACACTTTATTAAGTAAAAAAAATGAACCAAGTGTGTGAAGCAAAGGTAACCTTTATTAATAACTGTTTTAAGTAAAGGCTAGGTCACACTGGCTGACGGATGCAAAACGTATGCAGAAAGGACACAGCGGATGAGCAAATTTTCAGGGGTGGCTCCATCCGTTGTCATCTACTCCAAAAAGTGGAAAAAATTTGCATAAACAGAACGGAAAAGAAAGTAAAAGAACGGACGTGGGTAGTATGTAGCAGGGATGTTAAAGGGATGTTCATAGGAAGCCTAGAGGATGTATATAGGATGCAAACCGTTCACTGCTCATCCTTTCTATTTCCGTGCTACTAATGCTGTGTAGACATTCTGTGTACCTTTTGCTTCCTCCCTCTTTCTGTTTTCAGCTGCAGCGGATGTGAGTTGAGGGGATGGCCAGAGGATGCAGAGAGGATACAGCGGACGTTTAACGGATGATAAATGGACATAGAACATTTGTTGCTCGTATGTCACGGATTTACATTGTACACAGCGGAAAGTTCTGTGCAGCTCAAAACTTCTTGAGTGGATGAAATCTCAGTGGACGGATGTTCAAAGGATAGAGCATATGAAACACGTATGCAGTGAATACACAATGGATGCATAGCATTTTCCAATGGATGGCAAGCTTTTTTTAATGTTTTACATCCTCTTGCATCTGTTGGTGCAGTGTGACATGGGCTTAAACTGTATGACTTTATTAAAAAAGCAAAATGAACCAAGTAAAGTGTCTTAAGCAAAGATAAAGTGAGCAGGTAACAACTCAGTCTCTGGCACTATTCTCAGTCACTCTGGGGCATGTTCATGGTCTCAGCTGTTAAGCGGGCAGGGACTGTGGAGGTGGCTGTGGCTGGACTGCTGGTCTGAGGCACCATTGGGGTGCTTGGCCCCAAGAGTACAACAGGGGATGGTGTGTTCAGGAAGCTCTCAGAGAGCTGACTCAGTCCCGTGAGGTTGAGAGGCCCTTCATCAAGTACCTGGGATGTCAGGCACAAGACCGATGACAGATTGTCTGTTGACGGGCTTGGCTGTGGGGTGGAGGAAGGAGGAGTGTAGTGGGGCTCTCTGGTCTGCAGCTGGGTGAGGTGTGGCGTCTATGGCGTGCGATGAACCTGGGCCTGGACTGGAAAGTGCTGTTTCTGCTGTTGGAAGTCCTGGTGGTCGTAGCCTTGGTAGGTGAGGGGCTGTTGAAAGCCGTGGAAGGGCTGTGACATCACCTGGGGTGGAGGAGCAGACCTGGACTGGGTCAGAACAGGTTCAGCTGGGCCTTGAGGGTGGTGCAGAAGTGCTGTTATCTTTTGCTTCATCACCTGGTATTGGGCCTCGGGTAGGTCCATGAGGGTCTGGCTCACGTAGGTGATGAAGGGCTTCCGGTCCGAGGATGGTATGTCGCTGTGGACCAGCTGAGAGAGAAGTTCTGTGCTGGTCTTGATTGTGTCCCTGATCTCCAACAGGACAGTGTGGCTCTGGTCCTCCAGTCTGCCTCTCTGCCTGCATCCTGTGGAGCTGGGTGTGGGGGTGGAGGTGGGTTGGTCTCTGGTGGCTGCCGCTTTTTGCTCCATTTGTGACAGGGGATCCTCCTAGTCCTCCAACATGGGGAGTACAGCTGTTGGGGGGGTCTCTGTCGGGGGGCCCTCCGAAGACACCTGCCTGGACAGGGCAGCTGTCTCCTGGCTGGAAGAGGAGTGGCTCTCTGTGGGCTGTCTGAGGGAGAGGGGTGTCAGAGGGGCTGCTCCTCGGTGGCGGACCTCACCTTCCAGGAAGCTGCACTTGGCCATGATGTACATCTCCCGGTCAGTGAGCTTGACAGCAGCCTGGCCAGATTTTTTGAGGTGTAGCTTGCCATACCAGGTGTGCATGTGCTTCCACCATCCCAGGAGTACATCTGCAGTGTAACCCAGGCTCTCTGCCTTGTCTCTCCAAGCTGCCTGCTTCTTCTTGGTGTCGCGATACAGTCTGTGGCTCTTTCTCCGCAGGTACTCGTTCTCCCTCAGCCATTCCAGCACCTCCTCCTCATGGTCCTCGGAAACGGTGTACTCTTCCTCCCTCTGGCAGGGGCTTGAGCAGCAGGGCCCTCAGCAGCAGGGCTTTGAGGGCCTTGGGGCTGGTCCACCACAGCAGCATCAGTCGTAGCAGTAGCAGCAGCACCAGCAGCAGCACCAGCAGGAGAAGCACCAGCAGCACTAGCAGCACCAGCAGCACTAGCAACACCAGCAGCATCAGCAGCAGGAGAAGCACCAGCAGCTTCAGAGTCAGTGCCAGGAAGGTGGGATGTTGGTTCTGTCCTTCTTGCCAGGGCTGGAACGAGTAGGCACAGGCTTTCTCTTCTTCCCTGACTGACGAACCATGGTGTCATTTGAAGATGTCTGTGGCAGCACATCTTTCCTCTGAATGCTGACTGCATGCAAGCTGCATCCTTTTATATCCACGGAGCTGACGCAATTCATACTCCCCACATGCGCAGTGAACGCTTTGCATCCGATATACCTCCGCTATGCATCCGGTTTGCTTCCTATAGGCGTCCATGATGCATCCGCGTCATCCACTACACATCCCCCCCTTCCGCTATGCGTCCGCTTCATAATTCTCCCCCGGAAGCCCTTCGGAGGTGTCATCCGCTTCCATCCGCTTCCATCCACTAGGCTTCCTACGAACATCTGTTTAACATCCCTGCTACGTACTACCCCCATCCATTCCTTTTTGTTCTTTTCCATTCTATTTATGCAAATTTGGGCCACTTTTTGAAGCGGGTAACAACGGATGGAGCCACCCCCGAAATTTTGCTCATCCGCTGTGTCCTTTTTGCATACGTTTTGCATCCATCGGCCAGTGGGACCTAGCCTTTTGCGACATGGCCAATGGTCACAGCAACTTAGGAAGATAAATTTGCTTTATGTATGACAGGCCAAACATTCAAAGTCTGCATGCAACTGCATTAAATGAAAATAATATAAAATAATATAATACATAATAATATAATAATGAATTAGGTAGAGAGAGATGGAGGCATGATGATTAACATTAAGACCACAAACAATATTTAGAATGCTGATTACTTGTGATATGATAAAACTCCTAGTAGTTATTGCATCAAGTAACAATGCAGAATCCCATGTTTAATTTGAATGGCAGTTCCTATGGTTGCCAGAATTAGTTAGAGAAAAGCACATTTTTTCTTTGTCATATAAATAGAAAGAAAAATAACTGAATTCTTGGCCTTTCCTATAGTTTAAAAGAATGGATATGTTATTTTTGAGCAGTGAAACAAAACCACTCTGAATATGCAGAATGCACTTTAGTATGATATTGTGCAGATGTAAGAAATTTAAAAAATATTAGTTGTCTTTTATGCAACTGCCTTTTTTAAAAAACAAATGTTTACAATATATGCTTTTACCATTGAAACAGATGTGTCAGAATCTATATCTTTTTAAAAGTCCATTTTCTTAATGAATTAGAAGTAACATTATCATCTTCAATTATAGAACTAATTTGCCAGAAAGGAAGAAACATGTGATACCCTTGCCTATGGAAACCTTTTGTAACAAATTGCCTAATTTGTGTAATAAGCTATTCATTTAATAGCATGAAAGCTTGAGAACTTCTGCCAAGTGGTTTTGTGAGGCAGCTTGACCATGTATTCCCTCAAGCAGATACAATCATCAGTAAGTCACAAAACTGTACAGAAGAGGTTTAGCTAACAATCATCTAATGTTTCAGCTTCTGATGCTACAGGATATGCTTATTTTCACATCTTTTTTTTTCCTTTTGTAACATGCAGGTTTTAATTTTACAGCTTACAATAGAAGGCTCAGTACTTCAGTTAATTATTTGTGTAACAGCTGCCAAAAAAGCCAACACAATCCTAGGCTGCATAAACAAAGGAATAAATCAAGATCACATGAAGTGGTAATACCATTTTATAATGCCTTTGTAAGGCCATATTTGGAATACTGCTTCCAGTTCTGGTTGCCACAATGTAAAAAAAGATGTTGAGACTCTAGAAAGAGTGCAAAGAAGAGCAACAAAGATAATTAGGGAACTGGAGGCTAAAACATATGAAGAACAGTTGCAGGAACTGAGTATGTCTAGTCTAATGAAAAGAAGGACTATGGGATGATATGATAGCAGTGTTCTAATATCTCAGGGGCTGCGGAGCCAAGCTATTCTCCAAAGCACCTGAGGGCAGGACAAGAAGCAATGGGTGGAAACTAATCAAGGAGAGAAGCAACTTAGAACTAAGGAGAGATTTCCTGACACTTAGAACAATTAATCAGTGGAACAACTTGCTTCCAGAAGTTGTGAATGCTCCAACACTGGAAATTTTTAAAACAATGGTGGATAATCATTTGTCTGAAGTGATGTAAGGTTTCCTGCCTAAGCAGGGGGTTGGACTAGAAGACCTCCAAGATCCCTTCCAACTCTATTGTTCTTTTCTATTCTAAATAGTAATGTAATCTAGATACTGTTTGTTTTAGCACTGCATATATAGGCTTCATCCTTGCTATCTGAACCTTTAGTTCTCAGGCAAGAGGTCCATGCAGAAGGCTCATAAATGTCATGATGGAAACCCAACCCCTTTTTGTTTCATCACACATAAAAATGGGTGGGGTTTCAGTCATGCCCTGGCATCAGTCATCTTGACTTTTGTTTTACTTTATCTTTCCTTGGATGTCCCTGATGACACCTAGTATACAGCCTCATTCAGCCCTTTCAGCTGGAAAAATGAGACTGGTCAAGCTAAAAGAATGCCAAATCTCTCATTTTGAATGGAAAATTGGATAAACATTTATCATATTGCTGTGATAGATTTTTCTAACTCAAAACAAAATCTGAACATTATTACTAGTAATACCTGTAGAAGTAGACCACAGGTGTCAAACTCGCTGCATCATGCTATCGTCTTATGATATATTCTGACCTATTTTCCCTTCACAGAGCTACAGTGGATCTGCGCATGATGCATCCTGCCTGTGGACTGTCAGTTTGACATTCCTGGAGCAGACAATACATTAAATATAGATTAAAGAGATTTTTTTAAAAATCAGTAATTGGAGATATCCATATGCTGCAAGAACATATTATATTACAGAGAAAGCTGTGCAATTTCTAGATGGAATGAACTCTTGTATAACATTGATGAGTAATGTGGATCCATTTAAAGCCACATGTTGTGTGCAACCAACTTCATACTATACATAGTGGTAGGCATTAAATCATATTGTCAACTGCTATCATGATTCTCACATAAAGTCATGTAGGACTCAGCTGCCTTTATACAAAAAAAATATTGTCAGCTACTATTGATGGGTTCAATTCAGTTCAAGTTCCACCTTCAGCTGTGTATGCCAATTATTCTTTCAGGGCTGGATTTGGTAGGCTGAGTATATGTGGAACAAAGATGTTCCTCTAAATGTGCTTAAATACAAAATGATGTGATCTGGGCTACAAAACTCTGGATGGCCACTTGAGGGCAACTAATTATTCAATTTTTTTATTTCTTTGCTGCCATCTAGTGGTCATTTATAAATCCAGCTTTATACAATAGTTAAGATTCTAGGCTAGAATCAGGACATCAGGCCAGGAGTTCTTGTCCTATTTTAAGCACAAAGTGCTCTGGGTTCACCTTGGGCCAGTCAATCTTTTCTCAGCCTTAGGAAGAAAGCAATGGCCAACCACTGCCAAAACCTTTCCAAGTAAACTACAGGGACTTGTCCAGGCAACCTCCAGGAATCAACATGGCTCAAAAATGTTTAGATTTTTGCAGCCCACTGATCTATTTACTGCACATTTTCTCATGATGCAGAACTTAACTAAGTGAGATTTCCTAAAAAGCAGAAGTGCACATTCAGCCAAACATACATAAAACAAAATATAAACATCATATTCAAGACACAAAGATGTGGAAAGACATACAACATGTGGAATATAATGTCAGGTTTTTCATCCATGCACTTACTCGAACTTCATCATACATTTAAACTTTGTGTGCTTAGGCTGAACCTCTACAGAAGATAAATGTATTGTGTAAAAATAACAATTTATTGTAAGAGAATGAGCAGAAGATTCTGTCCATTTAACCTACTAAATAGTATACCATTTTGAAATACCATATTTGAGATTGAAAAAGTAGACAAATCAAATCACATAAACATGGCATTTTTCCTGATTGTGTTAAACACGAGACAAACCATGACCTCTTGAGTCATATTTCCTTACCGTATTCCTCAGTGCCTTCAACAATGGTAGAGCTTCTAATCTGCTTGAAACATTCTTCAAAATCCAGAGTTATTCAGAGATTAATCTACCTTGAAAGTGCTGTAGCTCATGTTGAGCAGCACAGCACAAACATCTGTTTACTACATGTAAAATAGCTTCCTCATGGTTCACACCCGGGCAACATGACTTTGTCACGGTTAAGTAGTCTACACATTCTGGACCTCACAAGGATTTCCCAGCAAGAAGAAGCAGCATGAGTACTGAAAATGCTGTATTCTGTTACAACATACAAAATAATTAAATAAACCTGTTGACTGCAGGATTTATGATATTTATGCCATAAGATGTTTATAAAATTTGCTAAATTTCAACCACATGAGGAATCATAGGCTGCAAATTTTGGACAAACTCTGTGACCTCATTTGATGTTCCTTTGTTCAAAGTTTTGTCCTATGATGTACATGAGACACAGCTCAAGCTGGGTGGCACTAGCACATAAACAAAGCTGCCACATTTTCTGCTAGCATTTCAGGCAACATTTCATAATATACCCTCCCATTTTCTTCTCCTTTTTAAATGATGCCATTTATAGCCAATATAAAATATGGTAGCACTGCACTAGGGCTCCTGTCATCTCCCTTACATCAGTTCATGTAAGATAAGGCATGAAGTTGTAGAAACCACACATTAATTTGGAATTTTTGGAGTTTCCCTTTCTCTGTTTATCTCTTAATTCCAAATTACAGGATGGTAAAGTAAGGTAACTTCAGTTTGTTGTAAGGATGATGGAGATTTCACATGTAAAGAATAGATTAGCCTTACATGTACTAAATGCTACCTTATGCCAAGTTTTACATCCATGAGAGGGGCAGTTATTAATTTATTGGGTTTCTATTGCAATTTGGGAACAAGCTGTAATAAAAACATAACTATAATGTTCCAGTGACAGAGACAAAAAAAAAATCAACCACAGCAACAAGGCACATAAACAAACATCTCCCAGGATGAGCTCATTTAAAATCTTGCCTCAACACTCAAAGAACAGCCAGGTCTTCAAAGCCTTCCTGAAAAATAACTGGGTCAGAGTAAATTCCAAAGGCAGGGATCCCAACATAAAAATGTGTTTCTAAGTAAATGTTTAATTTTATGTCTACTTCATTTATGGTATGCAGAAAACTCTTAAAAGCCAATACTAAATCATATCAACACTAAATATATTAGGTATAATATATATTATATTATATAAATATGATATTATGGTTCATCGCACAGTCAGCCAGATGTTCAGACTAGATTCAGCATTTTGTATCCCTGTCAAGTCCTTCCAAGGAACTGGAATAGGCAGATGTGTATATTTGTGGATGTAAAAGATACTATTGCAGAATGTAACAGGCCTGGTCCCACTGCACTTATGGATGCAAAGAGAATGTAAAATGCTAAAAAAAGCTTGCCATCCGTTGGAAAACGCTGTGCATCCGTTGTGTACTCACTGCATACGTGTTTCATACGCTCTATCCGTCAAGCATCCGTCCACTGTGATTTCATCCGCGCAAGAAGTTTTGAGCTGCACAAAACTTTGTGAACGGATGAACTTTCCACCGTGTATGATGTAAATCTGCGACATACGAGCAACAAACGTTCTATGTCCGTTATCATCCATTAAATGTCCGCTGTATCCTCTCTGCATCCTCTGGGCATCCTCGCAACTCACATCTGCTGCAGCTGAAAATGGAAAGAGGGAGGAAAGAAAAGGTACACAGAACGTCTATACATTGTTAGTAGCATGGAAATAGAAAGGATGCGCAGTGAACAGTTTGCATCCGATATACATCGACGCAGCATCCCCTTTCTTTCCTTTAGGCATGTGTGATGCATCCACTTCATCCGCTATGCATCCACTTCACAATTATCCCCCGTAACACCTTCAGAGGTGTCATCCCCTTCCATCCACTTTCATCTGCTAGGCTTCCTATGAACATCCATTTAACATCCCCGCTACATACTACCCATGTCTGTTCTTTTCCATTCTTTTCTGTTCTGTTTATGCAAATTTTCACCACCTTTTGGAGCGGATGACAATGGATGGAGCCACCCCCGAAATTTGGCTCATCCACTGTGTCCTTTATGCATAAGTTTTGTGTCCGTCGGCCAGTGGGACTGGGCCTTAATTCAGCTCTTCCAAGTAAAGCTGCCTTTTGCAACTGACTGATAGTGATTATTATTATGTACTTGAACATTATGTGACATAGAGAGATGTGTACATGTCAGTATCTTTAACTCAGTCCCAAAATATTGGAACATCTGTGTCTCAGAACTATTATCAATTAAATGCATTATTTTATTGCTTATAAATACTGTATATATGGCCATTCATCTAGCAAAGGAGCTCTGAGTGGCAATAATAGCCACTGTGTGTCCACAGAGGAGAGCAACATCCAATCTGACTTTTGTGAACAATGTGTTGGTGTCATACATTTATTTTAATTCAGTGACACAAGCAGGAAAACAGCTGGAAGCATCTTCCAAGCATGTAGGACTCTTTTAATGATGTTCCAATCCTGCCAGACAGTTTATTGGCAGAGAAGGAGTGACCAAGTCACTTTCAAAATCTACCATTAAAAGGTTTGTGTATAGCACTAGCTGGTGGACTGGAAGGAGATTGTACACCCAGGGCCAATCTATGCAGCGTCCAGGCAAGTACAAACAGATCAGAAAACCCTTAAAGAGGGAAGGAATATTTTTGTTTTTATCTTGCAATGTAAAAAAGTTGGACGCATGTGAGTAACATGAACTGAATTTGAAGGAAAACCAAGATCGCAACTGATTTTTTTTAAAATTCCTATATAAGAAATCCACTCAAACAGTTTTAAAAGTTTGTGGCATAAAACAAAATATTTAAATAAATTATTTATATTTAATCTCAGACATGCAGTAAGAATTTTTTAATTGGGCTTGCTTTAAATATATGATGCATTTGTAACCCTTAGGAGTTTTGTTATATAAAAAAAGTACGCAGAATAGAATTTTATATGGCAAAAACAGAGCTGGGAGTAGGCAAGCATCAAGTAAGCACCAGCTTTGGAGAAACAAATTTTGAAATACCCCAAATTAGGTAAAGAATTCAAAATAATTTTAAAAAGAGGCAAAGAGCTTGGAAAATCTTGTTGGCAGAAACAGAATAATGTTGGCCGTTCCCTAACAATTCAGAGTATATCTATAGTGATGGCAGATAATTGCTTTAGTCTGGCAAGATTCTGTTTGTAGATGAACAACAATAAAGAAACTACTCATATGTCCTTGCTTCTTTGGCCCTGACAGTATCCAATAACCTATTATGTTCAATAAATTTAGTAAAGGCAACAAAAGGTATAGATTAAATTATAGTTCTTCAAGTAAATTAATCCTGAATCCTAATCCCATGCTGTTATTATAGAGATTTTCAGATTGTGACTTTGGACTTCTTGGGATGGGGATGGGGGGTTTCACACATCTTTTTCAATCAGGCTTGCATGGTTAAAGTGGAAACATTGTCAAAATTCACTTCTGGGCTTTGTTCATAGTAATACAATATTTGAGAATTATGGTATAAAGGATCTTACAGCCTAACACCAGTACTTTCATTTGAGAAATGAGCACCAATTTGGTCTAGTGGTTAAGGCAGACTATACAGCAGAAGGCCCTAAGTACTCATTCCGCCTTGAGCTATGAAACCACCTGAGTGACTCTGAACCAGTGATGGGTTTCAAAAATTTTTACTATCAGTTCTGTGGGTGTGACGTGGCTTGGTAGGCATAACTTGGTGGGTATGGCAGGGGAAGGTTACGGCAAAATCCCATTCCCTCTCTACCACACTAACCTGCTTTACAGCTCTGTTCTCCTGTGCAAGGCAACAAAAGAAGACCCAGCTGATCAGCTAGGACTGATCAGCTAGGCAGGGGTGGGATTCTACCAGTTCGCACCAGTTCTATCGAACCAGTTGTTAAGGTCACCAGTAGTTCTAAGAACTGGTAAAACTGAGCCCTGGCTGGCCCTGCTGCTCTCCACGGCTCCTATGGGCCAAAATCCAGGGTTTTTTTAATGTGCATGTGTGACATTTTTTGTGCATGCATGAAAATCCTTGCCTCATTCTCCCCCACCCTCCCCTCCCTTCACTGGCCCTGGCCTCCGCCCCTATCCACCAGTCCTCGGCTAAAAATTGGGTTTTTTTACTGCGCATGCGCGACATGCCTGCAGCCTGCTTCTGCCCACTCACCAGGGCAGAAGCTGCCTGCCTTTCACTGCGACACAAGCCTCTTCGCTACTCTGCCTG
>BLBF01015813.1:0-13862 GCA_015471245.1 Laticauda colubrina
GGCCTCCCAAAAATACACAAAGAAGGCATACCTCTCAGACCCATAGTCAGCTCCATAGGAGCACCATTACAAAACCTAGCTAAATACTTAGCAAAACAACTACAGCCCCATGCTGAAACCGCAGCTTCATATGTAAAAAACTCATACCACTTCTTAGAAATGATCAAAGATCTACACGTAGAACAAGAAGATCTGCTTGTAAGTTTCGACGTGGTTTCACTATTCACTCAAGTCCCAATAAAAGAAACTCTTGAAATCATCAAAAATAAATACCAACCAGCCAAAGACCTCATGGAACTAACAGAACACTGCCTAACCAACACATATTTCATATACAAAGGACAAAGATACAAGCAAATTGAAGGAGCCCCTATGGGATCACCACTGTCACCCGTCATTGCAAACCTGTTCATGGAAGAATTCGAATCCAGAGCCCTGGCTAATGCCACCCACAAACCCAAACTATGGCTAAGATACATCGATGACACATTTGTGATTTGGCCCCATGGAAAAGAAAACCTAAACAATTTCCTAACACACCTAAACAACACACACCCCAAAATCAAGTTCACCATGGAAACGGAAATAAACAAACAACTATCATTCCTAGATGTACTAATCTACAAAAGAACAGATGGCACACTGGGACACACCATATACCAAAAGAAAACACACACCAACCGCTACCTCAACGCCCAATCCCACCACCACCCAGCACAGATAAATTCTGTAGCGAAAACCCTAATTACCAGAACCAAATGCCTGGCAGACAAGACACATATAAAGACTGAACTATGCACCCTGACTGAAGTATTGACAGCCAATGGCTTCCACAAAAACAAAATCACCAACTTGATCCACAAAAACACACCAAGACATAACAGAGACCTAGAAGATCAACAGATCCATGGAACAGCTGTCCTGCCCTACATAAGAGGTACCACAGATAAAATCAGTAAGATACTACACAGGCATCACATCAAGACTGCCTTCAAAACAGACAAAAAAATAGCAGCCATCCTGAGGAACCCCAAAGACAAAATTGACCTGGAAAACCAAGGCATATACGAAATTCCCTGTACATCATGCCCGGCCACATACATTGGACAGACCAATAGAAGAATAAGTACCCGCCTAGAGGAACACAAAAATGCAGTAAAAAAGCTGGAACACACCTCCTCACTAGTCCAACACATGAAAACCACAGGTCACAACATCAACTTCAATGGCACTAAAACCCTGGCCACTATAGAAAACCCCAGCCACAGAATCATCAGAGAAGCCATAGAGATTGAAAAAAGACCTGACAGCATGAATAGAAGAGATGATTCCACCAGACTGTCAATCATTTGGAAGCCTGCACTCTCAAATAGAAAGATCTCCATGCCACAAGCCAGGCAAACACCTGGGCAAAAACAGACTCCCTCTGATAGCTCCAACCTAACCCCCCCACCAGGCACCCAGGTGAAACCCAGCTTGCTAATGAAGAGCAGCCGTCCCTTCACACGGAGCCAAGCTGCACTAAAAGCCTCCAACACAAGAACAGACTGTTGCCAGCCAATCAAAGCCACAAAACAGACAGAAGAAACCAGGAACACCAATCAATCAAACTCCAAGTCCAATGAAACAGGTCCAGGCTCCCAGCCAATCAGAATGGACCAGCCTCAAATTTAAAACCAGGAGCTGTAAGACCCATATCCATACAGAAGCCTGAAGATGGCAGATGAGATTCTGCTGAAACGTTGCTACAACTTTAACAGAACTACAATGACATGGGATAATACCCGAAGGAAGCTGAACAGCACACATGTAAGTACCCGCGAAAACCTAAGAAAACATATATATATATATGTGTGTGTGTGTGTGTGTGTGTGTGTGTGTGTTTTTAAGTTTTCACTTCGTTCGGGTATTATCCCACGTCATTGTAGCGCTTTTAAAGTTGTAGCAACGTTTCAGCAGAATCTCATCTGCCATCATCAGGCTTCTGTATTGAGTTTGTATGTGGGTCAGGGTCTCACAGCCGTTGGTTTTAAATTTGAGGCTAGCCTATTGCTGTGCCAGGATGTTTTTTTCTACATCCTGATTGGTTGGGAGTCTTGGTCTGTGTTTATTGGACTTGGAGTTTGTATGATTGGTGTTTCTGGTTTCTTCTGTCTATTTTGTGGCTTTGATTGGCTGGCAACACTGTGTTTCTGTGTTGGAGACTTTCAGAACTATGCACCCTGACTAAAGTATTGAGAGCCAACGGCTTCCACAAAAACAAAATCACCAGCTTGATCCACAAAAACACACCAAGACATAACAGAAGACCTAGAAGATCAACAGACCTATGGAACAGCTGTCCTCCCCTACATAAGAGGTACTACAGACAAAATCAGTAAGATACTACACAGGCATCACATCAAGACTGCCTTCAAAACAGACAAAAAAATAGCAGCCATCCTTAAAAACCCCAAAGACAAAATTGACCTGGAAAACCAAGGCATATACGAAGTTCCCTGTGCTTCATGACCGGCCACATACATTGGACAGACCAATAGAAGAATAAGTACCCGCCTAGATGAACACAAAAATGCAGTAAAAAAGCTGGAACACACCTCCTCACTAGTCCAACACATGAAAACCACAGGTCACAACATCAACTTCAATGGCACCAAAACCCTAGCCATTATAGAAAACCCCAGCCACAGAATCATCAGAGAAGCCATAGAGATTGAAAAAAGACCTGAAAGCATGAATAGAAGAGATGATTCCACCAGACTGTCAATCATTTGGAAGCCTGCACTCTCAAATAGAAAGATCTCCACACCATGAGCCAGGCAAACACCTGGGCACAAACAGACTCCCTCTGATACCTCCAGCTCAAACACCCCCCCACCAGGCACCCAGATGAAACCTGGCTTCCTAATAGATAATAGCTGTCCTTTCACATGAAGCCAAGCTGCACTGAAAGCCTCCAGTGCAGGAACAGAGTGTTGCCAGCCAATCAAAGCCACAAAACAGACAAAAGAAACCAGAAACACCAATCAAACAAACTCCAAGTCCAATAAACATAGACCAACACTCCCAACCAATCAGGATGTAGAAAAAAACATCCTGCCACAATAATAGGCTAGCCTCAAATTTAAAACCAACGGCTGTGAGACCCTGACCCACATACAAACTCTATACAGAAGCCTGATGATGGCAGATGAGATTCTGCTGAAACGTTGCTACAACTTTAAAAGCACTACAATGATGTGGGATAATACCCAAAGGCAGCTGAACAGCACACATGTAAGTACCCGTGAGATAATACCCGAAGGAAGCTGAACAGCACATATATGTGTGTGTGTGTTTGTGTGTGTGTGTGTGTTTGTGTGTGTGTTTATACAGGTATATATTTATATGTTTATAAATATACAGGTATATGTTTATACAGGTATGTTTATACCTGTTTATATGTTTATATATTATGTTCATACTTATACTTGTTTACTCATACATGCTTTACAAGCAAAATAAATAAAATAAAAAGGATTGCATGAGAGTGTGTAATATCTATTACTCCATCTATCACCCATTACTTTGGAAGAATATTAACAACTAGAGTAGGACAGGAATACTTTGTGGATTTCACACCCATGTATTTTCTGCCGACTCAGGAATACAGTTTAATCTAGTTGTGGGCAAGGGATCCCAACTGCTGCTCAAAACTAACTGTTCTTAGAATATTTCAAGGGTTCCACTGTTCCCCTTTCCTCCCTCCCCCCCATCTTTCTAAGCTAGTTTTGGAATAGACAACTAGAAAGGAAAACCTGACAGCTCATTAAATTGAGAATGATAAAAATAGATAAGACACAAGACCAGTTTGGAAATAAGAAAATAAGGGGACTTCCATTCTGATAGCAAAAAAATTAAAATGAATCTCTGGTATCTGAGACAGTCTTGAGTCGATTTTACTTCCAAATGTTCCTCTTTTCATTTATGAAATGCTAGGAAAGTTGGTTAGTTTTGCCTGTGCCTTCAAAGGACTACAAGTCAGTGACTGAATCTGTTCTCATCTGCTGATACCAGGCAAATGGTAGAATTCTATATTAGTGGCACCTTCTCAGATAGCTTATATGTTGGCCCCATTTAGAGCAACTATTGCTATGAGGACATCAAAACATGGATAAAGTCAAGATTATACCCTTTACAGAATTACCGAAGAGTTGAGAGGGACCTTGGAGGTCTTCTAGTCTAGCCCCCTGCTCAAGCAGGAGACACTATACCATTCTGGACCATTAACGTCAAAAAAGTGCAAAATGTAGTATTCAGTGCAGAACTTAATATGATTATCTACCCTTTGCAATTAGCAAATCTAAAGTCGGTTTCATTGTCAGTTGTAGGATTTAGCTGGTTCTCACCGGTTCACATGAACCGGTTGTTAAATTACCCACCCCATCCACACTATCAAAGTAAATCCTGGGCTCTATGCTGCATTGCAATGGAGAAATGGGCAACAGAGTGACCGGTGCTAAGGAAGGAGAAGGCCACTTTCCCTCTTCCTTCTCCCTGCTCCTCATTCTTCCTCCCTCGTGCCAGCCACTTCATTTTCTGTTTCTCCATTGCAGCGCAGTGCCCAGGATCTACTTTGATAGCACTGGGTGGTGGTGGTAATTTAACAACTAGTTTGCCTAGGGTCAGGTTGGCCATGGCAGTAGTTTCATCACATGTGCAGCAGAGCTGGAGGATGTGGATGGGCCACACCTTCCACAATGGCCAACCTAACTCTGGGCAAACCAGTTGTTAAATTATTTGAATCCCACCACAGCTTGTGTTGATGAGTTGCCCTATTACCACCAAAGGAACAATTTTCTGAAAGATAGAGATGAACATCATCGCCTTCTATTAATCTCCACTCATTTTCAAAGTGACTTCTGCATGTATTTTTCTGCATCTGAAATATACTTTCCCATAGTGTGTTGTCTCTAGACAAGAGGTCTTCAAATATGGCAACTTTAAGACTTGTGGACTTCAACTCCCAGAATTCTTAGTTTTAAAGTTGCCAAGTTTGGGAACCCCTGCTCTAGACTCTTTCCCTGTAAATGTATGTGGGAAAGACCTTGGGAGAAAAGGTGAAGAGATTTTGCCTAGGGGTGGGATAAGAGACAACAGAATCTTCGGCTGGATAGTGGGTGAGGCAAGAGGCTCAGAAGGAAACTCCTCCCCCCCCCCCAATTTCTTGGGCTGCAAAGGTGGCAATGAGAATATTTTACTTTCAGGCTTGCAAGATTCCCTTAAAGTTGCTTTACAATAAAGTAGAATTTGCTTAACTGGTCATGTTTCCTGCCTGGTCTATCTGATAAGGCTACCAGTCCTTCGGGCCTACAGCTGGATGCAAGCTACTCAGCAGTTCATTGACTGCTTTGCAAAAGACAATAATTTTCCCCTGTACCTCTAGGCCAAAACTGTGAAGTACATCAAGCTAGTAATTTGCATGATGTCTGATAGAATTGAAATTTTAAATATTTTAAATTTAAAATATCCCACAGAACCCTTGTGAGTTTATGGTGGTACACAGTTTACGAACCATCAGCATAGTCAATACAACTCCAACATTATATATCTGTACATGCATATACTGTACATTTATATATGTGTATACAGGTAGTCCTTGACTTACGACCACAATTGAGCCCAGAATTTATGTTGCTAAGTGAGACAGTTCTAAAGTGAGTTTTGTCCCATTTTAAGAACTTTCTTGCCACAGTTGTTAAGTGAATCACTCTAGTTGTTAAATTAGAAACACGGTTGTTAAGTGAACTTGGCTTCCCCACTGACATTGTTTGTCAGAAGGTCGCAAAAAGCAATCACATGACCCTGGAACATTGCAATGGTCATAAATATGACCCAGTTGCCAAGCATCAGAATTTTAATCATGTGACCATGGGGGTGCTGCAACAGTCATAAGTGTGAAAAATGGTCAAAAGTCACTTTTTTTCAGTGCCGTTATAAGTAATCAAGTGTCAAGGATTACCTGTAGAGATATTGGCCATCGCTTTCCTGAAAGAGATTGTAGAAGGGCACAGCAACAAGGAATATTCCAGTGGGACACAATAGCTTCCACCCAAACTGAATCTCTTGCAAGCTATTGTCAAAGTATCCCAACCAGGGCAGGAGGCTAAAATATATAAAGAATGGTTTCTGGAACTGGATGTCTAGTCTGATGGAAAGAAGGACTGGGAGTGATATGATAGCAATGTTCCAATATCTCAGGGGATTCCACAAAGAAGAGGGAGTCAAGTTATTCTCCAAAGCATCTGAAGGCAAGATGCAATGGATGGAAACTAATCAAGGAGGGAGGCAACCTAGAACTAAGGAGAAATTTCCTGACAGTTAGAACAATTAATCAGTGGAACAACTTGCCTCCAGAAATTGTGAATGCTCCAACACTGGAAGTTTTTAAGAAGAGATTGGACAACCATCTGTCTGAAATGGTATAGGGTTTCCTGCCTAAGCAGGGGGTTGGATAGAAGGCCTCCAAGGTCCCTTTCAAGGTCTGTTATTCTATCCTATTCTAATCCAGTTTAGAGGCATGTCATCATGACTACAGGAGCAACTTAAATGGGAATGGCAAATATGCCTGGCATATGTCAGAAGGCAATGGATTGGTTGAATAAGATTTTCTAGAGTTCATGGAGGTGAGGCTTGATAGTTTTTCATAATAATGCCCCCTTCCCACAAGTAGCTGTGACATTTGCTTTTGATCTGTATGAAGTCAGAATAACCGAGTTGGAAGAGACCTTGGAGGTCTTCTAGTCCAGCCCTCTGCTGAAGCAGGAGACCTTATCCATTTGAGACAAGCAGCTGTCCAATCTCTTCTTAAACACCTCCAGTGATGAAGCACCCACAGCTTCTGGAGCCAAGTTGTTCCACGGGTTAATTGTTCTCATGGTTAGGAAATTTCTCTGTAGTTCTCGGTTGCTTCACACCTTGAGTAGTTTCCATCCATTGCTTCTCAGAATAAACTATTGCTCTTCAAGATAGACCAGACTAGGGAAACCAAGATTATGAATACTAATGCTATTTTTATTATAATAAAGTTATTGGAACAGAATCCGTCTGAATGCACTTCTTCCCTTTATCTTCATGAGAATTAGAGAGGATCCTGTCTACGAAGCTTTCTCAGATTAAGCTCATGTCACACTGGCCAACGGATGCAAAAAGGACACAGCGGACGAGCAAAATGTTCCATCCGTTGTTATCCGCTCTCAAAAGGGGTGAAAATTTGCATAACCAGAGCGGATAACACGGACGCGGGGAGGTCGCAGGGCGGATGCAAAGCAGATGCGGAATGGAAGCCCAGCGGATGGAGGCGGATGGGAGTGGATGGGAGTGGGTGGCACATCCACAGGGCTTCCGGGGGGGGCCTCAGCGAAGCGGATGCGGAACGGAAAGAGCGGATGCAGAGCGGACGCCGAACGGATGAAGCAGATGCACAGCGGAAGCCTAGCGGATGCACAGCGGAAGCCTAACGGATGCCTGGTGTTAACTGTGCATGCAGGGGATGCATTGTGTCAGGCCCGCGGATATAACGGAAGCAGCTCGGAAGCAGGACGCCATTCAGAGGAAAGACCTGCTACCGGACACATCGACTGCCTTGCCTGCCTTGCCTGCATGTCTGCCTGCCAGCCTTGCTGCAAGCCTTGCTACCAGCCTTGCTGCCAGCCGCCCTGCCAGCCGCCCTGCCAGCCTCCCTGCCAACCTTGCTGCCAGCCTCCCTGCCAGCCTCCCTGCCAGCCTTGCTGCCAGCTGGTCTGCCTTCCAGCCTTGCTGCCTGCCTTCCTGCCAGCCTTGGTTCATGTCTGCCTGCCAGCCTTCCTGCCAGCCTTGGTTCATGTCTGCCTGCCAGACTTCCTGCCAGCCTTGGTTCATGACTGCCTGCCAGCCTTCCTGCCAGCCTTGGTTCATGTCTGCCTGCAAGCCTTCCTGCCAGCCTTGGTGCCTGCCTCCCTGCCAGCCTTCCTGCCAGCCTTGGTTCATGTCTGCCTGCCTGCCAGCCTTGGTGCCTGCCTGCCTGCCAGCCTGCCTGCAAGCCTTGGTGCATGCCTCCCTGCCAGCCTTGGTGCCAGCCTCCCTGCCAGCCTTCCTGCCTGCCTGGGTGCCAGCCTCCCTGCCAGCCTTTCTGCCAGCCTTGGTTCCTGCCAGCCTCCCTGCCAGCCAGCAACCCCACAACCATGCGGAAGCACAGCAAGCCTCAGCCATCTGCTGCCAGCCCTGGCAAGAGGGACAGGGCTACCATCCCACCCCCTGGCCCTCACTCTGGTTCTGCTGGGGCTTCTGCAGCACGGGCTCGCTCTTCTGGGGCTGGCGCTTCTGCTGCTTCTGCTTCTGGAGGAGCTGATGACAAGCACTCCAGCACCAGCCACCTCCACAGCACCTGCACCCTTCACCCCTGAGACTGAGCGACCAAGAGGAGTGCCAGAGACTCATTTTTGTCTTATAGCTTGTTGTTAATAAAGTCTATTTATGATTCACACACTTGTTTCATTTCTTTTTTTTAATAAAGTCTTGCTGGAAACCTTTATAAATGGTTTAAACCTTTGCATGCTTGTGGGATGGGTTAAGATAGCTGTGGGATGGGTAGGGATACCTGTGGTGCACCTCCAATGCAAGCATAGTGGGACTATATGGTCCACCCTCCCAGCTGCCACACCTACGGCCCTTTATTATCTATAATAATGTTGTAATTATCCACACATGTCAACATAAATACAACTCTTTATTAAACGCCCTGTTCATTGTAGGCCAACCAAACATACATGGCCCAATCTCATCCGTGTGATGAGACAGGCTGAAGGAAGCATCCATTAAGCATCTACCATCCTGTCTTGCCACTCCACTGCTCCAGCTGGGGAGTTGCACCAGTGTCTCAGGAGGTTGCGCTGCTTCTTCGCTTCATGTGAGGCTCTGTTGGGGCCTTGCACATCCTCAGTGTTGATCAGGTTTCGCCCTTGCCTCCATTCCCCATGCTCCATGTCCCCATTGGCTTGTTGGAGGTCCACGAGCCTGTTCTGCAACATTGGGTAGCGGGTGCGCATGAGATTGTGCAGGATGCAGCAAGCTTCCATGATCCTCCTCACGGTCTCTGGGCAATGCTGCATGGTGGTGAGAAGTACCTGGAACCTGTTGGCCAGGATGCCAAAGGCATTCTCCACCACCCGTCTTGCCCTGGACAGCCTATAGTTGAAGATCCTCTCTTCACAGGTGAGGAGTCTGGAGGTGTAGGGCTTCATGAGGTAGGTTGTGAAGGAGAAGGCGTCATCCCCCACGATGAAGTAGGGCACATCTTGTGTGTCGTTGGGCAGGGGTTCTGGATCTGGGAAGCCCACCATGAGGTTGCCTTCCAGCTCTTCCTTGAGGTGACTGGTGTTGTATACCTTGGCATCTGAAGATGAGCCGTTGCCTGAAGCATCGATGTACATGAACTTGTAGTCAGCATCGACCGTGGCGAAGAGGATGATGCTGAAGAAGCCCTTGGAGTTGAAATAAGTGGACCCCGAGTTGGCTGGAGATTTGCAGGCCACGTGCTTGCCATCTATGGCTCCAACGGTGTGGGGGAAGTTCCACTTCTGATACCACTGCTCTGCAACTTTCTTCCATCCTTCTTCAGTGGAGGGGTACTGGAGGAGCTCCTCCTTGTATTCTTCGATGATGGCCTGCACCACTTCTCTGACCACAATGCTGATGGTGTTGGATGGCACCCTCCAGCCATTCTGCATGATCCTGTAGGAGGTCCCTGAGGCCAGGTGGCGCAGAGTGAGTGCCACCTTGAGCCCAGGTTCCAGGCTGGGCGGGAAGTTGGTGTTTGCCTTGGTCAACATGGGTGTCAGGCACTGCACAACTTCGTCAAACATGGCTGGAGGCATCCTCATGAAGTTCTGGAATGCCTGAGTGTCTTCGCTCCTGAGCTCCACCATCAGCTTGTTGTACAGTCCGTCCTCTGCTCTTCTGGCGAACCATCTTCGGACCCAGACTCTTTTTGGGTGGCTCCTTTTCTTCTCGCAGTAGTGTTCACAGAGCCTGAAGATGGCTTCGCACTGTTGCAGGATGATGGTGGCTGCCGAAAGGACTTTGTTACAATCCACGGTGGACATGACTGGATGCTGTGGAAGAGGAAGAGGCAGATGAAGGCTGCAGAGGTCTGCACCGCTGGGCTGCTGTTCTGAAAGTGCAATGCAGGCGAGTTGCTCCCCCTTTTTATAGGCAGTATAGGTTTTCCGCTAGGCATCCTGTAGGCATCCTGTAGGCATCCTCTAGACATCCTTAATATCCGAGATAGGTCCCCTCTGCAAACGTTTTTTCCATTTTAAATGCTTTGTTTCCGTTCTGCATCTGCTAGGCATCCGTTCTGCATCTGTTCCACTTCCTCCCTGCGTCCGGGTGGATGGAGTTGTGCAGATGCACAGCGGAAATGCCTAGCGGATATAGCAGATGCGTAACGGATGCGTAACGGATACATAGCAGATGCGTAGTGGATGCAGAATGGACGAACTGGATACATTTTCCGCGCAAAAGTTTTAGGCAGCCCAAACCTTTTGGAGCAGATGAAACGTCCATGAACGGATGCTGGACGGATAGAGAGGAAGTAAAACGGAGGCAGTGAGTACAGAACGGATACATCGCATTAATCAACAGATGGCAAGGTTTTTTGTCCATTTTACATCCTCTTTGCATCCGTTGGTTCAGTGTGACATGGGCTTTACATTTCTGCCCCAAACTCAGATTTCTTTTATCTGATTATTGTCTTGTTATGTCTCTTCCTCCTGTTCCTCAAGGTTACTCTTTCTGCCCATTAAAGCTATGTTCAATAACATTTAGATTTTTTAAAAAAAGCTGTGTAAAGTACTCCCTACATGAATTTTGTAGTTAGCAGAAGTGTACAGATTTTCAGGGCATGTAATTTGTATAGTATTCACTTTTTCCTAGTTCCGAATGTGAGTTCTCTTGACCTCATAATCCTGAGTATAAACTACACACACTCCTAATTATAGCTTTTTGTTTGCTTATTTCAGCCAAACTGTGCTCTTGGTTGCAGCTGTTGCTAGATTTCAGGAACTGCAATATTGGAAGAGGAAAAAAGGAAGAATGAAAAAGTGCTGAAATATCATTTCTTCATCAATCTAATTTTATGCAGACTGGAGATAGCAGATGATCATAACACCTGCCACTCAGAAATTTTACTAGGGTTTCAAAGCATTTGCTTCTGCCTAGAATCTTATACATTTTTAAAATGGGCTTCTGATTTGTTTATAAATTTGGTATGGTTGCAAAAAAAAGAAAGAGTGTGAGAGAGAAAGAAATGGCAGTTGCTTCCCACAAACTATGTTTTATGCATTATTTTAAAACTTTGCAGAATCGGATGAATCAGAAATAAAGCTTTTCTGTGGTATGTCTGCTGTCATGAGAAAGGCATTGCATAGTTCCTTGGTTACAACTGTCGCAGTCCATTCTGATTTGGGGAAAAGTTATCTTTCTGTGAGTAACTATACTATTTCAGAACCTCTGTTCTGAATCAAACTGGACAGCTTGAAAAAGGAAAGGGGAGGTGAATGGAGGGAAAGAAAGAAGGAAGGAAAGAAGGAAGGAAGGAAGGAAGGAAGGAAGGAAGGAAGGAAGGAAGGAAGGAAGGAAAGAAGGAAGGAAGGAGGAGAGGAAGGAATTTGTAACCCTGAAAACGGTAGACATCTGAGCTGACACACAGAACTCTATAACTTTCCTTGTTTAACGATGACAATTGGGCCTGGCAACTCTATTGCTAAGTGATGTGGTTGTTAAGCAAGACATCACATGACAGTGATGAACTTATGATGTCAATTCCACCGTGGATGCTAAGCGAATCACCCACAGTCATTAAGCAAGAAGTCACGTTACTGCAACTTGCAATTTTACTGCTGGCTTTTCCATTGACTCTGTTGCTGAAAGGCATCTGTGAAGCAGCTAAATCTCAATCACATGACCATATTGAATATTGTAAGTGCAAAGATCATCTGTGTCCCCACTGTACCCTCAAATGGTTGCCAAACAGAACAGTCATTAAAGTGAGGACTATGTGCAAAGAGCCCAGTAGTAAGATATGGCTGTGTTTGGACCACAATGAATGCCGAGAGTCAAAGATGATGCTTTCAAATTCTGGTATTGGAGAAGACTCTTGAGAATTCCTAAGACTGCAAGAAGATCAAATGAGTCAATCATAAAGATAACCAACCCTGACTGTTCTTGCAAAGGGCAGATACTGAAGCTGAAGCTTAAGTACTTTGGCCACCTAATGAGAGGAGAGGACTCATTGGAAAATACCTTGATACTGAGAAAGATTGAAGGCAAAAGGGGAAGGGGACTGCAGAGGATGAGGTAGTTGGATAGTGACATCAACACAATGAACATGAGGTTGGGCAAACTCCAGGAGACAGTGGAGGACATGGGGACCTGATGTGCTATGGACCGTGGGGTTATGAGGAGTCAGACACAACTTAGAAAATGTATATCAAAATGTGTAAAGAGGGTCACTTGATGGAGCAGAATCCAGTATCTTCTCTATCTATATCTTCTTCATTATAAGTATTGTCTTTCATGGGAATGTATTTGGATGTACATGCACATACCATATATACTCTGTGTGTGTGTGTATTGGCCAAGTGAGATTGGATACACAAGAAATTTGTCTTTGATGCATATGCTCTCAGTGTACATAAAGGAAAAACTAAAATACATTCATCAAGAATCATAAAATACAACACTTAGTGATAGTCATAGGTTACTACTAAGCAATCAAATCATACTAGGAAACAAATAAAACAATATAAACTGTAAAAAATACAAACAACATGGTTATAGTCATAAGTGGGAAGAGATATGTTCATTCCCAGCCTGTAATGAGTCCCAAACAGTCCCTCAAGATAAGCACCCACCTTTCTCTCCTTTGAATTACTACCAACAACTAAAATGCCAAATTAACTATAAAAAGCCAACTGAAGTACAAAGTCCACACAGAGCTTCAAGGTTTAATCTGAACAGAGCCAACAACTTTGCTTCCTGCAAAGGTTTCTCTACTTTTGCATCTCCTTTATACCTTAGGGGAGTGGCAATCACCTCCAAGCCTTACTTCCGAGTCACCCCTTTTGTCTTAGCTTCTCTTGCCTTCTAGCAACTCTATGCACATGTGAACTGGGAACAGGATCTCCTTGTTCCTTTGCCTCGCTACTGCCAGACTCTGGAGGTTCCAGAGTCAGCACCCCACTCCCAGATGGTCCTGACCCCATCTCTGCATCAGACACAGGACCTCATTCTGAGTCCTCTCCAGTCTCCTGGACTGGTCCCTGTTCATCCCCACTATCCGATTCCACTGCCATCTGCATAGGTTGCCAGCGAACCACAACACAAACAATAAAATGCACAGCTACCCATAAACACAAGTAAATTCTGTGCTTAAATTCTTCTTATTTATTTTTATGAGTGATGTCCTCCTCTAGTATTTTGGGATGCTGGGGATAGCATTAAATGCCTCTTTTAAGTTTCAAAGCAATGAAAGTTTAGAACTGAAGGCTCATCTGTGAAAAGATTAGCCAAGTGAATCCATCATGAATCCTGAATCAAATTTACTTTATCCTTTAGTTTTATTGGCTGTATATGTTTCATGAAGTTGATGTCTACAGCTGGAGAGATGAGTGAGGTTCTTCATTTCAGCAAAGGCTTGAGGAGTGAAGTGCTCCTTCAAAGCCAAATTGGAAGGTGGTATTCTTACAGCTAAATAGACAACCCTCATGGATTTGCTTTGTAGATGAAAAAGGCAATTGCGGTATCTGCTATCCCGCATCAGATGGGCGTCTCATGATAGGGAG
>BLBF01015817.1:0-53603 GCA_015471245.1 Laticauda colubrina
AAACAGACTGATTTAGATAAGATATTGATGGGTACTGATGAGAAAGTGATTAAAAAGTTATATGGTTATTTATTGGGAATTAAACTAGAGGAAGAACAAGTTAAAGAAACTATGATTGCTTGGGGGAAGAATTGTGGTCTCAAAATTATAAAATGACAATGTCAATAGCATATAAAGAAAACTTGTATAAGATGTTTTACAGGTGGCACCTTCCCCCGACAAGAATAGCAAGAATGTTCAAGAACAAATCTGAAAAATGTTGGAAATGTCATCAGATACCTGGCTCATACTATCATATGTGGTGGACTTGTGAGGATGCCAGAAAATATTGGACTAAAATTCACATGTGGTTGGAAAAAATGACAAAGAAACACATAGACTTGAAACCAGAGATCTTTTTATTGGGAATTTTACCTGATACATATAATAAAGATTTGAAATATTTGATTGTAAATGTATTATCAGCGGCTAGGATTGTATTTGCTAAAAATTGGAAGAATGAGAAAATGCCATTGCAGGAAGAAATTATTGAGAAAATATTGGAATGTGCTGAGATGAGTAGATTGACATTTGAAATTAGAGAACAAGAAGATAAACAATTTTATGCAATTTGGGATCTTTTTTTATCAATGGTTAGATGATAAAATACAATAATAGAGCATTAATATTATATATATGAAGGGTTTTTAGGATTGATTTGTTATCATTATATGATAAGTTATAGAATAAACTGTTTGAAGTATTGTTATCTCACAAAGCATGAATGATTAAAAGTATAGTCAGAAAAAGATTTTTTTATTTTTTTTTAGTAATATTAGAATATGGATTGACAATATGAGTGGTTATGCAATATAATTGTAATTGACACTATAAAATGAATGCACAAAACTGATGAACCAACCGATACACCGGAAGTATATATGAGAGTAGATGTTTTTAATGTTTTGTACGTTTGTCTGTTTGTAGAAAATTAATAAAAATTTAAAAAAAAAAAAAAAGAAGGATGGTGGCTGCCAAAAGGACTGTGGTATGATCCACAGTGGACATAACTGGACGCTGTGGAAGAGGAAGAGTCAGATGAAGGCTGCAGAGGTCTGCACAGGTGGGCTGCTGGTCTGAAAGTGAGATGCAGATGGTTTGCTCCCCCTTTTTATAGGCAGTATAGGTGTCCCTTTGCATCCTCTAGGCATCCTCTAGGCATCCTGTAGACATCCTTAATATCCAAGATAGATCCTCTCTGTGAACGTTTTTTCCGCTTTAAACGCTTTGTTTCCCTGCTGCATCCATTCTTCATCCGTTCTGCATCTGTTCTGTGTCCGTTCCGCTTCCTCCCTGCATCCGGGCGGATGCGAGTTGCGTGGATGCACAGCGGATGCCAAGCAGATATAGCGGATGCGTAACAGATGCATAGTGGATGCATAGCAGATGTGTAGCGGATGCAGAATGGACGAACTGGATACATTTTGTGCGCAAAAGTTTTAGGCAGCCCAAAACTTTTGGAGCAGATGAAACGTCCATAAACAGATGCTGGACGGATAGAGAGGAAGCAAAACGGAGGCAGTGAGTACAGAACAGATACATCGTGTTAACCAACGGATGGCAAGCTTTTTTGTCCGTTTTACATCCTCTTTGCATCCGTTTGTTCAGTGTGACATGGGCTTAACAAAATGAAATTCAATGTAAAGAAAAGTAAAGTCCTATACTTAGGCAAGAAAAATCAAAAGTACACTTATAGACTGAATGAAACCAGGCTCAGCAGCAGTAATTGTGAGTGGGGTTTTGGATACTTAGTGGAGAACCAGCTAATTTTTTTGTTTTTTTTGTTTTCCCAAATTTTGTTCTATTGTACTTTCCTAATTTATTTGATTCTTTTTGTTAGTTCTTATTGTTTTTATTTTTACTCTTTATTTTAAATATTAATTTATGTTGTATAAGCCACCTCGAATTGCCATGGGCCATATAAATCAAACAAACAAACAAATATGAGCCAGCAGTAGGTAGCAGCAGTCAAAAAAGCTAATGGAATCCTAAGTTGCATTAACAGAGGGATATAATCAAGATCAAGTGAGGCACTTATACCACCCTATAAAGCCTTAGTAAAACCACACCTAGAGCATTGCATCAATTTTAGTCACCACATTATAAAAATGATGTTGAGACTCTAGAAAAAGTACAAAGGAAAGCAATCAGGATGATTAGGGGACTGGAGACTAGAACATATGAAGAATGGTTTCAGCAACTGGGTATGGCTAGTCTAGTGAAGAGAAGGACCAGGGGAGATATGATAGCAGTCTTGTAATATTTGAGGACTGCCACAGAGAGGAATTAGTCAATCTACTTTCTAAAGCAACTGTAGGCCAGAGAAAGAATGATGGATAGAAACATAACAAGGAGAGATTTATCCTGGAAACAAGGAGAAACTTTCTGACAGTGAGAACAATCAACCAATGGAACAGCTTGCCCTCGGAAGTTGTGGGAGTGTCATCATTTGAAACTTTCAAGAATAGATTGTCAGAAATGATGTAGGGTCTCCCGCTTGGGCAGGGGGGTTGGACTAGATGACCTGCAAAGTCCCTTTCAACCCTGATTACCTGTTAAAACTGATGCAAGGATGAAAAATATAAATAAATGCAAGCATGAAAGTCCAAGTTGTTTGTAATATTGTTTTTATAACAGTAAAGGGAAGTCTCTGTGAAGTCCTTAGAAAATAGATGCTACAAATGAATGGATGGATATATAAATGGATGCATTAATTAATTAAATTTTAAAAATCCAGGCAAAGTGATATCAATTTGTGCTACCTCCATAGCTGACTTCATGGTATGGATCCTTGAAACAGGATTTACATGATTTGTTTTGTAATAGTTTGACTTACTGATTTTGCAAAGTTCATATACATTGATCAACTCCTGATTTCATACAGTGAACAAACACTAATTTCAGGAGCCACTTCCCTTCCTCAAAACAAGAAAATGAAACAATGCAAAAAAAACCCCCATACCTCTCAGTTGTTTTTCTCATCTCTAGGACAAATTTTCTATCTTTCAAATGAATTCCAGCTTTCTTAAGGGAAATCAGGCACGTTCTTAAAATGCAAAAGAACACTATGTTTAAAATTATGAAAAAATATGAAAATAAACTTTTAAAAGGTGGCTTCCGATCTTCATTTTAGCCGTTATTCATTTTGCAGCAATATCTCCATAATAGTAACAATTTTAATTCCTCCCATCTTAACATCATGTTCTTCATACGTTTGTTCTTTCAATAAGAACTCATATGTATTTGTATGCATGTACATGTACATGTACACGTATGAAGGAGAAAATGTGGAATTTCTATCAGAAAAAGGAGATAAACAGGTTGAAATAGAAAGGACTGGAATCTTGGCTGGAATCTTTGCTTGTTTCAAATCGCCAAGACACATTTCCTCTGCCAAAGTGGTATTTTATTTCCTTTCTAACATTGCAGATGGCATGACATTAAAGCAGGTCAAAGAGAGAGGTCTTCTTGGTGTTCCACAGGTGAAAAAATTCAGGAAGATTTTGCAATGAATCTCAGAGATTCTTGTAGGGAGTTGTTTTCTCCTGTTAGTCATTTGGAAATACAACACTGTCATGTCTTGGCATTTTTTGATCAACAGAAGGCCAAAGGAGTCTTCATTCTACATTCCATTCATTCCACATAGTTTAATTTGTAAATAATCAATAATTTTCTAGCATTTGCTCTTGCGATTTGTCTCATAATATAAAGACAAAAAAAGTCCTGAAATCTTTTGCTTCTTTGGCATCATATGAAGAAAGATGCCTTGAGTTCTTATTTCCTATCATCACCTGCTATTCCAGGTTTATACAAGCCAAGATCAAGAAAAAGCAATCCTTTCCACTTTTCCATAATTAAAAGAATGTAAGGGCATCTGATGAATCCCTTTACAAAAATAAAACTTTGAGACCTTATGCTAATACCAACACTTTCAAGAAACAAGTTGTCTCCCAGACAAAGAAAACTATACAACATGCTGATAAGAATGTTGTTAAAAATTTTAAAAAGTTCTTTTTTTCAAACCAAAAAGCCCCTGTCACACTGCACCAACGGATGGAAAGAGGATGTAAAATGGAGAAAAACACTTGCCATTCGTTGGTTAACGCGATGCTTCCGTTCTGTACTCACTGCCTCCGTTTTGCATCCTCTCTATCCGTTCAGCATCCGTTTTTTGACATTTCATCTGCTCAGAAAGTTTTGAACTGCTCAAAACATTTGCGCGGAAAATGTATCCAATGCGTCCATTCTGCATCTGCTAGGCATCCGCTAGGCATCCATTCTGCATCCGTTATGCATCCGCTATATCCGCTAGGCATCCGCTGCGCATCCGCACAACTCGCATATGCTCGGACGCAAGGAGGAAGCGGAACTGATGCTGAACAGATGCAGAACGGATACCTAGTGGATGCAGCATGGAAACAAAGCATTTAAAACAGAAAAAACATTCGCAGAGGGGACCTATCTCGGATATTAAGGATGTCTAGAGGATGCCTACAGGATGCAAAGGGACACCTAGGGGAAAACCTATACTGCCTATAAAAAGGGGGAGCAACTCACCTGGATCTCACTTTCATAATAGCAGCCCAGTGGTGCAGACCTCTGCAGCCTTCATCGGACTCTTCCTCTTCCACAGCATCCAGTCATGTCCACCGTGGATTGTAACAAAGTCCTTTCGGCAGCAACCTTCATTCTGCAACAGTGCGAAGCCATCTGCAGGCTCTGTGAACACTACTGCGAGAAGAAAAGGAGCCACCCAAAAAGAGTCTGGGTCCAAAGATGGTTCACCAGTAGAGCGGAGGACGGACTGTACAAAAAGCTGATGGTGGAGCTCAGGAGCAAAGACACTCGAGCATTCCAGAACTTCATGAGGATGCCGCCAGCCATGTTTGACGAAGTTGTGCAGCGCCTGACACCCAGGTTGACCAAGGCAAACACCAGCTTCCGGCCCAGCCTGGAACCTGGGCTCAATGTGGCACTCACTCTGCACCACCTGGCCTCAGGGACCTCCTACAGGAGCAGGCAGTACGGCTGGAGGGTGCCATCCAACACCATCAGCATTCTGGTCAGAGAAGTGGTGCAGGCCATCATCGAAGAATACAAGGAGGAGCTCCTCCAGTACCCCTCCACTGAAGAAGGATGGAAGAAAGTTGAAGAGCAGTGGTATCAGAAGTGGAACTTACCACACACCGTTGGAGCCATAGATAGCAAGCACGTGGCCTGCAAATCTCCAGCCAAGTTGGGGTCCACTTATTTCAACTCCAAGGGCTTCTTCAGCATCATCCTCTTCGCCATGGTTGATGCTGACTACAAGTTCATATACATCGATGCTTCAGGCAACGGGTCAGCTTCAGATGCCCAGTTATACAATGCCAGTGAGCTCAAGGAGGGGCTGGAACGCAACCTCATCGTGGGCTTCCCAGATCCAGACCCACTGCCCAACGACACGCAAGATGTGCCCTACTTCATCGTGGGGGATGACACCCTCTCCCTCAGAACCTACCTCATGAAGCCCTACACCTCCAAACTCCTGACCTATGAAGAGAGGATCTTCAACTACAGGCTGTCCAGGGCAAGGCGGGTGGTGGAGGACGCCTTTGGCATCCTGGCCAACAGGTTCCAGGTACTTCTCATCACCATGCAGCATCACCCAGAGACCGTGAGGAGGATCGTGGAAGCTTGCTGCATCCTGCACAATCTCATGTGCACCCGCTACCCAGTCTTGCAGAACAGGATCGTGGACTTCCAACAAGGCAATGGGGACATGGAGCCTGGTGAATGGAGGCAAGGGCAAAACCTGATAGACACTGAGGGTGTGCAAGGCCCCAACAGAGCCTCACGTGAAGGGAAGAAGGAGCGCAACCTCCTGAAACTCTGGTGCAACTCCCCAGCTGGAGCGGTGGAGTGGCAAGACAGGATGATAGATGCTTAATGGATGATTTCTTCAGCCTGTCTCATCACACTGATGTGATGGGCCATCTGAGTTGGGTGGCCCTACAATGATCAGGGCATTTAATAAAGAGTTGTGCTTGTGTTGACATGTGTGGATGATTATTACATTATTATTGATAATAAAGGGCGATAGCTGTGGCACTTGGGAGGGTGGACCATACAGTCCCACTATGCTTGCACTGGAGGTTTATCTATCCCACAGCTATTACCCATCCCAAAGGTATCCCTGCCCATCCCACAGTTATCCCTGCCCATCCCACAGCTATTACCCATCCCACAGTTATCCCTGCCCACCCCACTGCTATCTTAACCCATCCCACAAGCATGCAAAGGCTTTAACCAATTCTAAAAGTTTCCACCAAGACTTTATTTAAAAAAAAGAAATGAAGCAAGTATGTGAATCTAAGATAAACGTTATTGAACAACAAGCTGTCAAAGAAAAATGACCCAAGTCAAGTGTCCAAATAAAGTCCACAGGTAGCCAGCCACCCAGTCTCTGGCACTCTTATAGGTGACTCGGAGGTGTGCCCAGTCTCAGGGGTGAAGGGTCCAGGTGCTGTGGAGGTGGCTGGTGCTGGAGTGCTGGTCTGAAGCCCCACTGGGGTGCCTGGCCCCGAGAGGACAACAGGTGATGGTGTGTTGAGAAAGCTCTCGGACAGCTGGCTCAGCCCCATGATGTTGAGAGCTCCTTCCTCCATGCCATGGGGTGTCAGCCCCAGTACCGACGACTGATGTACTGAGGCCGGGGTTGGCTATGGGGTGGAGGCAGGAGCAGTGTAGTGGGGCTGTCTGGTCTGCAGCTGGGTGAGGACTGGCGTTGATGGCATCAGTGTCATGGATGGCATCGGTGGCATCAGTGGAACCGGTGGCAACGGTGTCATCCGATGACTCTGTGCCTGGACTGGGAAGGGCTGCTGCCTGTGCTGCTGGACCACCTGGTAGCCGTAGCACTGGTAGGTGAAGGCCTGTGGAAAGCCTTGGAATGGAAGGGACATCACCTGGGGTGGAGGTGGAGGAGCAGGCCTGGACTGGGTGGGAGCAGGTTCCTCTGGATCTGGAGAGTTGTGAAGCAGCTCGGCGATCTGGTCCTTCACCACCTGGTAGTGGGGTTCCGCCATGTCCGTGAGGGTTGGTTGACATAGGTGAGGAAGGGCTTGCAGTTGGAGGATGAGGAGTCGGTGTGGACCAGCTGAGAGAGGAGATCTATGCTGGTCTGGATGGTGTCCCTGATCTCCAGCAGGACAGTGTGGCACTGCCCCTCCTGCTGTCTGGCTCTCAGCCTTTCTGTGGAGGTGGAGCTGGGGGTGGATGCGGGTACGGCTGTGGTGGATGCGCCATCTCCTTTTTCCCACCACACCAGGGAGTCCTCCATGTGCTCCACCATGGTTACAACACCTGTCCGCGGGTTCTCCGCCATGGCACGCTCCACAGAAACCTGCCTGGAGACAGGAACTGACTCTCGGCCGGAAGAGGACTGGCTCTCAGCAGGCTGCAGGAGAGAGAGGGTAGTGAGAGTGGTGGCTCCTCGGTAGCGGACCTCATCCTCCAGGAAGCTGCACCTGGCCATGACATAGGTCTCTCTGTCCGTCAGCTTAACCGTGGCCTGGCCAGATTTCTTCAGGTGCAGCCTCCCGTACCAGGTGTGCATGTGCTTCCACCAGCCGAGGAGCACATCCGAAGTGTAGCCCAGGTTCTCCGCCTTCTCTCTCCAAGCAGCATGCTTCCACTTTGTGTCCTTGTAGAGACGGTGTCCCTTCCGCAACAGATACTCATTCTCTCTCATTCATTCTCTCTCCAGCACCTCATCCTTGTGTAACTCCTCAATGGAGTATTGCCTCCTCTCCTGTTGTCGCATACGTCTCTTCCTCCCTTTGACAGGACCAGATGGGCCCTCATCAGAGGGGCTCCCAGGTAGTAGGGGCTGCTCCTCCACACCACCACCAGCAGCAGCATCAGCAGTAGCACCAGCAGGATCGTCATCATCATCATCATCATCACCAGCAGGATCATAATCATCATCAGCAGCAGCAGCAGCAGCAGGATCAGCATCATCATCATCAGTAGCAGCAGCAGCAGCACCAGCAGCACCAGCAGCAGCACCAGCAGCACCAGCAGGTACAGGATCAGCAGCAGCAGAGTAAGCCCCAGCAGCGCCAGCAAGACCAGGAGCACGAGCAGGACAAGCAGGACAAGCAGGACGAGCAAGACCAGGAGCACGAGCAGGACTAGCAGGACGAGCAAGTCCAGGAGCACGAGCAGGACCAGCAGGACCAGCAGGATGAGGAACAGCTTCAGCAGAGTAAGCACCAGCAGAAGCACCACCGCCAGGAGCAGCTTCAGCAGAGTAAGCACCAGCAGAAGCACCACCACCAGGAGCAGCTTCAGCAGAGTAAGCACAAGCAGAAGCACCACCACCAGGAGCAGCTTCAGCAGAGTAAGCTTGAGCAGAAGCACCACCATCAGGAGCAGTGCCAGCAGAAGCTCCAGCACCAGAAGAGTGAGCCCGAGCAGCAGAAGCCCCAGCAGAAGCAGGGACAGGGGGCGGGAGGGTGGCCCTGTCCCTCTTGCCAGGGATGGCGGCATGTTGCTGAGACTTTCGCTTCTTCCCCATGGTTGTGGGGTTGCTGGCTGGCAGAGAGGCTGGCAGTCACCAAGGCTGGCAGGAAGGCTGGCACCAAGGCTTGCAGGAAGGCTGGCAGGCAGGCAGGCACCAAGGCTTGCAGGAAGGCTGGCAGGAAGGCTGGCAGGCAGGCACCAAGGCTGGCAGCAAGGCTGGCAGGCAGGCATGCTGGCAGGCATGCTGGCAGGGCAGGCAAGGACTCGATGTATCCGGCAGCAGGTCTTTCCTCCGAATGGGGAGCTGCTTGGGAGCTGCTTCCCTTTATATCTGCGGGGCTGACGCAATGCAACCCCCCTGCATGCGCAATTAATGCTCGGTGTCCGTTACGCTTCCGCTCTGCATCTGCTTCATCCGCTGTGCATCCTCTGTGCATCCGCTTCATCCGCTCGGTGTCCACTCTGCATCCGCTCTTTCCATTCCGCGTCCCCTTTGCTGAGCCCCCCCGGAAGCCTTGCGGATGTGCCATCCGCTCCCATCCACTTCCATCCACTAGGCTTCCGTTCTGCATCCGCTTTCCATCCACTCTGCATCCTCTCCGCGTCTGTTCCTTTCCGTGTTATCCGCTCTGGTTATGCAAATTTTTGCCCCTTCTGAGAGCGGATAACAACAGATGGAACATTTTTCTCGTTCGTTGTGTACTTTTAACTAACGTTTTGCATCCGTTGGGCAGTGTGACACGGCCTTTAGAAGTAAACCTTAGTGCAAGTACATAATTACCACTACGATTATAGCTTATCCTCTTTTACAATATTATATAATCCATCCTTTATCTAACCATCCAAAGCAGCAATCCCAGCTCTCATAGTACATTGATGTTTCTTTCTTTTTTAATGCTTGGGTTAATTTATCCATATCTGCACAATTTAGTATTTTTTGAATAATCATTTCCTCTGGTGGAGTATAAGGCTGTTTCCAACATTTTGCAAAGGCCAATCTAGCTGCCGTCAATATATGCAGTATTATATACTTCACTTTTTTTGCAAATTGTTTATTTAAAATCCCTAATAGGAAGAACTCAGGTTTGAATTCAGTCTGTTCTGTCATTGTTTCCTCCAACCATGTTTTAATTTTCTGCCAGTATCTTTGTACTTCTAGACAGGACCACCACATGTGGAAGTATGTTCCCTCCTTTTTTTTTTTTTTTTTTGGTTTTTCCAGCAGTTTAGACTTTTATTTGGGTCCTTTGTTTCCAAACGGGGGGGGGGGGGGGGGGAAGAGGCCATCTATAAAACATTTTGTAAGCATTTTCCTTGTACAATGCTGATTTGTGATTTCATTATTTCTATTCCAGACCCACTCCCATTCTGTTAAGGTGATACTACGTTCTATGTTCCTACTCTAGGTTATCATGTTTCCTTTCAATATTTTTTCCTATAATTCTGTCTCTAATAGATAATTATAAAATTTTGTTATTTTTTGGGGTCTGGCGTAAAAGAATTTTGTCCAATTCCTGAGGTTTATTATAAATTCTAAATTCTTTCTTCTCCTGTCTAAATCTGTTTTGAACCTGGAGGTATTCCGAATGGTCAATTTGTAGTCCCTGATCTTGGAGGTCCTGCCATGATTTCAAATTTTCTTGCAGATCCAATAAACTCTTATATTTAATCATCTTGGTAATATCCAGATTTATTAGGGTGTATCATCGCCTCCGTAGCTGAGATCCAGATCAGGATCTTTAAATAATATTTTCCTTACATTCTTCCATTTGGTCAGGAGGACATCTCTAATTAGGTGTCTGTGGAAATATTTCTGACTAGTTTTTCCTATATCCCATAAGAAGGCATGCCACCTATAAGGTCATGATCTTCTAGGACTAGAATTCTCTTGTCAGGTAAGTTCATCCATTCTTTCAACCATACTAAGGAGGCTGCTCTGTGATACAGCTCCCAATTTCGAAGAGCCATTCCTCCCCTGCTCTTCATACGTTGCATTGCCTTTAAATTTATTCTTGGTTTTTTTCCTTGCCAGATAAATTTTGAAATTATCCTATTGAGTCCACAAAGTATTTTTTATGAATTTTGATTGGTATCATCTGAAATATAAAGAGGAATTTTGGAAGAATAATCATTTTAATGGCAGCAATCCTACCTAATAAAAAAAGTTGTAGGTTACCCCATATTTCTAAATCTTTCCTTACCTGTTGCATTAATTTGTCATAATTGTTTTCCTTTAATGTCTTGCAATGGACTGTCAACCCTATTCCTAAATATTTAATTTTCTTTATCACTTGTGTTTTGTATGGAACTTGACAGGCTCAAGTTCCCTATTCTGATTGGCCGAAAAGGTCGTTCTCGGATTGGCCATTAGAGAACCAATCCGATTGGTTGCCAGATGGTGGGAACACTTAAAGTGTTGTCATTGGCCAAAAGACGCGAGCAAGCCACTACATAAAGGGCTGCCACAGTTTGGGATCTCATTCCGTTACCATTGCTTACTGAGTTAAATAAAGAGTTTGTTGTTGTAACCCAGTCTCACTCAACTTCTTTCTGGACAGAACACTGGCGATGAAGGTGGGATCGACATAGAAGAACGAGACCGAAGCAGGCGACGATCTGAACCGAGCGAGAGAGATGGCCAGTAACAATGCGCCACCCGCACCATTCAATCCTGATGAGGAGGATTGGGAGTTGTATATTGATCGCTTTCTTTTGTTTTTGGAGAGCAACAAACTGCAGGAAATATCTGACCAAAGGAAGAGGGCTGTCTTCCTTACACACTGCGGACCAGCTGTCTTTAAAATGTTGAAGGCGCTGGCTAAACCAAGAGATGTCAAACAGATGACTTGGCCCGAGTTGAACAGAATGCTCAGAGCACATTATGCACCTGTGGTCTCCAACTTGATAAAAAGACATGAGTTCTACAAGAGAAACCAGAAGGAAGATGAAACCATCGGAGATTTTGTAGCAGCCCTGAGACACATCGGAGGAGCCTGCGAGTTCCAGAACATGGACGAGGCCATGAGGGACCACGTGGTCCTCAGGTTGAAGGACACTACAGAGTAAGCTGCTGAATAGACCAAACATAACCGTGGCCGAGGCTATTGCAGAAGCAACCGCTGCCGAAGCAGCAAAGAAGTCAGCAGCCACCATGTGCCAAATGAATGCGATTCCAGATCTGCTAAACCAAGCCAGAGAGAAGAAGGCAGAGAGAAGCAAGAAACAGCCAACAGCGACTGCCCACTATGAAGATCTCGAATCCCAGAGCAACACCGATGACGAAAATGAAGATGTCCATAGACTTCAATCAGACAAAAAATGGCGGGAAAAGAGAAAAAATAGGTGGGAGTTTCAGTGTGCAGGATGCTGGGGCAACCACCTGTGAGCTGAACGCAGGTTCCTAGATGCAATCTATAGGGCTTGTAACAAATGGGAGCACATCGAAAGGGTCTGCCGAAACAAAAAGAGCTATAGTCCTAAAAGACACAGCAGCACCACCACCCCAGATATGAAGAAAGACAAGCTTGAAGCAGATGGAACCGAAGTAAAAGAAAGTGACAGAGAGGAAATGCAACAGACGGTAACCATAGGAAATGCCAGGGCAGAAAACGGGAAGAAGGTCTGGATAGAGGTGAACATCGAAGGGAAGCCCTGTGAGATGGAAGTCGACTGGGTCTTTTTTATCTATGGTATCCTGAAATACCATCCGGTGCCTGATACCGGACATTAAACAAAAAGAACTACAAAAACAAAGACTGATTTTAAAAGACTATCAGGGAAATTGAATCCTGGTAGTGGGCCTTGGACATTTCCTCATTGAATTTAAGAACCATGCCGAAATCTTGCCTCTGATCATCGTTGATAGTGATCGTCCTAGTCTGCTAGGGATCGAATGGTTCACGCCCCTGGGAATCGGGATGACCGGGATAAACCGCATTGCCACAGCCAACTGGGAGGAGAGACAGCTACAAGAATTCCAAGATATTTTCAATGGGACCCTAGACAAGTACAAGGGGACCCCAATTTCATTTAGCCTAGACCCAAAAATAGCCCCCATCCATTTAAAAGCCAGATGCTTCCCATTTGCCTTAAAACCAAAAATTGATGAACAATGAAACAAATCAATAGCTCAAGGGGTGTTAGAGCCAATCGACCATGCCAGGTGGGAAAAACCCATAGTGACTCATATGAAACCAGATGGGTCAGTGCGCATCTGCGGAGACTATAAGGCAACCCTAAACCATGTGCTCCGACAAAGTGCATACCCATTATCGGTAGTGCAACATTTACTGCACTCACTAATGGGAGAAAATTTTTTGTGAAGCTTGATCTCACACAGATGTACCAACAACTACCCATTGATCCCACTACCACAGAGGCACAGACTATTGTGACACATAGAGGGGCATTCAAGTGTAACCATCTCCAGTTCAGTGTTAGCATTGCCCCAGGAGTGTTCCACAGCCTCATGGAGTGTCTGTTAAATGGAATCAAGGGAATTGTCCCTTATTTTGATGACGTTCTGGTCTCAGCAAAAAATGCCAATCAACTAGAGAGAAAATTAAGGGAAGTTTTAAAAAGATTTAGAGATGCAGGCCTCAAAGTAAAGCGAGAGAAATGTAATCTAGCCACCAACCAGGTCGAGTTTCTGGGCTACTTAATAGATGAACAAGGCATACACCCCACCGAAAAAAAGATAAAGGCAATCAAAGATGCACCTAGACCTAGGAACAAAACTGACCTTCAAGCATTCCTAGGTCTCATAAATTTTTACAATGTGTTCCTGCCCCATAAGGCAACCATAGTAGAACCCTTACATCAGCTTCTAGACAAAAAAACTATCTGGAAATGGGGCCACTGGGAAGAAGCAGCATTTCAGGGTATCAAAGACCTATTAACATCTAATACCATTTTAATCCAGTATAGCAATACTCTGCCCTTGACGGTCACCTGTGATGCATCGCCTTTTGGAATCGGCGCCATCCTGAGCCACAAGCTACCAGATGGCAGAGGCACTGGTTGCCTTATATTCAAAGATGCTTTCCAAGTCAGAACGCAATTACAGCTAACTCGACAGAGAAGCCCTCGCAATCATCATCCAAGTCAAAAGATTCCATAAGTACCTTTAGGGTAGAACTTTTTTGATCATCACTGATCACAAGCCCCTGTTAGGAATTCTAGCAGGTAACAAGCCAACCTCGAACATTCTGTCACCTAGAATGATGAGGTTGTCTGAATTCCTTGCTTCCTACTCCTACACACTGATTCACCTCCCAGGAAAGACCATAACCCATGCTGACGCCCTGAGCCGTTCTCCACTGCCCATCACAGAAGAGGACCCAGCTGCCACCATCTCCACACTTCAAGTCGAGACCTGCCCAAACCTGCTGCTAACCGCAGCGGACGTCGTGAGAGCCACCGCAAAAGACCCTTTGACAGCTCACATCCTGAATTGGGTAGGTAAGGGCTGGCCGGAAGAAAACAAAACTGAGACTTTTAAGCCATTTCGCACCCGACAGACTGAACTGTCTATCGAGAAGGATTGTATTTTATGGGGTGACAGGGTGGTGATACCAAACAGACTCCAGGAAGATGTTCTGTGCATGTTGCACGAGAGATACCCGGGCATAGTCAAAATGAAAGCCCTGGCCAGGAGTTACATTTGGTGGCTAGGGCTGGACAAAGACATTGAGCATTGGGCGGCTACATGCCATGACTGTCAAAAATCAAGGCCTATCCCCCCACAGGCACCAGTTAGGGAATGGGAACCTCTCTGGGGTCCATGGTATGGATTACAAATTGACTTTGCTGGGCCGACAAAAGGTAACACTACAATAGTTGTGGATGCCTACTCAAACTGGTTAGAAGTCATCCTTATGGCTTCCACAAGCACCGAGGCAGTAATGAAACAGCTAGGCAAACTTTTCGCCATACATGGACTGCCTGATGTACTGGTGTCGGATAATGGGCCCCAGTTTACAGCATTAGCATTTGAGCAGTATTTAGCTGCCCAAGGTATCCGACATGCTTTAACGGCACTGTCCCACCCAGCTGCGATGGCAGGGTTGAATGCATGGTTCAGTACATTAAGAGGGCCTGGATCGAATGGACAAGGGGGACGTGCAAGAAAAACTAAACCGACTACTAACTCTACAGCACATTACCCCTAGCAACACAACTAACAAAAGCCCAGCACAACTCCTAATGGGTAGGAAACTGTGTTCCTACCTCAACAGACTGCACCCCATTTACACCTGGGATAAACCCCCTGACTCCTCCAGAAAATATTGTGCATTCAAAATAGGCAACCTGGTCTATGCGAGAAACCTCACCGGGGACCCACTGTGGCTTCCAGCCATGATCACCCAGAATACAGGCCCCCGGCCTTACTGACTACTCCTAGACGACGGAAGAGAATGGAAGTGGCACATCAAGCAGCTTCGTTGTCGCACCCTTGAACGCAAAAACACACCAGAGCCAAAAATAAATACCGACCAAAAAACAACCGAGGGGGGGGGGGGGATACAAAATAATAAAAAAGGGAGAGATGAACCTCCCATAACAAGACAACAAACAAATCTAAAAGAGCATTCACGGTTAGATGAACCCCAAATGAAAAGTCTGGGAACAGAACGAAGTGAGGCCTTCCTGGAAGGAGACAGCCAGGCCAGCTTGACCAACCTGAACAAACCAGGAGGGAGTGGCAGAGCCATCTCAACCGGCCCGAGAGACTCAGGCGGGAGAGGCAAGGCTGACTCACCCTTCCAGGAGGTTTCATGGAGAAGGAACAGAGAGGGACAGCGATCCCGTCTGAACCGCTCGAAGACCACGGCAAGGCTGAGCTGTGCAGGTCAACCAAGACTCGAAAAAGCCCCACCTACCTGCGTGACTACGTGACTCACACTGGACTGAACCAAGGGGGGAGGGGTGTTATGTAAGGAACTTGGTAGGCTCCAAGTTCCCTATTCTGATTGGCCAAAAAAGCCGTTCTCGGATTGCCCATTAGAGAACCAATCTGATTGGCCACCGGATGGCAGGAACACTTAAAGTGGTGTCATTGGCCACAAGCCACGAGCAAGCCGCAATATAAAGGGCTTGGGGTCTCGTTCTGTTACCATTGCTTACTGAGTTAAATAAAGAGTTTGTTGTTGGAACCCCATCTCGCGCAACTTCTTTCCGGATGGAACACTTGAATTCCCATCTCATTTTCTAATTCTAATTTCTGTTTTTCTGTTCAATTTTTAGTCATTAATTTTGTTTTCTTTCTATTGATTTTAAGTCCTGCCACTGCACCAAATTGTTTTAATTCATTCATCAGTTCTTGACCTCTTTCTATTGGTTCTTCAAATAAAAAAAAAACATGTCATCAGTGAATGCTTCCAACTTGTATTCTTCTTTCTTAACCTTTGGTCCCTTTATATCAGAGTTTTGTCTAATTCACATTAGCAATGTTTTCAAGGAAAATATGAAGAGCAGGGGTGAGAGTGGACAGCCCTGTCTAACTCGCTTCTCTATTTTTATTGGTCATATATGTTCCCCACTGACTACAATATTCACCTTTTTTGTGGCATAGATAGTTGTTATAATATTTTCAAATTTAGGGCCCGGTCCCACTGCACTAACGGATGCAAAGAGGATGTAAAACGTAAAAAAAAGCTTGCCATCCATTGGAAAATGCTATGCATCCATTATGTACTCATTGCATACGTGTTTCATATGCTCTATCTATCGAGCATCCGTCCACTGTGATTTCATCCACACAAAAAGTTTTGAGATGCACAAAACTTTGTAAACAGATGAACTTTCCGCCATGTACGATGTAAATCCGTGACATATACGAGCAACAAATGTTCTATGTCCGTTATCATCCATTAAACATCCGCTGTATCCTCTCTTCATCCTCTGGGCATCCTCGCAACTCACATCTGCTGCACCTGAAAACAGAAAGAGGGAGGAAAGAAAAGGTGCATGGAACATCTATACATCATTAGTAGCATGGAAATAGAAAGGATGTAAGCGTATGCATCTTGTATATAAAGTATTAAAAATGGACAAAGCATTTGTATCTGGGATGTATCTCGTATATTTAGGATGTTTGGAGTTTGTCCAGAGTATGTAGAAGGACACCTAGCAGACAACCAATATTTTGGAAAAAAGGGGAGAAAATCATCTGGATCTCAGTGTGAGTTGAGCAGCTGTATTGTAACAGACCTCATCACCCTTGGTCTTGGTCTTCAACATCATCAATTGCTCTCCACCTTAGATGCTCAAAGAGTCCATATGATAGCTGCACTCATTCAACAGCAGGACCAAAACCTGTTCAGACTGTATCAAGTTTTAGACAGAAGGAAAGAAGGAGACGTCCAAGAGCTGTGTGGGTCCGAGGATGGATCGTGAGAAGAATGAAGTTTGGACTGTATGACCAGTTGATGGTGGAGCTGAGGAATGAAGACCCTCATGTTTTCCACCACTTCATGAGGATGCCACCAGCCATGTTTGATGAACTTGTAGAGTGTCTGAGACCCAGGTTGACCAAGCCGAGCACCAACTTCCATCCCAACCTGGACTCTGGACTGAAGGAGGCACTGATTCTCTGGCACCTGGCCTCTGGAACTACATACAGAAAAATGCAGTATGGATGGAGGGTGCCACACAACAGCATCAGCAAAGTTGTCAGAGAAGTGGTAGAGGCCATCATTGAAGAATACGTGGAAGAGCTCCTCAGGTGCCCCACCACTGAACAAGGCTGGAGAAAACTTGCAGAAGATTGGTATCAGAGGTGGAACTTTCCCCACACCGTTGGAGCCATAGATGGGAAGCATGTGGCCTGCAAAGCTCCAGCCAACTAAGGGTCCACTTATTTCAATTACAAGGGCTTCTTCAGTATCATCCTCTTTGCCATGGTTGATGCTGACTACAAATTCATGTACATCGATGCTTCAGGCAACGGGTCAGCTTCACATGGCCAGGTATACAACGCCAGTGACCTCAAGGATGGGCTGGAACACAAACTCATCATGAGTTTTCCAGATCCAGACCCCCTACCCAATGACACACAAGATGTGCCCTACTTCATCGTGGGTGACGATGCGTTGTCCCTCAGAACCTACCTCAGGAAGCCGTACAGTTCCAGATACCTCACCCGTGAAGAGAGGATTTTCAGCTGCCTACAGTCCAGGGCAAGACGGTTGGTGGAGAACGCCTTCGGCATCCTGGCCAACAGGTTCCAGATACTTCTCACCACCATGCAGCATGACACAGAGACTGTGAGGAGCATTGTGGAAGCTTGCTGCATCCTGCACAATCTCATGCGCACCCGCTACCCAGTGTTGCAGAACAGACTTGTCGACCGTCAACAAGGGAATGGAACCTGGTGAATAGAGGTAAGGACATAACCTGATAGACGCTGTGGATGTACAAGCCCTCAACAGAGCTTCATGTGAAGGGAAGAAGCAGCACAACCTCCTGAGACACTGGTGCAACTCCCCAACTGGATCAGTGGAGTGGCAAGACAGGATGATAGATGATTAATGGATGCTTTCTTGAGACTGTTGCATAACACTGATGAGATTGTGCCATAACAACACTGCATTACTATTCTGCTGTATACTTAATGAAATGAATTAATGTACTAATGAAATGTAGGTTAAGTGGTCCTACAATGAACAGGGCTTTGATAAACAGCTTTGTTTATTTTAAAATGTGTTGATCACTGAATAAATTGTTATTGATAATAAAGGTGCATGTGTGTGGCAGCTGAGATGGTGGACCATACAGTCCCACTATGGTTGCACTACAAGTGTAAGTCTGGAGGTTTATCTATCCCACAACTACTCTTATCTATCCCAGAAGTATGCAAAGGTTTAACCAATTTTTCAAAGTTTTTACCAACACAAAAATAAAAATAAAAATAATAATAAACAAAAATAATTAAGTAAACTTTATTAAGTTTATTAAGTAAACTTTATTACTTTATAAGTAAACAAAATTAATCCGGTAAACTTTATTAAGTTTATTAAGTAACCATAAACTTTATTAAGTGTATTAAGTAAACATAAACTTTATTAAGTTTATTAACTTAATAAACTTTATTAAGTTTATATATTAAGATTATTATTAAGATATGTAAACTTTATCACTTTGTAAGTAAACAAAATTAATTAGGTAAATTTTAGTAAATTCATTAAGTAACCATAAACTTTATTAAGAGTATTAAGTAAACTTTATTACTTTATTAAGTAAACAACTCAGTCTCTGAAACTATTCTGAGTCACTCTGAGTCATATCCATGGTCTCAGCTGTGAAGTGTAAAGCAGTGAGTGTGGATGTGGCTGTGGCTTGAGTGCTGGTCTGACGCGGCATTGGGGTGCTTGGCCTCGAGGGTACAGCAGGTGGTGGTGTGTTCAGGATGCTATCCGAGAGCTGACTCAGTCCCATGAGGTTGAGAGGCCCTTCATCAAGGACATGAGATATCAGGCCCAATACTGATGACAGATTGTCCGTTGATGGGCTTGGCTCTGGGGTGGAGGAAGGGTTGGGAGGAGTGTCGTGGGGCTGTCTGGTCTGCAGCTGGGTGAGGAATGGCATCTGTGGTGTCCGATGAACCTGGGCCTGGACTGGGAAGTTCTGCTTCTGCTGTGGGAGGTCCTGGTTGTTGTAGCCTTGGTAGGTGAGGGGCTGTTGAAAGCCGTGGAAGGAATGTATTGTCACCTGAGGTGGAGGAGCAGACCTGGACTGGGTAGGACCAGCTTCAACTGGGCCTTGAGGATTGTGGAGAAGTGCTGTGATCTTCTGCTTCATCACCTGATACTCGGCCTCGGGCAGATCCCTCAGGGTCTGGCTCACGAAGTTGATGAAGGGCTTCTGGGCCGAGGATGCTCTGTCCAAATGGACCAGCAGAGAGAGAAGTTCTGTGTTGGTCTTCATTGTGTCCCTGATCTCCAACAGCACACTGTTGTCCTGGCCCTCCAGTCTGCCTCTCTGCCTGCATCCTCAGAAGCTGGTGGTGGGGGTGGGTTGGCCTCTGGTGGCTGCCGCTTGTTCCTCCATTTGTGACAGCAGGGCGTCATCCTCCACGGGATCCTCCAAGTTTGCCAGCATGGGGAGTGCAGCTGTCGGGGGGGTCTCAGCTTTGGGGTCCTCTGAAGACACCTGTCTGGACAGGGTAGCTGGCTCCTGGCTGGAAGAGGACTGGCTGTCTGTGGGCTGTCTGAGGGAGAGGGGTCTCAGAGGGGCTGCTCCTCGGTGGTGGATCTCACCCTCCAGGAAACTGCACTTGGTCATGATGTACTTCTCCTGGACAGTGAGCTTGAGGGCGGCCTGCCCGGATTTCTTGAGGTGTAGCTTCCCATACCAGGAGTGCATGTGCTTCCACCATCCTAGGAGTACTTCAGTGTACTCTAGGCTCTCTTCCTTTTTCTCTCCAAGCTGTCTGCTTCTTCTTTGTGTCCCAATACAGTCTGTGACCCTTTCTCTAGAGGTACTCATTCTCCCTCAGCCATTCCAGCACATCGTCCTCATGCTCCTCGGAAACGGTGTACTGTTTCCTCTCTCCCTTCTTCTTCCCTTTCCTCTTCCTCCTTCTGGCAGGGGCTTGAGGAGGGCCTTCATGGGTTTCAGCATCAGGGCCTTCAGGAGCTTGTTCAGGGCCTTCAGGGACTTCAGCATCAGGGCCTTCAGCAGAAGGGCTTTGAGGGGCTTGAGGACCTTGGGGCTGGTCCACCACAGCAGCAGCAGCTTTACCATCAGAGTCAGTGCCAGGGGGTGGGATGCTGGTTCTGGCCTTCTTCACCTTTCCAGGGCTTGAACAAATAGACATGGACTTCCTCTTCTTGCCTGACTGACGAACCATGGTGTTCCTGCAAGATGTATCTGCCAGCACGTCTTTCCACTTTATGCTGACTGCGTGTGTGCTGGATCCCTTTATATACACTGAGTGGATGCAATTCATACCCCCCGCATGCGCAGTGAATGGTTTGCATCCGATATACATCTGCGCGGCATCCCCTTTGTTTCCATTAGGCGTACATGATGCATCCGCTTCATCCGCTATTAATCCTCTCTTTCCGCTATGCGTCCACTTCACAATTATCACCCGTAACCCCTTCGGAGCTGTCATCCCCTTCCACCCGCTTTCATCCGCTAGGCTTCCGATGAAGATCTGTTTAATATTCCCACTATATACTACCCATGTGCATTCTTTTCCATTCTGTTTATGCAAATTTTTGCCACTTTTTGGAGCGGATGAAAACGGATGGAGCCACCCCTGAAATTTTGCTCATCTGCTGTGTCCTTTATGGATATGTTTTGTGTCCATCAGCCAGTGGGACCTTGCCCTTAGTGCCTAAATTCATAATATAAATTTGTTGATTCAAGAATTGCCAATTTGAATTGTCAAAAGCCTTCTGGACATCTTGGAACATCAGGACTATTTTTTTTTCAGGATGGGCTTCATAAAATTCCAAAACATCTAGGACTATTCTTAAATTATTCCTGATTTGCCTGTTCAGGAGGAATCCGTTTTGATCTTTGTATATATCCTCATTCAGGATTCTTTTTAATCTATTTGCTATAATGGTAGAAAATATTTTATAGTCAGTATTCAGCAAGGAGATTGGCCTATAATTTTGTATATTTCTGGGGTCCAAATCCTCCTTCGGGATTTGCAAGATCAATGCTCCCCTCCACGAGTCTGGCATCCTGGCTGCAAGTAAGACATTGTTAAAGACTTCCATCATGAGGGGTCCTATTTGTTCTCCTATTGCCTTCTGGAGTTCCCCTGGAATCGTGTCTGGTCCCGGAGATTTACTGTTTTTTGGTTTTCTATTGCTATTTTCAATTCCGAACCAGATGATATCTTTATTTAATGGTTCTCCATCTCTTCCCCAATTGTTTTATCCTTTTTTTTGTCCAGGTAATTTCTTATTTTATCCGCATTTACTCCCTCCTTTTTATATAGATCTTCAAAGTATTTATGGGCAATTTCTTTTTTCTGTTCTATTCCATGTTGAATATCACCATTTCCATTTATTAGTTTGTAGATTAATCCTTTTTCTTTCCCTTTTTAAAGTTTATATGACAGCCATCTCCCTGGCTTATTGGCGTGTTCAAAATATATCTGTCTAGTTGTGTTTAAATTTTTGATCATTCCCTCTTGTTCAATTAAGTTTAATTTATGATTAGTTACTGTTATCTGGTTTTGTAATCTTAGATCCTTTGGGGTATTTTGTAATTGAGTTTCTAACTACTTAATTCTTTGTTGCAATTTATTTTGTTGGGCATATTTTTCTTTATTCCTCTCGGCAGTATACGAGATTGTTATACCTCTTATTACTGCCTTCATTGTGTCCCAAATGCTTTGTTTTGTAGTTACTTCATTATTATTTTCCTTTAAGAAGTAAGTTAATTCCTCCTTAAGCCTATTCATGTATCTTTTTTCTCTAATTAGCTAGGTGTTCAGCATCCAGATTTTCTTTGTTTTTTTCCTGCCCATCCAGAGTATCTGAATGGGATTGTGGTCTGCCCATTCAATAGGTAGGATTTCAAATCAAAATAGATTCTATGAAGAAAGCTCAAGAATTTTATGAACGGCTTATAGGCCCAAAGAACAGAGCAGTAAAGATGATTTGGAAACACACTCCCAATAAGACTGAGACCTCCAAAAGAGTAGAGACGAACCCCTAGGAAACCAAGGGAATACTCAATTACAACAAGAAAGAGAAGAGGATAAGATGCTCTCTCAGTTACACAGAGAAACTGGAGTAATCACAAGACAAAGATCGATACTCAACTAAAAAACGGAAGAGGAGAGGAAAATACTCTCAATTAATATAAACAGCCTCAACTCTACAACAAAAATGAGAAAGATACTAGTCAAATTAATCAAACAAATTGCAAATATAGTATGTTTACAAGAAACTCATATTAGAAAGTCAGATGAAAAATATTTAGAATGCCCAAAACTAGGGAAACTATATACCGCACCAGCAGATTCTGGGAAAAAGAAAGGGATTGCTGTGTATGTCAAAAATGATATGAAGGTAGACTTAAGGCCCAGTCCCACTGTCCGACGGAAGCAAAACATATGCATAAAGGACACAGCGGACGAGCAAAATTTCAGGGGTGGCTCCATCCATTGTCATCCGCTCCAAAAAGTGGTGAAAATTTGCATAAACAGAACGGAAAAGAACGGATGTGGGTAGTATGTAGCGGGGATGTTAAACAGATGTTCATAGGAAGCCTAGCAGATGGAAGCAGATGACACCTCCAAAGGGGATCCGAGGGAGAATTTCAGAGCGGACGCATAGCGGATGAAACGGATGCATCATGTACACCTAAAGGAAAGAAAGGGGATGCTGCATGGATGTATATCCAATGCAAACCGTTCACTGCGCATCCTTTCTGTTTCCGTGCTACTAACGCTGCGTAGACGTTCCATGTACATTTTGTTTCCTCCCTCTTTCCGTTTTCAGCTGCAGTGGATGTGAGTTGCGAGGATGCCCAGAGGATGCAGAGAGGATACAGCGGACGTTTAATGGATGATAAATGGACATAGAACCTTTGTTGCTCGTATGTCACGGATGTACATACAGAAAGTTCATCCGTTCACAAAGTTTTGTGCAGCTCAAAACTTCTTGCATGGATGAAATCGCAGTGGACAGATGCTTGATGGATAGAGCATATGAAACACGTATGCAATGAGTACACAACAGATGCATAGCATTTTCCAATGGATGGCAAGATTTTTTTTAACATTTTACATCCTCTTTGCATCCGTAAGTGCAGTGGGACAGGGCCTTTAATAAGCTCGGATCCTGAAGGAAGAACTCTGGTTATGCAAATCTGGATCAACTCTATTCCAATTATATGAGTGGTAATTTATGCCCCTAATGGAGATCAAAAAGAGTTTTTTAAACATTTATTTGAAAAAATAGTAGGATTAGAAAAGAGAAATATCTGTATCTTAGGGGTTTTCAATGCCATTATTGACAACCAAAGGACCACAGCAGAGGGAGGAATACAAAGAAAAAAAGACAGTTACTAAAAATATGTATGGAAATGAGGGTGGTATTAAATTTGATAGATATATGGAGAAGGTTAAATCCTGACAAAAAGCAAGTTATATTTTATTCAAACCTGCATAAGATATGGGCACGAATCGATATGGTATGGATGAACAGGGTAATAGCAAATGAATTAAAACACTCTTAAAAGAAGCAAATTAAAGCTTAATTAATTAAAGAAAACATAAGCTTTAAGACAGTATATTTACGCACAAAATAATAAGTAGGCTCAGTTAAGATGATTACTATTCATCAGATAAAACAGCAATTACATTGAAAGCTGGGAAAGGTTTACATATCTTCACTTTGGGACCTTACTGCTTTTTTAAAAACAAACAAACAAACTTTATTAATTACAAAATCAAAATGTCGAACAAACAGAACACACAAAAGAAGCAAAAAAGAAAAGAAAAATGATTTAAAAAAAAAAGGCTGCACTATAGTATAGTTCCCAAATTGGGAGTGCCGTACCTCCCCTGTTCTTCATACCTTGCATTGCCTTTAGATTTATCCTCGGTTTTTTCCCTTGCCAGATAAATTTGGTGATTATCTTGTTGAGTTGCATGAGGTAGTTTTTTATGTATTTTTATTGGTATTGTTTGGAATAAGTAAATAAATTTGGGGAGAATATTCATTTTTATATTGGCAATCCTCCCTAATAAGGAGACAATGGATTTATTATGTTCTGTGAATGCATCAAGCAACATTTGATACATCAGGAATTTTCTAATCCATTTAATTTGAATATGGCTCTCAATCCTTACCTTAATAACTATATAATTGAAGAAAGAGAGACTGTTAACATATGTTTCTTAGATTTCAAAATAAAGTTGAAAGAAAAGTGTTCCTCTTGATTTTAGTGATTGTTTCCTTGATGCCAGAAACCAAGTCTTATCAAAAATGAAACAAGAAATTTAACTGGATATGCCACATACAAAGTTACCTGAGGAAACTTGTAGATATGTAGAATGGTGACCACATGAAGACATATCTCAGTGTCAGGTCCTCCAATACTTCTGGATGTCACAATTGTAATTTGGAATTAATCTGCCTTTAGAGGAAAGGAGTTCCACTGAGGCATGGTACATCCATTTTGAAGTAAAATGGCTGCTATAGATTTGAAAACCCAGGGTAACATTAGGTAAAATTTGGGGATTAATATTGATCTCCTTAACAGCAAATACTAAAGCCAAGATGTGTTGGTAAATTTGTGTTATGACCCTAAAGGGAGAATAACATGATCTGTTATAATACATTTCATGCAGAATATGATATCTCTTTAAAACAATGTGAGAAGATGGTCCAATCCATGCATGTAAAATGCAATAAGTTTCATTCATTGCATTTATTTAAACAAATAAAAAAAAAATCAAAGCACTTTATTTGAAATATATAGCGGCCATCAGATTTACCAGGTTTCTACCTCTTTCACCTAATATCTCAAAATTCTTCTTTGAGGACAGTATTATTAGCATATCAGTGATGCCTTAACTATTGATCTGTGAAGCTACGGTGAATATTAAGCTCTTGGGCATTTTTTACGATTGCTACCGATGAGATTTATAATGGAGTTATTTTTCCACTTTTTCTTCATCTTTTCTCTGGAAATACTTACATGGAAAGACTAGCACAGTGCTATTTAAACAGTGCTAATCTAAACCTGTTAGATTAGGTTAGGATGTTCATCAAATGAAGTTACCGGGGAACTCAACTTTGCTCCCAACTCCCCCTATGGATCTTTGTTGTTCTGAAAGGAGTACTATCAATTGCATAAATATGAATATTAAAAATATAATTAAATGAAGTAGCTAGTACATTCTCTCCAAAGAAAAGGTCCTCGGTTCCAAAGACCAAATCTAATCTTAGTGAAATTTAGGGTAGGGAGGGACAGAAATAAGCATGTATTCTCCAACATTCTTTGCTTGGCATTTGATGATCCAATATCAATCAAGAATATAAAGGCACCAAATATATAGAAAGAGCAAAATCCATCAAATCATTATGCATATGAAGGGCCACTGTAAATATACAGATATAACACAAATAACCAGCATTTTTTTCATGCTCTACAGCTGATTCTAGACTACATGGTGAATTTCACGCAGAACATCAGCGCACATGTAACTATATCATATGCACAATACAATTCATACAATGCCCTTTCACTCACTCACTTTTAGGTATGTTTTATATATTTTTCTTTCCATAATTCAACACCATCAAACTTTGCTCAGAGAGATTGCTAGAAGAAGGTGTCTTAAAGTCCATCATCATATAAAACAGGAAGATCTGAGAAATGATGCTAGCAAAGTGGATGTCCCTTGACTGGTATTGCTTATGGAGAATAGGCAGAGGATCGGCAATGCTGCATTTACTATGAGAAATGTGACATATTCCTCATGGACAAAGCATTGATAGGAATGCTATGGACATGATTCCTAGAAGGAAACAATTCATTCTTGAATGTAGGCAACCTTTCTCCACCTTTTCTTGTCCTTATAGATTTTTAACATATGTCCAAAAGAAATACTTTGCTGCATATTTTCTACATTTGTCTTTGTAATTTATTTCTGTGTGTATGGAGAAATTGGAAAGCTCAGACTTTGAGATAAAAACCCAGTGTGGTCAAGCAGTGGCTAACTAGAATTGCAGCTGAGGATGTTCTGGGGGCCACTATTAACAAATTTTGATCCAGTTAAGGTTGTCTTCTGATTTTAGCTCTTTCCATGTCTCCACGCTTATGCTAGTTATTACCTTTGAGATCACCAACTCTCTTGCCCAAAGGGATCATGAACAAGAAGGAATAGTTTGTTTCTAATGTCTCAAAAAAACTAAGTGTTTGAATTCTGATCTTCTGGGCATGGAAAACAGTCGTCCATATCTAGGGAAAAAATCAGATTAGAAACATAACTGTTCTAAGATGAAACTGAAAGAATATGAATGCCCTACGCTGATGATAGCATGAAGATTTGTTATATCAGTCTAATCTCTTCAGCCATGTAACTGCTGGTACAATAAATATATGAGCTTTTCTTTTAAGTTAAATTTTATTTGGAGTACAAGTGGAAAATAGATACTAAAAATAAGACCAGCTATAGAAAACATTATTGAAATATTTACACATATTTGTTTATAAGTCAGATTTTAGAAATTGATGAAGCTTCTTGAAACATTTTTGCAAATTGTTTGCTAAGACCAATTTATTGAATCTGAGAAGGACTGACCAGTAAAAGGTCACCAGGATCTGCAAAGACAAGGCTGGAACTTAGGTTTCTCACTTCAAATTCCATACTTTAACCACTATGTCAATTTGTTTACCATGACTGAGATGACATGAAGCAAAAATGTGGGTGATGACATTATGAAGAAAATGAAGAATTAGAAATCAGAGTCAGAGCACCTTTATTTATGTCATTATCTTTGATATAGAGAAGATGTGTAGTAGAGGCATGGTAAGAAAGTTTTAAAGCAGATTGAAAACCACATGTTTTCATTGTAGGAAGTAGATCATTACAATGACATTGCAAATTCAAAGGGGAAGGATGCATGAAAAAGGAAGGCTTGTTCATGACAATGGTTTTTTTTCTACAGAAAAAGTTTTCTTAGATCTCTGAGAAATCAGGATAACTTTCCTATGATTTATTATCATGTCCTTGTACTATGAAGTGACATTAATTATTCATTATGTGCAGTCAAGCTGGTGTCAGCTGTTACACATCCATTAATAGACATTCTTCATGGAACATGTCCCTAATCTGATCTTTTAGTCTTCCATTGGTACATTCATCAGCACTCTCAATGCAGCTATTCACTTTGCAGCTAGTTCTGCAGATCTTTGTCCTTTGTCTTCGACCCACATTAGAAGATGTGTTTTGGTCAATAACTATCATGACAAACCACATCATTTAGGTTCTATCACCATTGTATTAATATGTGAATGTTGATTTTTGCTGTAATATTTATAAAATATTTTTTGGGGAATTATTTTGGTTCCAATTCAATAGTTCCACTTTTTAATGTTCTCTCTCTCTCTGTCTCTCTCTCTCCCACCTACTCTCCTTCTCCCTCTTCTCTTCTCTCTCTCTCTCAACTGTATAAAACATTTGTTACAGGTTTGCATTATTACATCATTTCTGAAGGTTTTTTTTTCCTTTTTCTTTTTTAACATGATGGAATATTATCAATTTGTCCCACCCCCTAAAATTAATTATTTCAAGTGTTCCCTGCCATATCTTTTAGTAATTCAAATCAGAGAGATACTGGAATTATCCTACAGTTCATGTCTATTCAGTTAAACATTGACAACATAGATCTGTATTAACGAAACCTGGTTAAACCTGCTTGACCAAATGATGGCTTCTTCATCAATTTTTAATATGTCCTCTTGGAAAGTCACAGTTCCTATTCCACCAATGTTGACTTACAAGAAGGATTTGTTTGGGAATGTGACCCAATTGATGACATCACATCCAGCCTCTAGTTCTCTATTTTGATTGAAAGATAGTATTTCTCCCGCAGTATGATTGAATGAGGGGCTTCTTACAATTTGGTTGAACTACCAAAAGAGAGAGAGAGAGAGGGAGAGGGAGAGGGAGAGAGAGAGGGAGAGAGAGATTCAAGGTAGGAGACAAAGAATTCATCAGGATCTGTAAAGTGATGAAAACCTATGTGATAGGCAAATTTTGCACTCTAGATTATACTTGTAAAAGGGAGGTAGTTAAACCTAGCCTTTTAAAGCAATTTATATAATACATTCATATATTTTCTATTCCAAATTCAAATATTCAGGAGAAATTCAACAATATTTATTTTCCTTAGAAGAACATTGTTTTGAAAACATTATTGCTGAAAGACTCAAACAAATGGACAAACCAGGGATTCTGCAATTAATTAGATTTTACAGAAAAATGCAGAAGAAAAAAAATTAATTGATTCACCATATTGTATATGCATGCTGTCATTCAACCAATTCAGGAAATTCCCACTTGTCTCATACAAAATTAAAAGGAAGATAAGAAGAAATATTTAAATGCTTTTAGGTATAATATTTTTAACAATGATGGTTATCACTCAACTTACATTTACAGGAAAGTGTCATGTAATAATTAAATTTGGTTACAAAGCATTCTGAAACATATAAAAAATAAATAGAAGCAGTAAAAAAACCAGGATGTTTAATGTATTGCAATACTGGAATATTTTTTGGTTTGTCTAGGAGATATTAACATGAATACCAAATGGAAAGGAATATTGCTGATGGTTTGAATCCTTCTGTGTTCATAGAAAGGCATTTTTCTTTTTTCTTGATCCTATCTGTTTTTTAGAATCTTATTTTATTAGAGTGGAAATAAACTGTAACCAAAGCAAAATGATATTGAAGTAGATATTTAATATGGCCATTGTTTGTTGTAGAGACAATTTTATATATTTGTGTGTCTGTGATATATTCACAAAATGGAGAGAAAAAAGACATACAACTTGAGACATTACCTTCAATGGATGAAATTTGAGAAGTTCAGTAAGTCTAATTTTACCTATGCTTGTTTTATTTTTGAAAGAAGTTGAATGAGCAACATGTAATGTAATCAAGGTCTTCCCATCTCTAGAAGGGGACAGACGTAAAATCCATCTGAGCTGTCAGAATCTAGATTTTACTACTTACTTTTAATGGTACCTCTTCAAATTTGGACAAAGAGGGAAACATTCTCAACATTATCTTGATATCAATTTCACCTTGAATTAACACTGCATTGATGGTGCTGTTCATGACAATGCTGTACATTTTCATCCTTTCTTTTGCCATATTGGAATGTCAGTAGAATAAGATATTAATGGAAATTTTTCAATGAAGTCAAAGCAGATTCCACTCATGGCAAACATGGGAACCACAATTTGTACAAACTTCTCCCCATTATTATTATTCACAGATATTACAATCCATGTCCATCTAAAATACTGTAGTAGCTGAAGAATTCCCTTGAACTGAAGGTTCATATTTGGAAACATTTGCTGATAGAAGCCAGCCTAAAGAAGTTTGTCTTTATTTGTCAACAAAGCAGAGCCATACATAAACTACAGTGAAGCAGAATTAAGGAAGGAAACAATAGGCTTTGATTTTTTTATAAGTATGTCAATAGTATATTTTTTTACTTATTATAGGACACAAAGGAAAAGTTGCATCTTAAGGCTAGGTCACACTGGCCGACAGATGCAAAACAAATGCAAAAAGGACACAGAGGACGAGCAAAATTTCAGGGGTGGCTCTATCCGTTGTTATCCACTCTCAAAAGTGCCCCAAATTTGCATAAACAGAGCTGACAACAACGGAAAGGAATGGACGGGGGTAGTACATAGGGAGGATGGTAAGCGGATGTTCGTAGGAAGCCTAGCGGATGGAAGTGGATGGAAGCAGATGACACATCCGCAGGGCTTCCGGGGGAGAATAGCAGAGCGGACACGTAGCGGATGGAACAGATGTATAGCGGAGGACATGGATGCATCACGGATGCATAGCGGATGCATAGTGGAAGCAAAGCGTTCACTGCACATGCGGGAAGTATGAATTGCATCAGCTCTGCGGATATAAAAGGATGCAGCTCGCAAGCAGTCACCATTCAGAGGAAAGACCTGCTGCCAGAGACATCTTGAAAGAACACCATGGTTCGACAGTCAGGAAAGAAGAGAAAGCCTGTGCCTACTCCTGCCAGCCCTGGCAAAAAGGACAGAACCACCATCCCACCCCCTGGGGCTGACTCTGAAGCTGCTGGTGCTTCTGCTGCTGCTGCGGGTGCTCCTGGTGTTGCTGCTGCTGGTGCTTCTCCTGCTGGTGCTGCTGGTGCTGCTCCTGCTAGTGCTGCTGCTGTTGCTGCTGCTGTGATGGACTAGACCTAAGGCCCTCAAAGCCCTGCTGCTCAAGGTCCTGAAGCCCCTGCCAGAGGGAGGAAGAGGCAAGGCAAGGAGAAGGGAGAAGGAAACAGTACTCCATTTCTGAAGACCATGTGGAGGAGGTGCTGGAATGGCTGAGGGAGAATGAGTACCTGTGGAGAAAGGCCACAGGCTCTATAGCGACACCAAGAGGAAGCAGGCAGCTTGGAGAGACAAGGCAGAGAGCCTGGGCTACACTTCAGACCTACTCCTGGGATGGTGGAAGCACATGCACACCTGATATGGCAAGCTGTACCTGAAGAAATCTGGCCAGGCCGCTGTGAAGCTCACTGACCGGGAGATTTATATCATGGCCAGGTGCAGCTTCCTGGAGGGTAAGATACGCCACCAAGGAGCATCCCCTCTGTCAACCCTCTCCCTCAGACAGCCCACAGACAGCCACTCCTCTTCCAGCCAGGAGACAGCTACCGTGTCCAGGCAGGTGTCTTTGGAGGGCCCCACAGCAGAGACCCCCCTGACAGCTGCACTCCCATTTGCCAGAGGACGTGAAGGATCCCCTGTCTCAAACGGAGCAAGAAGAAGCAGCAGCCAGAGACAAACCCACATCCACCCAAAGCTCCACCTCCACAGAAAGCAGGCAGAGAGGTAGACTGGAGAGCCAGAGCCACACTGTCCTGCTGGAGATCAGGGACACCATCAAGACCAGCACAGATCTTTTCTCTCAGCTGATCCACAGCGACATGCCATCCTCTAACCGCAAGCCCATCATCAGGTACGTGAGCCAGACCCTCAGGGACCTGCCCGAGGCCCAGTACCAGGTGATGAAGGAGAAAATCACAGCACTGCTGCACCACCCTCCAGGGCCAGCTGAACCTGCTCTGACCCACTCCAGGACTGCTCCTCCACCCCAGGCAATGTACCAGCCCTTCCACGGCTTTCAACAGCCCCTCACCTACCAAGGCTATGAGTACCAGGACTTCCCACACCAGAGGCATCCCTTCCCAGTCTAGGCCCAGGTACATCACACGCCACAGATGCCTCACCTGACCCAGATGCAGACCAGACAGCCCCACTACACTCCTCCTTCCTCCACCCCACAGCCAAGCCCCTCAACAGAAAATCTGTCATCAGTCCTGTACCTGACATCCCAGGTCCTTGAGGAAGGGCCTCTCAGCCTCACGGGACTGAGTCAGCTCTCTAAGAGCTTCCAGAACACACCATCCTGTTGTACTCTTGGGCCCAATGGTGCCTCAGACCAGCACTCCAGCCAAAGCCACCTCCACAGTCCCTGCCCGCTCGACAGCTGAGACCATGGACATGCCTCAGACTGACTGAGAATAGAGCCAGAGATTGAGTTGTTACCTGTTCACCTTATCTTTGCTTCAAGACACTTTACTTGGTTCATTTTGCTTTTTTAATAAAGTCATACAGTTTACTTAAGACAGTTGTTAATAAAGGTTATCTTTGCTTCACACACTTGGTTCATTTTATTTACTTCATAAAGTGTTGGTGAAAACTTTGAAAAAAGGGTTAAGCATTTGCATGCTTGTGGGATAGGTAAGGATAGTTGTGGGATGGGTAAGGAAAGCTGTGGGATTGGTAAGGATAGCTGTGGGATGGATAGCTGTGGAATGGGTAAGGTTAGCTGTGGGATTGGTAAGGATAGCTGTGGGATGGGTAAGGATAGTTGTGGGATGGGTAAGGATAGTTGTGGGATAGATAAACCTCCAGTGCAAGCATAGTGGGACTGTATGGTCCACCCTCCCAGCTGCCACACATATGGCCCTTTATTATCAATAACAATTTATTCATTGATCAACATATTTCAAAATAAACAAAACTCTTTATTAATGCCCTATTCATTGTAAGGCCACTCAACATACTTGGCACAATCTCATCAGTGTGATGAGACAGACTCAATGAAGCATCCATTAAGTCTCAGTCTCGGCACAGCCTGAATATTAATTTGTCTGTTCACAATTCCAGTAATTGACCTAATTAAATCATGATTTTGAGCCAAAGTTCAAAAAACTTCAAAGGGTTCATTAGAGGCAACATACTGGCATTGTCCCATATGAAGCCCATTCTTACATATGTAATTTACAGTCACCTGTGGCCCTGTTTCTCCCTCATCCCCCTGGGAATGGGAAAAACCAGATTCTCGAATTGAGCACGTTCATGCATTGGATGTCATCATTCACATTCTTACTCCCTCCCCCCCCCGCTTTAGGGCATCTACTGAAACAGGAATCAGAATGTTATGAGTTGACAGTATCACAGCATCTCACCACTACCCTTATGTGAGCTACCCAGAAAAAAAAATACATGGAAATATTTCCACTATGTAACAAAATAGAATTAAGATCTGTATTCATATCATACAGTTAACTGCATCCATAAACTGTGAGAAAGTATTGGCTGCATAGAAGTAAATATCTGCAGTACCAGGCTGTGCCAAGACTGAGACTAAATCTATATTAACTGCTTCAAAAGACCATCAGCGTAAAAACTACCTTCAACAGTTCAAACTGTCATGTCATTCCATGAAAAAACTGTGTGTGTTAGGACAATCTGGAGAAAAGGTAATTTGGTAATGGCTATTTTGTAAATGGCTACCAGAAACACCAATCAAGCAATCTCTAAGACCAATAAACACAGCCCAAGACTCCCAACCAATCAGGATGAAGAAAAAGCATTCTGGCTCAACAGTAGGCAAGCCTCAAATTTAAAACTAAATGGCTTTGATAGCCTGACTCACAGATGAACTCAATACAGAAGCCTGATGATGGCAGATGAGATTCTGCCGAAACATTGCTACGTCTTTAAAAGCACAACTACAATGACGTGGGATAATACCCGAAGGAAGCTGTGTTTGCTGTTTTCTGCTCGATTGGTTTTTCTAATTTCTTCTGTGTGTTTTGTGGCTTTGATTGGCTGGCAACATTGTGTTCCTGTATTGGAGGCTTTCAGTGCAGCTTGGCTTCGAGTAAAAGGATGGCTATCATCTATTAGAAATTAGTGTGTATATATACAAACACACATATATATATATGTGTGTGTGTGTGTGTGTATACATATGTATGTTTGTATATGGATATATGTATACACATACACACACATATATATATATATATAAGATATTTAGATATAAGATTGAAATTTAGAGATAGAATTACACACATAAACACACAAACAAACATTTCATCATTTTATATCACTGTTACAATTTTTTCACTGCTCCAGCATCAATAATACTCATATATACATATCAATTATTTCCCTTTTCTTCTTGTAACTATATACATTGTCATTAAGTTTAATATACCTCTTAAATTACCTTTTTATTTTAAATTTACTTTTATTTTCTAATCTTTTACACCATGTAACCCAGACCAAATAATATTCTGATTACCCTCTTTCTTTTTCTAAAACTATTAAAACCCATGTCCCACTGCACCAACAGATGCAAAGAGGATGTAAAATGGAGAAAAAAACTTGCCATCCATTGGAAAACGCAATGCATCCATTGTGTACTCATTGCATATGTGATTCTTACGCTCTATCCATAAAACATCCGTCTACTGCTATTTCATTCACTCAAAAGTTTTGAGCTATAGAAAACTTTGTGAACGGATGAACTTTCTGCCGCGTACGATGTACATCCACGAAATATACAGGCAACAAACATTCTATGTCCATTATCATCCGCTAAACCATCCACTCGGCATCCTCTGGACATCCCCTCAACTCACATGCGCTGCAGCTGAAAGCGGAAAGAGGGAGGAAGCGAAAAGTACACGGAACGTCCACACAGCATTAGTATCACGGAAATAGAAAGGATGTAAGCGGATGCATCTCATATATAAAGCATTAAAACGGACAAAACATTCGTATATGGGACAAATCTCAGATATTTAGGATGTCTGGAGTATGCCTAGAGTATGTGGAAGGACACCTAGCAGAAAACCGACATTTCCTATAAAAAGGAGGGTGAAATCACCTGGACCTCACTATCAATCCAGCAGCCTTGGTGTACAGACCTCTTCACCCTCGCTCTTCCTCTTCAACATCATCCATTGATCTGCACCATGGATCATCACACACTCCTTATGGTAGCTGCCATCATTCAACACCAGAACCAAGCCCTCTTCAGACTGTTTCACATTTTCTATGCAAGGAGAAGAAGGAGATGTCCAAGAACTGTCTGGGTCTGAAGATAGATCAGGAGAAGAGTGGAGCTTGGACTCTATGACAAGCTGATGGTGGAGCTCAGGAACGAAGACACTCCTGCATTCCAGCACTTCATGAGGATGCCACCAGCCATGTTTGATGAAATTGTGGAGCATCTGAGACCCAGGTTGACCAAGTCAAGCACCAACTTCCATCCCAGCCTGGACGCTGGACTGAAGGTGGCACTGACTCTGTGCCACCTGGCCTCTGGAACCATGTACAGAAATATGCAGTATGCCTGGAGGGTGCCACACAACACCATCAGCATTGTGGTCAGGGAAGTGGTGCAGGCCATTGTCGAAGAATACATGGAGGAACTCCTCCAGTGCCCCACCTCTGAAGAAGGCTGGAGGAAACTTGCAGATGAGTGTTATCAGAGGTGGAACTTTCCCCACACCATTGGAGCCATAGATGGGAAGCACGTGGTCTACAAAGCTCCAGCCAACTCAGGGTCCTCTTATTACAACTACAAGGGCTTATTCAGTATCATACTCTTTGCCATGGTTGATGCTGACTACAAGTTCATGTACATCGATGCTTCAGGCAATGGGTCTGCTTCAGATAGCCAGGTATACAACGCCAGTGACCTCAAGGATGGGCTGGAACACAATCTCATAATGGGTTTTCTTGATCCAGAGCACCTACCCAATGATACACAAGATGTGCCCGACTTCATCGTGAGGGATGATGCCTTCTCCCTCAGAACCTACCTCATGAAGCCCTACAGTTCCAGACACCTCATCAATGAAGAGAGGATCTTCAACTACAGGCTATTCAGGGCAAGACGGGTGGTGAAAAATGCCTTTGGCATCCTGGCCAACAGGTTCCAGGTACTTCTCACCACCATGCAGCATCACCCACAGACTGTGAGGAGCATCATGGAAGCTTGCTGCATCCTGCACAATCTCATGCGTACCCGCTACCCAGTGTTGCAGAACAGGCTTGTGGACCGTCAACAAGGCAATGGGGACATGGAGCCTGGGGAATGGAGGCAATGACAAAACCTGATAGACACTGAGGATGAACAAGGCCCCAACAGAGCTTCATGTGAAGGGAAAAAGCAGCGCAACCTCCTGAAACACTGGTGCAACTCCCCAGCTGGAGCAGGGGAGTGGCAAGACAGGATGGTAGATGCTTAATGGATGCTTCCTTGAGTCTGATGAGATTGTGCCATATATGTTGAGTGGCCTTACAATGAATAGGGCATTAATAAATAGTTTTGTTTTTTTTGAAATGTGTTGATTAATGAATAAATTGTTATTGATAATAAAGGGCCATAGGTGTGGCAGCTGGGAGGGTGGACCATACAGTCCCACTATGCTTGCACTGGAGGTTTATCTATCCCACAACTATCCTTACCCATCCCACAACTATCCTTACCCATCCCACAGCTATCCTTACCAATCCCATAGCTATCCTTACCCATCCCACAGCTATCCATCCCACAGCTATCCTTACCCATCCCACAGCTATCCACCCCACAGCTATCCTTACCAATCCCACAGCTTTCCTTACCCATCCCACAACTATCCTTACCTATCCCACAAGCATGCAAACGCTTAACCCTTTTTTCAAAGTTTTCACCAACACTTTATGAAATAAATAAAATGAACCAAGTGTGTGAAGCAAAGATAACCTTTATTAACAACTGTCTTAAGTAAACTGTATGACTTTATTAAAAAAGCAAAATGATCCAAGTAAAGTGTCTTTAAGCAAAGATAAGGTGAACAGCTAACAACTCAGTCTCTGGCTCTATTCTCAGTCAGTCTGAGGCATGTCCATGGTCTCAGCTGTCAAGCGGGCAGGGACTGTGGAGGTGGCTGTGGCTGGAGTGCTGGTCTGAGGCACCATTGGGGTGCCTGGCCCCTAGAGTACAACAGGATGGTGTATTCTGGAAGCTCTTAGAGAGCTGACTCAGTCCCATGAGGTTGAGAGGCCCTTCCTCATGAACCTGGGATGTCAGGTACAGGACTGATGACAGATTTTCTGTTGAGGGGCTTGGCTTTGGGGTGGAGGAAGGAGGAGTGTAGTGGGGCTGTCTGGTCTGCATCTGGGTCAGGTGAGGCATCTGTGGCATGTGATGTACCTGGGCCTAGACTGGGAAGGGATGCCTCTGGTGTGGGAAGTCCTGGTACTCATAGCCTTGGTAGGTGAGGGGCTGTTGAAAGCCGTGGAAGGGCTGGTACATTGCCTGGGGTGGAGGAGCAGTCCTGGAGTGGGTCGGAGCAGGTTCAGCTGGCCCTGGAGGGTGGTGCAGAAGTGCTGTGATTTTCTCCTTCATCACCTGGTACTGGGCCTCGGGCAGGTCCCTGAGGGTCTGGCTCACGTACGTGATGAAGGGCTTGCGGTTAGAGGGTGGCATGTCGCTGTGGATCAGCTGAGAGAAAAGATCTGTGCTGGTCTTGATGGTGTCCCTGATCTCCAGCAGGACAGTGTGGCTCTGGCTCTCCAGTCTGCCTCTCTGCCTGCTTTCTGTGGAGGTGGAGCTTTGGGTGGATGTGGGTTGGTCTCTGGCTGCTGCTTCTTCTTGCTCCATTTGAGACAGGGGATCCTCCACATCCTCTGGCAAATGGGAGTGCAGCTGTCAGGGGGGTCTCTGCCGTGGGGCCCTCCAAAGACACCTGCCTGGACACGGTAGCTGTCTCCTGGTTGGAAGAGGAGTGGCTGTCTGTGGGCTGTCTGAGGGATTGGGTTGACAGAGGGGATGCTCCTTGGTGGCATATCTTACCCTCCAGGAAGCTGCACCTGGCCATGATATAAATCTCCCGGTCAGTGAGCTTCACAGCGGCCTGGCCAGATTTCTTCAGGTGCAGCTTGCCATATCAGGTGTGCATGTGCTTCCACCATCCCAGGAGTAGGTCTCAAGTATAGCCCAGGCTCTCTGCCTTGTCTCTCCAAGCTGCCTGCTTCCTCTTGATGTCGCTATAGAGCCTGTGGCCTTTTCTCCACAGGTACTCGTCCTCACTCAGCCATTCCAGCACCTCCTCCTCATGGTCTTTGGAAATGGAGTACTGTTTCGTTCTCCCTTCTCCTTGCCTTGCCTCTTCCTCCCTCTGGCAGGGGCTTCAGGGCCTTCAGCAGCAGGGCTTTGAGGGCCTTAGGTCTGGTCCATCACAGCAGCAGCAACAGCAGCAGCAACAGCAGGAGAAACACCAGCACCACCAGCAGGAGAAGCACCAGCAGCAGCAACATCAGGAGCACCCGCAGCAGTAGCAGAAGCACCAGCAGCTTCAGAGTCAGCCCCAGGGGGTGGGATGTTGGTTCTGTCCTACTTGCCAGGGTTGGCAGGAGTAGGCACAGGCTTTCTCTTCTTTCCTGACTGTCGAACCATGGTGTTCTTTCAAGATGTCTCTGGCAGCAGGTCTTTCCTCTGAATGGTGACTGCTTGCGAGCTGCATCCTTTTATATCCGCAGAGCTGACGGAATTCATACTCCCCGCATGTGCAGTGAATGCTTTGCATCTACTACGCATCTGCTACGCATCCACTATGCATCCGTGATGCATCCGTGTCATCCGCTACGCATCTGTTCCATCCGCTATGCGTCTGCTTTGCTATTCTCCCCCGGAAGCCCTGCAGATGTGTCATCCTCTTCCATCCGCTTCCATCCGCTAGGCTTCCTACGAACATCCACTTACTTTCCTCCCTATGTACTACCCCGTCCATTCCTTTCCCTTGTTGTCCGTTCTGTTTATGCAAATGTGGGGCACTTTTGAGAGCGGATAACAACGGATGGAGCCACCCCTGAAATTTTTCTTGTCCTCTGTGTCCTTTTTGCATACGTTTTGCATCCGTCGGCCAGTGTGACCTAGCCTTAAGATGCAACTTTTCCTTTATGTCCTATAATAAGTAAAAAATAAACTATTGACATACTTATAAAAAAATCAAAGCCTATTGTTTCCTTCCTTAATTCTGCTGTTTTGTAGTTTATGTATGGCTCTGCTTTATTGACAAATAAAGACAAATTTCTTTAGGCTGGCTTCTATCACCAAATGTTTCCAAATATGAACCTTTAGTTCAAGGGAATTCTTCAGCTACTACAGTATTTTAAGCCCCTGTCACACTGCACCAACGGATGCAAAGAGGATGTAAAATGGACAAAAAAGCTTGCCATCCATTGATCAAAGCTATGTATCCGTTCTGTACTCACTGCCTCCATTTCGCTTCCTCTCTATCCGTCCAGCATCCGTTTATTGACATTTTTCCGCTCAGAAAGCTTTAAGCTGCTCAAAACCTTTGAGCAGAAAATGTATCCAATGCATCCGTTCTGCATCCGCTAGGCATCCATTATGCATCCGTTATGCATCCGCTATATCCGCTAGGCATCCACTGCACATCCGCACAACTCCATCCGCTCCAGTGGTAAACAGACGCAGGGAGGAAGTGAAACGGACGTGGAACGGATGCAGAACAGATGAAAGTGGATGCAACACGGAAACAAAGCTTGTAAAACCGAAAAAACGTTCGCAGAGGGGACCTATCTCGGATATTAAGGATGTCTACAGGATGCCTAAAGGATGCCTAGAGGATGCAAAGGGACACCTATACTGCCTATATAAAGGGGGAGCAACTCACCTGGATCTCACTTTCATAACAGCAGCCCAGCTGCAGACCTCTGCAGCCTTCATCTGACTCTTCCTCTTCCACAGCATCCAGTCATGTCCACCATGGATTGTAAGAAAGTCCTTTTGGCAGCCACCATCCTTCTGCAACAGTGCGAAGCCATCGACAGGCTCTGTGAACTCTATTACGGGAAAAAAATGAGGCGGCCAAGAAGCATCTGGGTACGAAGATGGTTCACCAGAAGAGCAGAGTACGGAATGTACAACAAGCTGATGGTGGAGCTCAGGAACGAATACACTCGTGCATTCCAGAACTTCATGAGGATGCCTCCAGCCATGTTTGACGAAGATGGTCAGTGGCTGACACCCAGGTTGACCAAGGCAAACACCAACCTCCGTCCCAGCCTGGAACCTGGGCTCAAGGTGGCACTCACTCTGCACTACCTGGCCTCAGGGACCACCTGCAGGAGCATGCAGTATGGCTGGAGGGTGCCACCCAACACCATCAGCATTGTGGTCAGAGAAGTGGTGCAGGCCATCATCGAAGAATACAAGGAGGAGGTCCTCCAGTGCCCCTCCACTGAAGAAGGATGGAAGAAAGTTGCAGAGCAGTGGTATCAGAGGTGGAACTTTCCCCACACAGTTGGAGCCATCTATGGCTGGCACGTGGCCTGTAAAGCGCCAGCCAAGTCAGGGTCCAATTATTTCATCTACAAGGGCTTCTTCAGCATCATCCTCTTTGCCATGGTCGATGCTGACTACAAGTTCATGTACATCGATGCTTCAAGCAACGGGTCATCTTCAGATGCTCAGGTATACAACATAAGTGACCTCAAGAATGGGCTGGAATGCAACCTCATGATGGGCTTCCCAGATCCAGACCCCCTGCCCAAAGACACGCAAGATGTCCCCTACTTCATCGTGGGGGATGTCTCCTTCTCCCTCACAACCTACCTCATGAATCCCTACACCTCCAAATACCTCACCCATAAAGAGAGGATCTTCAACTACAGGCTGTCCAGGGCAAGGTGGGTGGTGGAGAACGCCTTTGGCATCCTGGCCAACAGGTTCCAGGTACTTCTCACCACCATGCAGCATCGCCCAGAGACTGTGAGGAGGATCATGGAAGCTTGCTGAATCCTGCACAATCTCATTCGCACCCGGTATCCAGTCTTGCAGAACAGGATCGTGGGCCTCCAACAAGGCAATGGGGACATGGAGCCTGGGGAATGGAGGCAAGGGTGAAACCTGATAGACACTGAGGATGTCCAAGGCCCCAATAGAGCATCATGTGAAGGGAAGAAGCAGCGCAACCTCCTGAAACACTGGTGCAACTCCCCAGCTGGAGCTGTGGAGTGGCAAGACAGGATGGTAGATGCTTAATGGATGCTTCCTTCAGTCTTTCTCATCACACTGATGAGATTGTGCCATGCATTTTGAGTGGCCCGACAATGATCAGAGCATTTAATAAAGAGTTGTGTTTATGTTGACATGTGTGGATGATTGATTACATTGTTATTGATAATAAAGGGCCATAGGTGTGGCACATGGGAGGCTGGACCATACAGTCCCACTATGCTTGCACTGGAGGTTTATCTATCCCAAAGCTATCACCCATCCCAAAGGTATCCCTGCCCAACCCACTGCTATCTTAACCCATTCCACAAGCATGCAAAGGCTTAAACCATTTCTAAAAGTTTATACCAAGACTTTATTAAAAAAAAAGAAATGAAGCAAGTGTATGAATCAAAAATAGACTTTATTAACAAGAAGCTATAAAACAAAAATGAATCTCTGGCACGCCTCTTGGTTGCTCAGTCTCAGGGGTGAAGGGTCCAGGGGCTGTGGAGGTGGCTGGTGCTGGAGTGCTTGTTATCAGCTCCTCCAGAAGCAGAAGCAGCAGAAGCCCCAGCCCCAGAAGAGCGAGCCCGTGCTGCAGAAGCCCCAGCAGAACCAGAGTGAGGGCCAGGGGGCGGGATGGTAGCCCTGTCCCTCTTGCAAGGGCTGGCAGCAGATGGCTGAGGCTTGCTGTGCTTCCGCATAGTTGTAGGGTTGCTGGCTGGCAGGGAGGCTGGCAGGCACCAAGGCTGGCAGGGAGGCTGGCAGGGAGGCTGGCACCAAGGCTGGTAGGAAGGCTTGCAGGGAGGCAGGCACCAAGGCTTGCAGAAAGGCTTGCAGGCAGGTAGGCACCAAGGCTGGCAGGCAGGCAGGCACCAAGGCTTGCAGGAAAGCTTGTAGGCAGGCTGGCAGGCAGGCAGGCACCAAGGCTGGCAGGAAGGCTGGCAGAGAGGCAGGCACCAAGGCTGGCAGGAAGGCTGGCAAGAAGGCTGGCAGGCAGACAGCACCAAGGCTGGCAGGCAGACATGAACCAAGGCTGGCAGGAAGGCAAGCAGCAAGGCTTGCAGGCAGACTTGCTGGCAGCAAGGCTGGCAGGCAGGCAGACAGCAAGGCTGGCAGGGAGGCTGGCAGCAAGGCTGGCAGGGAGGCAGACAGCAAGGCTGGCCGGGAGGCTGGCAGCAAGGCTGGCAGCAAGGCTTGCAGGCAGGCATGCAGGCAGGGCAGGCAAGGCTGTCAATCCGTCTGGCAGAACGTCTTTCCTTTGAATGGTGGCCTGCTTCCTAGCTGCTTCCCTTATATCCGCGGGGCTGATGCAATGCATCCTCCGTGCATGCGCAATTAATGCTGGGCATCCGTTAGGATTCCGCTCTGCATCCGCTTTATCCGCTGTGCATCTGCTGTGCATCCGCTGTATCCGTTCCGCGTCTGCTTTGCTGAGGTCCCCCGAAAGCCTAGCGGACGTGCAATCCGCTCCCATCCGCTCCCATCCACTGGGCTTCCGTTCCGCATCCGCTTTCCATCCTCCCTGCGTCCTCCTCCCATCCGTGTTATCCGCTCTGGTTATGCAAATTTTTGCCACTTTTGAGAGGGGATAACAACGGATGGAACATTTTGCTCATCCGTTGTGTCCATTTTTCATCCGTTGGGCAGTGTGACAGGGTCTTTAGATGGACATGGATTGTAATATCTGTGAATAATAACAGTGGGGAGAAGTTTGTACAAATTGTGGTTCCCATGTTTGCCATGAGTGGAATCTGCTTTGACTTCATTGAAAAATTTCCATTAATATCTTATTCTACTGACATTGCCAATATGGCAAAAGAAAGTATGAAAATGTACAGCATTATCATGAACAGCACCATCAATGCAGTGTTAATTCAAGGTGAAATTGATATCAAGATAATGTTGAGAATGTTTCCCTCTTTGTCCAAATTTGAAGAGGTACCATTAAATGTAAATAGTAAAATCTAGATTCTGGCAGCTCAGATGGATTTTACGTCTGTCCCCTTCTAGAGATGGGAAGACCTTGATTACATTACATGTTGCTCATTCAACTTCTTTCAAAAATAAAACAAGCATAGGTAAAATTGGACTTATTGAACTTCTCAAATTTCATCTATTGAAGGTAATGTCTCAAGTTGTATGTCTTTTTTCTCTCCATTTTGTGAATATATCACAGACACACAAATATATAAAATTGTCTCTACAACAAACAATGGCCATATTAAATATCTACTTCAATATCATTTTGCTTTGGTTACAGTTTATTTCCACTCTAATAAAATAAGATTCTAAAAAACAGATAGGATCAAGAAAAAAGAAAAATGCCTTTCTATGAACACAGAAGGATTCAAACCATCAGCAATATTCCTTTCCATTTGGTATTCATGTTAATATCTCCTAGACAAACCAAAAAATATTCCAGTATTGCAATACATTAAACATCCTGGTTTTTTTACTGCTTCTATTTATTTTTTATATGTTTCAGAATGCTTTGTAACCAAATTTAATTATTACATGACACTTTCCTGTAAATGTAAGTTGAGTGATAACCATCATTGTTAAAAATATTATACCTAAAAGCATTTAAATATTTCTTCTTATCTTCCTTTTAATTTTGTATGAGACAAGTGGGAATTTCCTGAATTGGTTGAATGACAGCATGCATATACAATATGGTGAATCAATTAATTTTTTTTCTTCTGCATTTTTCTGTAAAATCTAATTAATTGCAGAATCCCTGGTTTGTCCATTTGTTTGAGTCTTTCAGCAATAATGTTTTCAAAACAATGTTCTTCTAAGGAAAATAAATATTGTTGAATTTCTCCTGAATATTTGAATTTGGAATAGAAAATATATGAATGTATTATATAAATTGCTTTAAAAGGCTAGGTTTAACTACCTCCCTTTTACAAGTATAATCTAGAGTGCAAAATTTGCCTATCACATAGGTTTTCATCACTTTACAGATCCTGATGAATTCTTTGTCTCCTACCTTGAATCTCTCTCTCCCTCTCTCTCTCCCTCTCCCTCTCCCTCTCTCTCTCTCTCTTTTGGTAGTTCAACCAAATTGTAAGAAGCCCCTCATTCAATCATACTGCGGGAGAAATACTATCTTTCAATCAAAATAGAGAACTAGAGGCTGGATGTGATGTCATCAATTGGGTCACATTCCCAAACAAATCCTTCTTGAAAGTCAAAATTGGTGCAATAGGAACTGTGACTTTCCAAGAGGACATATTAAAAATTGATGAAGAAGCCATCATTTGGTCAAGCAGGTTTAACCAGGTTTCGTTAATACAGATCTATGTTGTCAATGTTTAACTGAATAGACATGAACTGTAGGATAATTCCAGTATCTCTCTGATTTGAATTACTAAAAGATATGGCAGGGAACACTTGAAATAATTAATTTTAGGGGGTGGGACAAATTGATAATATTCCATCAAGTTAAAAAAGAAAAAGGAAAAAAAAACCTTCAGAAATGATGTAATAATGCAAACCTGTAAAAAAATGTTTTATACAGTGAGAGAGAGAGAGAAGAGGAGAGGGAGAAGGAGAGTAGGTGGGAGAGAGAGAGACAGAGAGAGAGAGAACATTAAAAAGTGGAACTATTGAATTGGAACCAAAATAATTCCCCAAAAAGTATTTTATAGATATTACAGCAAGAATCAACATTCACATATTAATACAATGGTGATAGAACCTAAATGATGTGGTTTGTCATGATAGTTATTGACCAAAACACATCTTCTAATGTGGGTCGAAGACAAAGGACAAAGATCTGCAGAACTAGCTGCAAAGTGAATAGCTGCATTGAGAGTGCTGATGAATGTACCAATGGAAGACTAAAAGATCAGATTAGGGACATGTTCCATGAAGAATGTCTATTAATGGATGTGTAACAGCTGACACCAGCTTGACTGCACATAATGAATAATTAATGTCACTTCATAGTACAAGGACATGATAATAAATCATAGGAAAGTTATCCTGATTTCTCAGAGATCTAAGAAAACTTTTTCTGTAGAAAAAAAAACCATTGTCATGAACAAGCCTTCCTTTTTCATGCATCCTTCCCCTTTGAATTTGCAATGTCATTGTAATGATCTACTTCCTACAATGAAAACATGTGGTTTTCAATCTGCTTTAAAACTTTCTTACCATGCCTCTACTACACATCTTCTCTATATCAAAGATAATGACATAAATAAAGGTGCTCTGACTCTGATTTCTAATTCTTCATTTTCTTCATAATGTCATCACCCACATTTTTGCTTCATGTCATCTCAGTCATGGTAAACAAATTGATATAGTGGTTAAAGTATGGAATTTGAAGTGAGAAACCTAAGTTCCAGCCTTGTCTTGGCAGATCCTGGTGACCTTTTACTGGTCAGTCCTTCTCAGATTCAATAAATTGGTCTTAGCAAACAATTTGCAGAAATGTTTCAAGAAGCTTCATCGATTTCTAAAATCTGACTTATAAACAAATATGTGTAAATATTTCAATAATGTTTTCTATAGCTGGTCTTATTTTTAGTATCTATTTTCCACTTGTACTCCAAATAAAATTTAACTTAAAAGAAAAGCTCATATATTTATTGTACCAGCAGTTACATGGCTGAAGAGATTAGACTGATATAACAAATCTTCATGCTATCCTCAGGGTAGCGCATTCATATTCTTTCAGTTTCGTCTTAGAACATTTATGTTTCTAATCTGATTTTTTCCCTAGATATGGACGACTGTTTTCCATGCCCAGAAGATCAGAATTCAAACAAGGAACAGAATTCATGTCTTCCAAAAACTGTAACATATCTGATATATGAGGAAACTTTGGGGTCCATTTTGGCCATTTGGTCTCTTTCTTCCTCTTTTATCATAGTGTTGGTTCTGGGTATTTTCACGAAGTACCAGGATACCCCCATCATTTGTCAGGGCCAGCAAACGAAACCTCACCTATATCCTTCTGATTTCTCTCCTGTTTTTGTTCCTTTGTGCTTTACTATTTATTGGCAAACCTCACAAAATGACCTGCGTCCTTCGGCATTTTTAGTACAATTTTACTGTAAAATGTTTTAGTCTCCCGTCCTCTAATTATCCTGATAGCTTTTCTCTGTACTTTTTCTAGAGTCATTTTTTAATGAGGTGATCAAAACTTGATGCATTAATCTAGGTGTGGTCTTACTAAGGTTTTAAAGAGTGGTATTAGTGCCTCACTTGATCTCAGTTGTATCCCTCTGTTAATTCAATGTGGGATTCCATTAGCTTTTTTGACTGCTGTTGCACACTGCTGGATCATATTTGGTTGGATGTCCACTAAGACTCCAAGACCCCCCTCACAGTTACTGCTGTTGAGCCTGGTTGAGCCTGGTTCATCCAGTCTATATGTATACTGTTGATTTTTCTTGCCTAAGTATAGGACTTTACTTTTCTCTATATTGAATTTCATTTTGTAAAATATGGCCCAGTGTTCTAGTCTGTAAAGATCCATCTGGATTTTGAACCTGTCTTCTTGTGTGTTAGCTCTTCCTGCCAGCTTAGTATCATCTGGGAAGTTGAAATGCAATGGATGCAATTCAAACTACCTTTCTCCTTTGTACTCACTCTCTGCCTCCCTCACAAACAGTCAGCAACACCTGATGCCAGCCTTTGGGAAATTGAAATGCAAAAGCATTCTTGCTTTGAGGCTTGCCATCAAACCCATTATCACTTGGTGTCAAGTTGAATTTTTTTTTGAGACATGAGAAACAAACTGTTCCTTCTTGTTCAAGATCCCTGAGGACTAGGGAGTTGGTGATCTCAAAAGTAATAACTAGTATAAGCATGAAGACATGGATAAAGCTATAATCAAAAGACAAGAAGAAACCTCAAATGAATCAAAATTTGTTAATACTGGCCCCTGGAATATTCTCAGCTGCAATTCCAGTTAGCCACTGCTTGACCACACTTGGTTTTTATCTCAAAGTCTGAGCTTTCCAATTTCTCCATACACAGAGAAACAAATTACAAAGACAAATGTAAAAACATGCAGCAAAGTATTTCTTTTGGACATATGTTAAGAATCTAGAAGGACAAGAAAAGATGGAGAAAGGTGGCCTACATTCAAGAATGAATTGTTTCCTTCTCGGTATCGTGTCCATAACATTCCTATCAATGCTTTGTCCATGAGGAATGTGTCACATATCTCATAGTAAATGCAGCACTGCTGATCCTCTGCCTATTCTCCATAAGCAATACCAGTCAGGGGACATCCACTTTCCAAGCATCATTTCTCAGATGTTCCTGTTTTATATGATGATGGACTTTAAGACACCTCCTTCTAGCAATCTCTTTGAGGACAGTATGTAAGTATTGAGTTATGGCAAGAGATATATACGTAAAATAGACCTAAAGGTGAGTGAGTGAGATGGCATTGTATAAATTGTATTGTGCACATGATATAGTTACATGTGCGCTGATCTTTTCAATGAAATTCACCATGTAATCTCGAGTCAGCTGTAGAGTGTGAAAAAATTGAGGGTTATATGTGTTATATCTGCATATTTACAGTGCCCCTGCATATTCATAGTGATTTTATGGACTTTGCTCTTTCTATATATTTAGTGCCTTTATATTTTTGATTGATATTGGATCATCAAATGCCAAGCAAAGAGTGTTCTAGAATAGATGTTTATGTCTGTCCAGTTAAGTCTCCCCCCACACCAATCTTTCATCAAGATTAGATTTGGTCTGCGGAACTGAAGGCCTTTTCTTCAGAGAGAATGTACTAGCTACTTCATTTAATTATATTTTAATATTCATATTTATGCAAATGATACTGCTTCTTTCACAAAAGCAAAGCTCCATGGGGGAGATGGGAGCAAAGTTGAGTTCCCCAGTAACTAATTATGATGAACATCCGAACCTAAAGCCCATGTCACACTGGCCAACGGATGCAAAAAGGACACAGCGGACGAGCAAAATGTTCCATCCATTGTTATCCGCTCTCAAAAGGGGCAAAAATTTGCATGACCGGAGTGGATAACACGGACAAGGGGAGGACGCAGGGCAGATGCAAAGCGGATACAGAATGGAAGCCCAGCGGATGGAAGCGGATGGGAGTGGGTGGCACATCCGCAGGGCTTCCGGAGGACCTCAGCAAAGCGGATGCGGAATAGAAAGAGCAGAAGCAGAGCGGATGCCGAACGGATGAAGCGGATGCACAGCGGAGGCCTAGCGGATGCACAGCGGAAGCCTAATGGATGCCTGGCATTAATTGCACACGCGGGGAGGATGTATTGCATCAGCCCCGTGGATATAACGGAAGCAGCTCGGAAGCAGGTCGCCATTCAGAGGAAAGACCTGTTGCCGGACACATCGACTGCCTTGCCTACCTTGCCTGCATGTCTGCCTGCCAGCCTTGCTGCCAGCCTTGTACCAGCCTTGCTGCCAGCCTTGGTGCCTGCCTGCCTGCCAGCCTGCCTGCCAGTCTTGGTGCCAGCCTCTCTGCCAGCATTCCTGCCAGCCTTCCTACTGGCCTCCTTGACAGCCTTTCTGCCAGCCTTGGTTCCTGCCAGCCTCCCAGCCAGCCAGCAACCCCACAACCATGTGGAAGCACAGCAAGCCTCAGCCATCTTCTGGCAGCCCTGGCAAGAGGGACAGGGCTACCATCCCACCCCCTGGCCCTCACTCTGGTTCTGCTGTGGCTTCTGCAGCACGGGCTCGCTCTTCTGGGGCTGGCGTTTCTGCTGCTTCTGCTTCTGGAGGAGCTGATGACAAGCACTCCAGCACCAGCCACCTCCAAAGCACCTGGACCCTTCACCCATGAGCCTGAGCGACCAAGAGGAGTGCCAGAGACTCATTTTGGTTTTATAGCTTCTTGTTAATCAAGTATATTTTTGATTCATACACTTGCTTCGTTTCTTTTTTTTTAATAAAGTCTTGTTGGAAACTGTTAGAAATGGTTTAAGCCTTTGCATGCATGTGGGATGGGTAAGGATAGCTTTGGAATTGGTTAGACTACCTGTGGGATGGGGAATAGCTGCGGGATGGGTTAGGATAGATGTGGGATAGATAAACCTCCAGTGCAAGCATAGTGGGACTGTATGGTCCACCCTCCCAGGTTCCACACCTACGGCCCTTTATTATCAATAATAATATAATAATTATCCACACATTTCAACATAAACACAACTCTTTATTAAACGCCCTGTTCATTGTAGGCCAACCAAACATATATGGCCCGATCTCATTTGTGTGATGAGACAGGCTGAAGGAAGCATCCATTAAGCATCTACCATCCTGTCTTGCCACTCCACTGCTCCAGCTGGGGAGTTGCACCTTTGTCTCAGGAGGTTGCGCTGTTTCTTTGGTTCATTTGAGGCTCTGTTGGGACCTTGCACATCCTCAGTGTTGATCAGGTTTCGCCCTTGCCTCCATTCCCCAGGCTCCATGACCCCATTGGCTTGTTGGAGGTCCACGAGCCTGTTCTGCAAGACTGGGTAGCGGGTGCGCATGAGATTGTGCAGGATGCAGCAAGCTTCCATGATCCTCCTCACGGTCTCTGGGCAATGCTGCATGGTGGTGAGAAGTACCTGGAACCAGAGAAGGTGGAGCTTCGTCTCGGTGCTACAGCTGCGATCTCAGGGCTCTGAGATCGCAGCTGATATTTTCGCCCCTGGTCAGTCCTAACGGACCTAAACCATCCCGTAGAGACGGGGATTGTGAAAGGCACAGTCCCAGGATCCCAGAGATATCGCAAAATCTCTGGTTTGATCTGGGAGAAGTCCTTTTGCTGGCGGTGGAAAGGCAGCCTCCAAAGCTGCTGAAGTCGGGACAGCTCCGAAAAGAAAGTGGCTTGAGCGAGTGTGTTTCGGTTGGGTGAGAAACTTCTTTTGTATTGTAAATTGGTTGAGACCTGAAAGGATATCCTGAACAAAGAAGAAACCTGTGACTTTATTTTTGTTTGACTGGAATTGTTTGAGCAGCGTTTTCTAAAGTGATGTCAAATTGAGGCTTGAATTCTTTCCTTACTACTTCTTTTTCTGAGGACTTTAATGTGACTTTGTAAATAACCAGACTGAATTTTTTCTTATATATATTTTTATGCTTCTTTTGATTTTTTAATTTTCTTTAAGATAGAGGCCTCCTTTGATTTTTTTTTTCTTTTCCTCTGAGTTTTGTATACATTACTCTTCTTTCTGGCTGGGGGGGGGAAGTATTAAGAGATCTTGCAACACTGCCAACTAGAGGCTTGAAAGTACTTTATTTGAATTGGGGAGAAATGTATAAACACTCCTTCTCAAGGACATTTTAATGTGATAAGATGGAGGGAGAGCACAGAAAAATATTATTACAGGTGTTTTCCTGGACTCTTATCAATATTTCAACACTTGAGGCTTGGCTTTGAAGCTGCTGGAGAAGAGAGTCATAATAAGAGCCTTGGATAAATAAATAAAGTGCAGTGTGCAGTAAATATATATATATATGTGTGTGTGTGTGTGTGTGTGTGTGTGTGTGTGTGTTTTCTGAGGTTTTCGCGGGTATTTGTATGTGGATCTTTGGTTATTCGGGTTTTCTCCCGCGTAGAATTGGAAGTATCTAGGCAACGTTTCGATGAAGTCTCATTCATCATCTTCAGGCTTGTTTCTTCAGCTCTGTGCTTCTCAGAGTAATGTGAGCTTGCAGCTGCTTCTTCCTTTTAACTGCTAGTGGGGGTATGACTTGATTGGGTGGGGGTTTGGCTGTGTTCTGATTGGTAGGGGGGTTGGCTGTGTTCTGATTGGCTGGGGGTGTGTTCTGCTTAGGTGGGGGCTTGGTTGTGCTCAGGTTAGTCTTAGTTACTGGGGGATTTGAGCTGGTGAGCTGTGATCTTGTTGTTTGGCTTCGTGTTCGTGGTCGTGCCACATCTTCATGGTGGGTGTCAGTTTGCTTCTTGTATGGGTCAGAGGGGTTTGAAGCGGGTAGTGGTGCAGCTGCAGTATGGTTTCTGGTTCGTGGTCGTGTCTCCTCTTCTGTGTGGGTGTGAGTCTTTTTTCTGTGTGGAAGTGTGGTGGTAGCATCTTGTGTGGCACTTGTGGGTGTGGGTCTGGTGTCATTCTTCATGTTAGTTAGTCGTTTATTAATGAGGGCAGTTTTCCAAATGGTTGGTAGGCGGGAGGTATCATCTCGTCTATTCATGCTGTGTGGGCGTTTCTCTATCTCTATGGCTTCTCTGATTATTCTGCTGTTGAAGTGTTCGGTTTTGGTGATAGTTCTGGTATTTTTAAGTCAATTTCATGTCCTGTGGCTTTGAGGTGTTGGACCAGGGAAGAGGTCAGTTCTTCTTTTTTGATTGAGTTTTTGTGTTCTTCAATGCGTGCACTAATTCTTCTGTTAGTTTGTCCTATGTATGTGGTGGGGCAGGCAGTGCAAGGGATTTCGTATACTCCTTGGTTTTCTAACTCGATTTTGGAAACCTAGTACAAGGCATTATACTCCAATCAGTCATTACAGAAGAAATTTTGTGTTAATGAGAAAAGATAATAGACAGCTGAAACAGGACAGACAAAAGATATAAGTATAATGATTTAAATTGAGATGAAATAAATATAATAGAATTAAGAGAGTGAAAAGAGGGGAGAAGCTATATAGAAAATGTAAAATAGTAAATAAGAAATGGAATTGCTATATAAAAGTAAGCATGAACTTGAATTTATGTCTGTACAAAAAGATGTAACTCGGGATCAAACTGCCGTCCAAAAAGATATTTTATGTTTTTTTATGTTTTGTGTTTTGTTTGTATATGTTTGTTTGTTAAAAATTAATAAAATTCTTTCAAAAAAAAAAAAAGAAGTACCTGGAACCTATTGGCCAGGATGCCAAAGGCGTTCTCCACCACCCGCCTTGCCCTGGACAGCCTGTAGTTGAAGATCCTCTCTTCACAGGTGAGGAGTCTGGAGGTGTAGGCCTTCATGAGGTAGGTTGTGAGGGAGAAGTGGTCATCCCCCACAATGAAGTAGGGCACATCTTGTGTGTCGTTGGGCAGGGGTTCTGGATCTGGGAAGCCCACGATGAGGTTGCGTTCCAGCCCCTCCTTGAGGTGACTGGCGTTGTATACTTGGGCATCCGAAGATGAGCCATTGCCTGAAGCATCGATGTACATAAACTTGTAATCAGCATCAACCATGGCAAAGAGGATGATGCTGAAGAAGCCCTTGGAGTTGAAATAAGTGGACCCAGACTTGGCTGGCGCTTTGCAGACCACGTGCTTGCCATCGATGGCTCCAACAGTGTGTGGGAAGTTCCACTTTTGATACCACTGCTCTGCAACTTTCTTCCATCCTTCTTCAATGTAGGGGTACTGGAGGAGCTCCTCCTTGTATTCTTCGATGATGGCCTGCACCACTTCTCTGACCACAATGCTGATGGTGTTGGATGGCACCCTCCAGCCATTCTGCATGCTCCTGTAGGAGGTCTATGAGGCCAGGTGGTGCAGAGTGAGTGCCACCTTGAGCCCAGGTTCAAGGCTGGGCCGGAATCTGGTGTTTGCCTTGGTCAACCTGGGTGTCAGGCGCTGCACTACTTCATCAAACATGGCTGGAGGCATCCTCATGAAGTTCTGGAATGCCCAAGTGTCTTCACTCCTGAGCTCTACCATCAGCTTGTTGTACAGTCCATCCTCCACTCTACTGGTGAACCATCTTCGGACCTAGACTCCTTTTGGGTGGCTCCTTTTCTTCTTGCAGTAGTGTTCACAGAGCCTGCAAATGGCTTCGTACTGTTGCAGAACGATGGTGACTGCCGAAAGGACTTTGTTACAATCTACGGTGGACATGACTGGATGCTGTGGAAGAGGAAGAGTCAGACAAAGGCTGCAGAGGTCTGCACCACTGGGCTGCTGTTCTGAAAGTGCGATGCAGGCGAGTTGCTCCCCCTTTTTATAGGCAGTATAGGTTTTCCGCTAGGCATCCTCTAGGCATCCTCTAGGCATGCTGTAGACATCCTTAATATCTGAGATAGCTCCCCCCTGTGAACCTTTTTTCTGTTTTAAACGCTTTGTTTCCATGCTGCATCCGCTAGGCATCCATTCTGCATCCTTTCTGCATCCGTTCCGCTTCCTCCACGCGTCCGTTTATCGCTGGAGCAGATGGAGTTGCACGGATGCATAGCGGACGCCTAGCAGATATAGCGGATGCATAACGGATGCGTAACAGATGTGTAGCGGATGCATAGCTGATGCAGAACGGACGAAATGGATACATTTTCCTCGCAAATGTTTTAGGCAGCCCAAAACTTTTGGAGTAGATGAAACGTCCATAAACGGATGCTGGACGGATAGAGAGGAAGCAAAATGGAGGCGGTGAGTACAGAACGGATACATCGCATTAACCAATGGATGGCAAGCTTTTTTGTCCTTTTTACATCCTCTTTGCATCCATTGGTTCAGTGTGACATGGGCTTAATCAAACAAATAGCACTCACTCCACTATTCTTGCCATGTCAATATTTTCGGAGAAAAGATGGAATTGAAGAAAAAGTGGAAAAAGAACTCCATTATAGATCTCATCAGATAAATGAGTGAGCTAAGCTTGTATGTTTATTAACATACAGTAAAAATAACAGATACGCTTGTGCTATCAAGAATATAGTTTATTCCATTATAAGTCCATGGCATAGTCAAATAACAGTCCAATAGTCATGTATCAAGTAGTCAGTCCATTCAGGGATATTCAGTTAGCAAAGTCCATGTAGAATATCCTATATCAGTTCACTTACAAATCAGTCCTTTGTTGTCTCTCCCGTTCGAGCAATGCAGTCTTGATTCCAAGCAGTAATCAGGGATCATCAAAGCCAGAGAGTGTGCAAGCTGTGGTCTTGCTTCTTATTTAAAGTGTTTTTCATAACCACTCCCTTAATTACCATTCCATAGTTAAAGCTGCAGACACTTTAACATACACAACTATGATTCATAGTTATTATTTCACCTAAACCAGTTAGGGTAAACAATGTTATCCCTAACA
>BLBF01015819.1:0-12340 GCA_015471245.1 Laticauda colubrina
AAGCAGCTCGCAAGCAGCTCACCATTCAGAGGAAAGACCTGCTGCCAGACACAGTTCCAGCCAGCCAACCAGCCAGCCAGCCAGCAACCCAACAACCATGGGGAAGAAGAGAAAGCCTCTGCCATCTGCTGCCAGCCCTGGCAAGAGGGACAGGGCCACCATCCCACCCCCTGGCCCTGACTCTGCTTCTGCTGGGGATTCTGCTGCTTGGGCTGACTCTTCCGGTGCTGGTGCTTCTGCTGGCGCTTACTTTGCTGGCATTGCTCCTGGTACTGGTGCTATTGCTGGTGCTTACTCTGCTGGCGCTGCTCCTGGTGCTGGTGCTTCTGCTGGTACTCTGCTGGCGCTGCTTCTGGTCCTGCTGGTCCTGCTGGTGCTCTTGGTGCTCCTGGTCCTGCTGTTGCTGCTGGTGCTCCTAGTCCTGCTGGTGCTCCTGGTGCTGCTGGTGCTGCTGGTGCTTACTCTGCTGCTGCTGATCCTGGTCCTGCTGGTGCTGCTGGTGCTGCCGGTGCTGCTGGTCCTGCTCATCCTGCTAGTCCTGCTGGTCCTGCTGGTTTTGCTGGTCCTGCTTTTGCTGCTACTGTTGTTGCTGTTGCTGGTGGGGGTGGTGATGTGGAGCAGCCCCTACAACCTCGAAGCCCCTCTAATGAGGGCCCAGATGGCCCTGCCAGAGGGAGGAAGAGGCATACACTTGAATGATAATGGGAAAGGAGGCAGGACTCCATCGAAGAGGAACATGAGGATGAGGTGTTGGAATGGCTGAGGGAGAACGAATATCTTTGGCGGAAGGGACACAGGCTCTATCGAGATACCAAAAGAAAGCAGACGGCTTGGAAAGAGAAGGCGGAGAGAATGGGCTACACTGCGGAGGTGCTCCTCGGCTGGTGAAAGCACATGCACACCTGGTACGGGAAGCTGCACCTCAAGAAATCTGGCCAGGCCACGGTCAAGCTGACGGACCGAGAGACCTATGTGATGACCAAGTGCACCTTCTTGGAGGGTGAGATCCGCCACCAAGGAGCAGCCCCTCTCACAACCCTCTCTCTCAGGCAGCCTGCAGAGAGCCACTCCTCTTCTGGCCAAGAGTCAGCTCCTGTGTCCAGGCAGGTATCTGTGGAGCGTGCCACGATGGAGACCCCCCCGACATTTGCACTACCCATGGCAGAGCGCATGGAGGACCCCCTGAAGCAGTGGGAGCAAGGAGAGGGCACTTCCACCAGAGACCAACCCACATCCACCCCCAGCTCCAACTCCACAGAAAGCAGACAGAGAGCCAGACCGGAGGGGCAGAGTCACAATGTCCTGCTGGAGATCAGGGACACCATCAGAAGCAGTGTAGATCTCCTCTCTCAGCTAGTACACACCGACGTCCCATCCTCCAAACGCAAGTCCTTCCTCACCTACGTCAACCAGACCCTCATGAACATGTCGGAATCACAGTACCAGGTGATCAAGAACAGGATCACCGGTCTTCTTCACAACCCTCCAGACCCAGCTGAACCTGCTCCCACCCAGTCCAGATCTGCTCCTCCACCCCAGGTGATGTCACTGTCCTCCCAAGGCTTTCCACAGCCCCTCACCTACCAAGGCTACGGCTACCAGGAGGTCCAGCAGCACAGGCAGCCCTTCCCAGTCCAGGTATACGTACATCAAATGCCACCGGTGCCACCGGTGCCACCGATGCCACTGATGCCACCAATGCCACCAATGCCATCCATGCCACAGATGCCACCCATGCCACAGATGCCACCCATGCCACAGATACTACCCATGCCTCACCTCGCTCAGCTGCAGACCAGACATCCCCACTACACTGCTCCTTCCTCCACCCCACAGTCAAGCCCAGCCTCAGAATATCTGTCATCGGTATTAGGGCTGACACCCCATCTCCTGGAGTAAGGGGCTCTCAACATCTCAGGACTGAGCCAGCTCTCTGAGAGCTTCCTCCACACACTGTCCCCTGTTGTCATCTCAGGGCCAGGCACCCCAATGACGCCTCAGACCAGCACTCCAGAAGCAGCCACCTCCACAGCAACTGCACCCTTCACCCCTGAGACTGGGCACGCCTCAGAGTGACTAAGAAGAGTGCCAGTGACTGGGTGGCTACCTGTTGACTTTAACTTTGCTTGGGACACTTGGGTCATTTTGCTTTTAAAGTTTGTTATTAACAAAGATTATCTTTGCTTCACACACTTGCTTCATTTATTTTAGTAAATAAAGTCTTGGTGGAAAATTTAGAAATGATTTAAGCCTTTGCATGCTTGTGGGATGGATAAGGATAGCAGTGGGATAGGCAGGGATACCTTTGGGATCGGTAATAGCAGTGGGATGGGCAGGGATACCTTTGGGATGGGTAATAGCTGTGGGATGGGTTAGGACAACTGTGGGATGGGTAAGGATATCAGTGGGATAGATAAGCCTCCAGTGCAAGCATAGTGGGACTGTATGGTCCACCCTCCCAGGTGCCACACCTTTGGCCCTTTATTATCAATAACAATGTAATCATTGATCCACACATTTCAACATAAGCACAATTCTTTATTTAATGCCCTGTTCATTGTAGGGCCACACAACATACATGGCCCAATCTCATCAGTGTGATGATACAGGCTGAAGGAAGCATCCATTAATCATCTATCATCCTGTCTTGCCACTCCACTGCTCCAGCTGGGGAGTTGCACCAGTGTTTCAGGAGGTTGCGCTGCTTCTTCCCTTCACGTGAAGCCGCTCCACAACTTCATCAAACATGGCTGGAGGCATCCTCATGAAGTTCTGAAATGCACGAGGTTCTTTGTTCCTCCGCTCCACCATCACCTTGTTATACAGTCTGTACTCTGCTCTTCTGGCGATCCATCTTCGGACCCAGACATTTCTTGGCCGCCTTCTTTTCTTCCCGTAGAACAGGTGAAAGAACCTTCACACTGTTGTAGAATGATGGTGGCTACCAAAAGGAGTGTGTGATGATCCATGGTGGAGATGACTGGATGCTGTGTAAGAGCAAGAGCCAGATGAAAAGGTCTGCAACAGAGGGTTGCTGGACTGAAAGTGAGATCCAGGTGAGTTCCTCCCCCTTTTCATAGAAAATATAGGTTTTCCACTCAGTGTCCTTTTGCATCCTCTAGGCATCCTGCAGACATCCTAAATATCCGAGATCAGTCCCCTCTGCGAACGTTTTTTCCGTTTTAATGCTTTGTATGTGAGCTGCATCTGCTTTCATCCTTTCTACATCTGTGCGACTTACGCTGCATGTCCGTTTCGCGTCTGTTTTGCTTCCTCCCTGTGTCCGTTTTCCGCTGGAGCGGATTTGACTTGCGTGGATGCCTAGCGGGTATAGCAGATGTGTAACAGATGACGGCGGACGTAGAACGGGAGTATGCGTTGCAGATGCAGAATGGATACGTTTGATACATTTTCCTCTCAAATAGTTTTGTGCAGTTCAAAGCGGATGAAATGTCAGTCGACGGATCCTGGATGGATAGAGAGGATGAAAAACAGATGTAGTGAGTACAGAACGGAAGCATCCCGTTAACCAACGGATGGCAAGTGTTTCTCTCCTTTTTACATCCTCTTTCCATCCGTTGGTGCTGTGTTACAGGGGCTTTATATATTTTCCCTGCATGTCCATTTCTTGTTTCTGTGTTTTACAACTTCTTTTCCTTGCTTTCTTCCCCCTCTTCTTCTCCCTCCCCTTTTTGCCCCCTCGTCTCTCTACTTCTAACTCTCTCATCTGAAATCCCCTTTGCTATTGCTTTCTAATATTATACTTATCTTTCAAATTATCCTTCTTCTTTTTAGTTGTTTTTTCTTGTCTTAAACCTTTCACTCTCTTTCCCCCCTTTTCTTTTTTCCCCCCACTTAAAATTATTTGATCATTAAAGATAGCTGTCAGCCTTCAAGATCTTCTACTATAGCTTTGCATCTTTCGGCTGTCATAAGAAATGGGGGGGGGGGGAAGGAGAGGCAGGGAAAAGTCTGGGAAGTGAGCTGGAGGTGTTACATTCTTCTGTTGTGTAAAAGGGGGGGGGAAGCATACAATAGAGTTAGGTTTCTATTTCTCGCTTAGCTTTCTTTTCTCTGCGCAACTGCAACCCGTTATCAAAATATGCCAAGGTCAACGGACAGAGGCCTCATCATCACCTGAAGATGCCCACATGATCATATTCACAACTTCTAATTGGAAGTGTCATCTGAACCATTGGGGGTGGGAAAATTTCCATCACTTTGTATATGTGAATTGTGTGCCTAATTTCTCAGATTCAGAATTCTTTGGTTGCTACCACTTCACTTTCAGTAAAAGTTATCTTTTCTCTAAACTAAAGAGTCTAAGTATTTCTTTCCTGGATTTTGAATGGAGCTCGGCCTGACATTATTCTGAATCTCTCCACCAGCCCACCCGGAGAGAATACCCAATTTTCTTCTGAGGGGGCCTGGACATTATGTCATTTTCAAATAGTGACCAAGAGGATCCGGGAGCCATTGGAGGGCAAGATTCTGTGCTGGTGCAGGAATCCCAATCGCTAGCAGAGCTCAGTCTGGAAGAGGATCCAGCTGTGACGCCCAGATGGTCGGTGGGGGTTGGTTGGAAAGATCCGGAGAAGGACCCCCCCCCGGGGTCACAACTACCTGCCGGCTTGGAAAAGAGGAGCCTTGGCAAGAGAAGGAAAAGAGGGAAATCTTACTGGATCAAGCCAGGAGACTCCTGAATGAAGCCTTTGAAGAAACCCAAGCCGCAAAAAGGTATGAAAGGGGAGGGGAAGTAGCCCCAGCCAGAAGAAGCAGAGCAGCTCCCTCTCCCATAAATCAACCCGATCCAGCAGCAGCCCCGGGGCCTTCGGCGGGAGGTGTGATTCCTAGAAGTCGTAGAGCTCCTAGTCTGCCTCCGTTAGAAGTAAAATAAGGGGGGGATCCCAAAACCTTGGGATTTTTCCTAGCTCAAATTTGGAGCCATATGGAAGAATACGGGGAGGACTTTCCCTCAGAAGCAGCCAAAGTGAGGTGTGTTACCAGGGCTCTTGAGGGAATAGCGGCAGAGTGGATGATGACCTTGCATAATGATAATGCTCCTCAGCTGCTGAATTATAACCTATTCATGGCTGCACTGAGGCCTAGGTTTGAGGACCCACTGGCAGAGTGCAAGGCCCGAATTAGGATGAAAACCATAAAACGGGGCGGAGGTCTGTGGCTGATTACACCCAAGAATTTAGACAGTTAACCAGCCATTTCCGAGGCTGGCCCCAAGATGCCCTGATAGAACTGTTTAGAGTTGGTTTAAATGAAGATGTGTACCAGAGATGCATTGCTAGAAGAGACCCCAATGATTTGCAGATGTGGTACTTGCTGGCAGAAGAAGATGGAGATTGATTTAACCCAAAGCAAATGGTGGGGAGATTATGGGTGGAGCAAGTTTCCCCCCCCCCGTCCTCAAGGGGCTCCTAAATCTCAGAGGGGAGGAGTGGTGGCAAGACCCAACCCCTCGGCCTGCTTTCGATGCGGGAAGGAAGGTCACCGGGATGTGAACTGCAGAGTCAAGCTGGAGCCAAAGGGGGCACCAAAGGAAGGAAAGGAACCTTAAAAATCCCCAGTGAAGCCTCGCGAAACAGCACTAAAGTCGAAAGAGAAGGCAGAGGTCGCCCCTCCCGCAGGAGAGGAATCAGAAATCCCAGTGACCGCTGAGGAGGAGGATTTCGACTCGGAAGACGACTTCCTGGTAAGTCCAAGAGTGGGCCCTATGACCATTCCGGTGAAGTTGAGGGTACCCAATTCAGGGGTCGAAGGGGAAATGCTAGCCCTGTTAGATTCTGGGTGCACAAGGTGTATAATCAACATGGAAATAGTGAAGAAAATGGGCCTAAAGCTAAAACCTTTGAAGATGCCCATTTCCTTTTGCCAACTAGATGGATCAGTGGCTGGAGGTTGCCCCGCATGTTTTGTCATGGAACCTATAGAAATGGTCATGGGAGAGCATGATGAGACCCTGCGTTTTATTGTGGTCCCTGGGATGGAGCAACCATTAATACTGGGACTGCCCTGGCTCCGGAAATGGAACCCCCAGGTTAACTGGAGGAAGGTGTTGTTGCGCATACGCACAAAGCAGCGACCGAGAGTAGGGGCCAAATCCCAGCCGAAGCCTGAGGACCTAATTGAAATAGCTTCCACAGGTACTGAGCCCGTGCAAGGGGAGGAGAAAATTCCGAAAGAGTATTGGGATTTAAAAGAAGTGTTCAGTGAGAAGGCCTCGGATGATCTTCCGCCTCACCGGCCAACAGACTGTGCTATTGAGATTTTGCCTGGGGTGAAGCTCCTGAAACCAAAGTTGTACTCAATGACCCCACGAGAATTGGAAGAGCTAAGTTTCTTTATAGATAAAAATCTGGAACGTTGTTTCATTCAATCTGCTAGACCCCGGGTAGCGGCCCCAGTGTTGTTCCGGGAAAAGAAAGATGGTTCCAAATGCTTGGTGGTGGATTACAGAAATTTGAACGCTATTTCTGTGGAAAACGTGTACCCCCTTCCTTTGATGAAGGACATCTTGGCCCATTTAGCGAAGGGAAAGATTTTCACGAAGTTGGATTTGAGAGAAGCATACTACCGAATTCGAATTAAGGAAGGGGATGAGTGGAAGACCGCTTTTAACTGTCCGATGAATTGTTTCCAATTCAACGTTCTTCCTTTTGGTTTACAAAGGGCCCCAGCTGTATTCATGCAAATGATCAACCAAGTGTTACATGAACATTTATACAGGGGGGTTCTGGTTTATCTTGATGATATCGTTATCTACACGGAAACTCTGGATGAACATGTGAAACTTGTGCGGTCGGTTCTACAGAAACTGTGTGCTGCTAAGTTGTATGCTAAATTGTCAAAGTGCGAATTCCACCAAGACAAAATTGACTATTTGGGATATCGCATTTCATCTGAAGGCATCGAGATGGATACAGAGAAGGTGCGTGCCATTCTGGAATGGGCTCCACCACGCACCAGAAAACAACTTCAAAGCTTTTGGGGATTTGCAAATTTTTACCGGCAATTCATCCCGAAGTTTGCTAAGATAGCAATGCCCATCACAAAGCTCTTAAAAACAAAAGGGGAGGTGAAGCCAAGGTCAGGAAAGCCGCTGGAGTGGTCCATGGAGTGCCAAGCAGCTTTTGAAAAGCTAAAACGACTGTTTGCTGCAGAACCAGTGCTGAAGCACCCGGATATGGAAACTCCTTTCGTGATTCAAGCCGATGCAAGTGATGTGGCTATTGGAGCGGTGTTACTTCAAATCAACGAGAAAGGGACCTTACAGCCTTGTGCGTATACCTCCCGTAAGCTGTCTGAAACAGAGAGAAGATGGGCCGTCTGGGAGAAAGAAGCTTTTGCAGTTCGTTGGGCCTTGCTGACCTGGAGACGTTTCCTGGAAGGAGCAAAACACCCATTTGAGGTATGGACTGATCATAAGAATTTGGAAGCCTTAAAAACGCCCCGGAAACTGTCCCCTGAAGAAGTTCGCTGGGCCCAGTACTTCAACCGATTCAATTTCTCTCATTGAAGTACATTCCAGGCGGGAAGAACTTCTTGGCGGATGCTCTCTCTAGACTACCCCAATATAATAGTATGTGCCAGGAGGTGATAAGCCCAATTGTCTCAGCCAAACCTCTAGCCACCCCAGTGATCACCAGAGCCCAAAAGAAGAACCAAGAAGTGGTTTTAACGAATGACCTAACCAGACAATTAAAAGAAGCTTTAAAACTGGACGAATGGTTCCTGGCTCATTCAATTGACTATACAGTAAGAGATGGTTTGGCTTGGGTGGGGGCCAAGTTGTATGTGCCACAGGTGCTGAGGGGCCAAATACTACAACAGGCTCATGATTCTAAAGCAGGTGGCCACTTCGGATTTGTGAAGACCTTACATCTGGTTAAGCGGCAATTCTGGTGGCCTACTTTAAAGAAGGACATTGAAGCTTATGTAGCTAGCTGTCCAATTTGTGCTTCGGCAAAGAGACCTCCTGTTAAGCCAGTAGGATTGTTACAAAATGTAGCTAGACGAATGGCTCCCTGGAAGGAAATCTCTATGGACTTTATGGACTCTATGGACTTTATAGTAGAATTAGCCGAAAGTGGTGCAAACACGGTCACCTGGGTAGTGACTGATTTGTTTTCCAAACAAGTACATTGCATACCTTGTTCCAAGATTCTCTCTGCTAAGAAGCTGGCTAAACTGTTTATTTCACATATCTATAGGTAACATGGCATTCCAGAATGCATAATCTCTGACAGAGGTTTCCAGTTTACCTCAAATTTTTGGAAAGAGTTCTTGAAGTTAATAGGCTCCGCCCAGGGGTTAAGCTCTGCCCACCCACCCCAAACTAATGGGGCCTGTGAGAGGACTAATGCAGTGTTAGAACAATATCTTAGATGTTTATTAGATGTAAATTAGATGTAAATTATCAACAAGATAACTGGTCCGAATTATTACCATTTGCCGAAGTGGCATATAACAACTCTGTACACAGTAGTACTGGATTTACTCCATTTAAAGTGGCTTCGGGACAAGATTTCGTTCCCATACCTGAACTTCCTCGTGTAAAACCTAACATCCATTCGTTGGATGAATGGACAACTCAACTCCAACTTAACTGGCCAGTGACATGCAAAGCATTAGATGAGGCCCATCAAGCTCATAAAAAATTTGCAGACAAGAAAAGATCCCCACAGAAAGAATATAAAGTGGGCGAAAAGGTTTTCCTGTCCACCAGATACCTGCAGACCACTCAAAAGTCAAAGAAGCTTGGTCCTAAGTATGTTGGTCCTTTCACGATTGAATGGATTATAAATCCTGCAACAGTCCAGCTGAACTTACCCAAAACTCTTCGACGAATTCATCTGGTTTTCCATGTTAGTTTGCTAAAACCTGAAGGTACTTCTGACTTAAGACCCATCAAGGCTGACCCTCCAATACCGATACTGATTGAAGGTGAACAACATTTTGAAGTTAAAGAAATTCTGGACTCTCGCAAATGGAGGGGTCAACTCCAGTATCTTATAGCCTGGAAACATTTCCCTTCTTCGCAAGCCAAATGGGTTAACGAAACTGACGTTACAGCCCCTAAGTTGATCAAAGCATTTCGTTCCAAGTATCCTGATAAGCCTTAGGAGTGTATTGTTTTGTAATTGTTTAATGATTAATAATTGGCTTTATATTTTCTCCTCTCTCTCCTCTAGGACTGATGGTTTTCCTTTTTGTAGGAGGGCCGAATGTCAGCCTTCAAGATCTTCTACTATTGCTTTGCATCTTTCGGCTGTCATAAGAAATGGGGGGGGGGGCGAAGGGGAGGAAGGGATAAGTCTAGGAAGTGAGCTGGAGGTGTTACATTCTTCTGTTGTGTAAATGGGGGGGGGGAAGCATACAATAGAGTTAGGTTTCTATTTCTCGCTTAGCTTTCTTTTCTCTGCACAACTGCAACCCGTTATCAAAATATGCCAAGGTCAACGGACAGAGGCCTCATCATCACCTGAAGATGCCCACATGATCATATTCACAACTTCTAATTGGAAGTGTCATCTGAACTATTGGGGGTGGGAACATTTCCATCACTTTGTATATGTGAATTGCGCGCCTAATTTCTCAGATTCAGAATTCTTTGGTTGCTACCACTTCACTTTCAGTAAAAGATATCTTTTCTCTAAACTAAAGAGTCTAAATATTTCTTTCCTGGATTTTGAATGGAGCTCCGCCTGACATTAGCTTCTTCTTTGTCCCAATCTTCTTGTTCTGCAAGCGTTTCTTGTTGCTTCTCATAGTTCCAAATCTCCATTTCTAGGAATTGAAACACAAAGCCAAAAGAACTTCTCCCTTCTTGTGCATCTTCTTTCCATTTTTTAAGTTCCATTTTCAGTTCTTCAAAGAGTGATACCATTTTAAAAACTTTTAAACAACCACCCAGTTAATTTTAGTCATCTAGTTGCAAAAACCAAAAATATGCAAGTAATGCAATAATCCAAGGCTCTTACTACTTGCTTCTTTTTTCCACTTTATCTTCCTGGGGTTCTATTATTTTGTTACCAAGTTTCCATTAAAATGTATCTTTGAGGAATCTGATCAAAATTTCACTGAAAGTTCCTTTTACTTACAGTTCCATTCCTTAATTCCAGGCAGTCTCCTCATTTTTCCAGATCCTGCCCTTCTATTCTTTTTTACTCCCTTTCCAGCTTTAAAAAACTTTTAAATGTCCAAAAATCTTTATAATCCTTTTGACTTTTATTTCCAGCTTAGATGCCTATTAATGTCAAAGTGGATTTTTTTTTTCAATCTCTTGCTTAAGTCTCTTAGCTGTTAGTATAAGGAAGGGAAGAAAAAACCTCATCCTTTCCCTTCTCTATCTACTTTGCAGCTTCAAAATCTTCTTTGGGAACAATGTTGTTAAGTTTAAATTCCAGGGTACCTTATTTGTTGCTTTTGCTGTTTCACCCGGTCAACCAAAACTTTCTCTTCTTGTCTTCCTCCTGCACATTCTTTTCCGGTTGAGTCCTTCTTTGTGGTGGCCATTTCTGACCACTGCTGCAAACGCCTTCGGGGAAGGGAGTGATGGCCAGCTGGGGAGGAGAGATGCGGCTCACCTCAACCATGCAGGCAGTCTCCCTCCTCTACGGGGTGGCTTAGCCCCCAAACCAGCCGGCTCAGGGTACTCCAGCGGCGAGCACGGATCAAAGCATCAGAGAGATGAGGTTTCAGTCCGTCGCCGAAGAAGCTCAAAACCGGAAGTCGAAATAGGTCTATAGTTCTTTATTTGTAATATATCGGCCTTCTCTTTTGGGACAAGTGTAATATAAGCTTCTGACCATGATTTGGGTATCTTCTTCTTTAACATAAGTTCATTCATAGCTTCTAGCAATGGAAGGTTCAACGATTCTTGTAGTGTTTTACAAAATTCTGCTGGAAGTCCATCTGGGCCTGGTGCCTTTCCATTGTTTTGCTTCTTAAGTGCTTCAGTTAACTCCATCATCATGACATTGCTTTGTCACATTGTTTCAATCTCTGTAGGTATCTGGGGTAATTAGCATTCTGTAAGTACTGTTTAACTCTTTCCTCATCAATATTCTCTTGTGTGTATAGTTTCCCATAATAGTCTTGTATAATTTCCTTCTTCTCTTTACTTCCATAGCAAACTTGGCCTTGATCATCTATTAATTGCAATATTTTCCTCGATTCTTTCTCCTTTCTCAATTTATATGCGAACCATCGAACTGATTTATTTGCATCTTCAAAATAGTTCTGTTTCACACCCCTGATTTTCTGTGCTAGTTCTTCTTTTTCCATTAGTCCCATTTTATGTTTAATTATATCCATTTTTGACTTAATGTCCTTTTTCTATGGCATTTTCTGTAACTCTTTTTCAAGTCCTTTATACTCATCCTCTCATGCCTTAGAGTCTTTTCATGGTATTTCTTTCCCTTGTATAGTCTATTATCAAGCCTCTGGCATATGCCTTCATTCTATCCCATCCGTTTCGCATTGATGTATCTTTTTTTTTGTTTTCTCTAAAGAAGAAAGCCAGTCCTTTCTCCATCTACTGTATGAAATCTTTTTCCTTTTATATAGTATTGTTTAATGTCCGATCTTCTTCTTTGTCCTTTCCATTTAATTGTCATTGGATTATGATCTGCCCAACTACTTGCTTCAATATTTATTTTTTTAATATCAGCTAACAATTCTGTTGACATCCATATCATATCTATTCTGGACCATGATAAATGTATGTTTGAATAGAAAGTGTATTGTTTTGTTTTAGCATTTCTTTCTCTCCATGTATCTTTTAAATTTATTTCATCTATCATTTTTAAAAGGGATTTAGGGAAGAGTCTTTCGTTTTGCTTTGTTGTTTTCTGCGCTGTATAGTCCAATTTATTATCTACAATTCCATTAAAGTCTCCCATCATAACTATGTTAGCATAGTCCAGTTCAATTATTTTCATATGTAATTTTCTATAAAATTCTTCTTGATTGTCATTCGGGGCATAGATTGCAATCAGGAGTGTTTTCATACCATTATCTCCACTATTTTCGTCCATTATCTCCACTATTAATACTCTTCCATCATCATCTGTATCGATCAATTTCACTGGGTTAATATCTTTAATGTATGAAACCACTGCTCTTTTCCTGCATTGTGTCAAAGAGGTAAATATTTTCCCTAATTTTGGCTGTATCAGCAATTGTTCATGTTGCTTTTTAATATGTACTTCTTGTAGGCAGATTATATCAAATTTTAATTTCCCTAATTTATGGAAAGTTTTCCTTCTTTTAACAGATGAGTTAAGTCCATTTATGTTAATTGTAATCAGTTTTTTCTCTTCCA
>BLBF01015821.1:0-10844 GCA_015471245.1 Laticauda colubrina
GCATTGATATACAATTGAAAACACATAAATGATACATAGTTACAACAGCTACCTGCTCAAATTGTGGCAGTAACCAGCCCTAAGTCTTACAGATTCCAATTGCAAGACAATTGCAATTTGTCTGTGAGGCAATTGGAGTCTTACAGACTCCAATTGCATTTGGTGCCACCATGTTGATCAATTAAGGGGGCATTGGAGTACTTCTACAGGTGGCCCTCTGGACATTCTTGCTGCATCTAGACCACCAGCACCTGAAGAAGCTCACCACAAACCCTACAGCAATGTGAGCCTACCGGGACAGTCAATGGTCCCGCCCCCCGAGCCATCTGAAGTCGTGACGCCTGCTCCTGCATTGTCAGAAGCTGCTCACCAAGGAGAGGAATCTCATCCTGCAGCAGCACCATCAGAGCTGAGAAGATCTGGCTGCCTCCACATGCATCCGAGTTATCTAAAAGACTATGCATGCTCCATTTGGGGAGAAAGGAGTGTTGCGTTCTGAAAGGACTGAGCTGAAGTCTTCACTCCAGTCCATGCTTCCAGTGAGAACATGGACCGTTTGGCTGACACCATTTGACAGATGACTATAAAAGGGAACTGTCAAATGGCATCAGCTGTTGCCCGCCAGCTGGCTGCCCTGTTAGCACGGCAGTTGCGGCAACTCTTTATTGTTATAATAAAGTTTAAAGCTGAAGTTTGCTCCATGTTTGCCTCAGTCATTCTGCTGCTCACACAACAAGCAGAATATTATATTTCCCCTAAAAGAGAAATTGAAATCTTAAGAGAGACAGAAACTCAGAGCTTCAGCTCCCTACCCCACCCCAGAAGATATTTGGTGCCTGTTAAGGACTGGGCCAGCCTATTTACAAGACAAAAGACCTTCAGTTCCAGGGTGATGGGATTAAGACATGACCCTCCAGGACATAATATGATTAACCCATCTAGCAGCAGGGTTCACTGCATTGCAAAACCTCCTATGGACATTACATCAGCCCAGGCTCCAAACTTATCTCAGACAAACTTCTAGGATGGCAGTCTGACAGCAACCAATAAAATACATGCTCTTACCAACAGGAAGCTCAAGGGCAAGGCCCAGAGAGAGTATAAATAACCCTCACTCTCCACTCCATGTGGTCAGCTGCCCAGGACCTCAAACCCATGTGGTCATTTATCAATAAACCATCTTTCCAATCAGCCTCCTTGTTTCCAGTTTCTAGTCTTTCTCCCCACTTGGAACTGAGCTAGATGGATATTTCTTCCAACAGTGTCATGGTGAAAACGGTGTCTTTCAATGGAGAATCACAAAATCTAAGTTAAGAATACCATATGTTTATACAGAGGAAAATATATTTTATAGTTCAGGGCTCAACTGTTGAGTTATTGGCACTCTCTGAGCATCGTTGATGGTTTGTAGAATTTTTCCCTGTATCACCTCAAGTAAAATTAAGCAATAAAATGTTTGCAAGCCAACAACCAAATTCAAAAGCATCAGGGAAGGACTCCACAGTGTATGCATCACTGTATGATACTGAACTGGAATGAAAGGTTTACAGTGTGAAAAAATGTTGCATAGATGGTGATGTCTGTGTTAGAATGCACTTTGTCAATAATGCTGCTGTCAAAACAGGTATATTGCAATCCTGCAAAATGTGCATTTTGTGCATCCAATTTCTTCAAATAAAAACCTTTATTTTTCAAATCAAAATGTTCTTTAATCTTGTTTTAAAACAGTTGAAAATAATGATACAAACTAATAAAGGAGAAAAAATATATTTTATGCTAATAGTTCACAATGAAATATAAATAATAGAAATAATAAAACATATTACAGGTAGTCCTTAACTCAGGGCCACATTTGACCCGAGGATTGAAGTTGTTAAAATTAAATGAGGCACCTTGTGACTCTTTGTTCAACAATAAGAATCCTAGTACTTTCAGTTGTGGTTGTTCAATCATTTAACAATTGCTCAATTCATGAGGTGGATGGAGTCTCAGTAAGAATCATTCACCCCACCCATCTTCTTTCCTTCTTTTGGAAACACTGCCCAGTGGCATTGGTGGTGGCACTGGTTGATTATTGAATCAATCTGTGGGAAAGGGAACTTACCAGACAGTGTTGCAAAATCTTAAAACAAAGCACCACCAGAAGCTTATGGGAAAACATAAACTGCAGCAAACTATTACCCAAACTACAGAAAATTGAAGCTCCAAACACATTAGAATAGAAAACAGAACCAGAGTAATTAAAATCCTAATACACTTGGGAAGAGAGAACAGGAATCTTGGAGACAAGATGGGCCACAAAGACAAAGCGGAAGTATACAGGAAAGTTGCAAAAGACAGATTATAAACACAAATAGGACAAATAAAGATTGGATTATAAACACCATGAACACTAGCAAGCACTTCCCCGCCTGCCCTTCAGATGGAGGAATCACAAAAATGAAACAGGATTCAAACCATTAACACAGGAATCACACAAAGTCATAAGAATAACTAGAAAACAAACTTCAAAAAGGAAAGAGTAAATAACACTCCGTTTACTCAAAGTGTTAGCTCACCCACGAACACTGGTCCTCACTGCCACTTGTACCTCTTTCCTGAATAATAAAAAAATCCAGGTTTCATACAGCTTGTTTCACTCAAACTCTTCTGCCATGTCAGCAACATCTTCCAAGTCAGGAAATTCGAACCCAACAAAGGAAGCTTTAAACAATACAACAAATCAAAAGTAGGACTTTTATCAGTGGTGGGATTCAAATTTTTTAGTACTGGTTCTGTGGGTGTGGCTTGGTGGGTGTGGCAGGGGAAGAATACTGTAAAATCTCTAGTCAAAGGTGGTATTTGCCGGTTCTCCAAACTATTCAAAATTTCCACTACCGGTTCTCCAGAACTGGTCAGAACCTGCTGAATATCACCTCTGGCTTTTATTCACTAACTCTTAATAATTTGGTGCAATCTAGTCAAAAGAGGCCTGTTGCAATCCTCCAAAATATGCATTTGGTATATCCAGATTTTTTTTAATAAAACATGTAGTATTTATTTATTTTATTTGTTTATCAAACATGTACAAGATAACAAGTATAAGAATGAACATAAACAGGGACAAAGGAAGTCAATTCAGATAAATGGGGACAGTAAGACAGGGAGAGTAGGTACGCTCATGCATGCCCCCTTTAAGGTTCTCTTAAGAATGGGGTGAGGTCCATGGTAGACAGTTTGAGGTTGAAGCTGTGAGGGTTTGAGGCTGTTACAATAGAATTAGGTAGAGCGTTCCAGGAATTGACCACTCTATTGCTGAAGTCATATTTTCTGCAATCGAGTTTGGAGTGGTTTACCTTGAGTTTGTATCAGTTGTTTGCCAGTGTATTATTGTGATTGAAGCTGAAGAAGTCATTGAAAGGCAAGATGTTATAGCAGACAATTTTGTGAATTATGCTTAGATTGGACTACAGGCGGCGCAGTTCCAGATTGTCCAGGCCCAGAATTTCGAGCTTGGAGGCATAGGAAATTCTATTGTGAGTGGAGGAGTAGAGTACTTTTCTTGAGAAATACCTCTGAACCTGGTCAATTGTGTTAAGATCTGATATACAGTGTGGGTTCCAGGTGGATGAGCTATATTCAAGAATTGGTCTGGCACAGTGATAGGATTCAATTTTTTTTTTTTTTAACTACTGGTTCTGTGGGCGTGACTTGGTAGGAAAGATACTGTAAACTCTCCAGTCAGAGGTGGTATTGGCCAGTTCTCCATACTACTCAAAATTTCTGCTACCAGTTCTCCAGAACTGGTCAGAACCTTTGAATACCACCACTGGTCTGGCAAAGGTTTTTTATGTCCTAGATAGAAATTCAATGTTGCCAGAGAAGAATCTTTGCAAAATAAGATTAACAACTCTTAAAGCCTTTTTGGCAATGCTGTTACAGGGAGGTCTGGGGCTGAGATCACTTGAGATAAGTACTCCTAGCTCCTTGACAGAGTGAGGGATGTCTTCGAGGTCATATCTACCCAGTTTGTATTTAGTGTTCTTTTTGTATCAAAATATTTTAAATCTTTTTAAAAAGCAAGTTAAGACATAATAATGCAAACTAAAAAAAGGAGAAATATATATTTTATGCTTGTCAATGGTGACTGGTTCACTAATGAAATCTCTAATATAGGCAGCAAGGGACTCCTTGTTCAACAACAAAAATCCAAACACTTCCAGTTTCAGTTGCTGAGTAATCACTCAAATTCTTAAATGGGTGGAGTCCCTGGTAAGAATAATTCAAGCCACCCATCTCACTTCCATCTATGTTATCTTTGACACATTGCCCAGTGATGTTGGTAGTGGCAGCCCCAGGTGCTACTACCACCCAGCTGACTTAAGCACCAAGAGCTGTTTCCAAGCTGGCAGCCTTTTCTTCTTTCCAAAGACTTCCCAAAAGAAAATAATCCATGATGCAGCTGCAGGGCATAACTATCAAGAGGTCAAGTGCAGGTAATCAAGAACAATATTACAATTGCTTAGAATAGTTTCTTTATTGCTGTTTGCATACAGATGGGAATCTTGCCAGTCTAAAGCACACTCTGCATATCTATCAGATAAATCCCATGCAGATTTTACAGAGAAGGCTGATTTGCCTTTAGCTCCTTGAGTATGAGGTCTTCCCTCCAAATCCATGAAACAAATCCAATTAAATATTTATTTTGGTCATACTATAGATCAGAATAAAAAGGCTAGAATGCAAACAAAAGCTGGGAAAATATAAAATACATAATGTACAAAAATATTTTGAAAAACTAATACCTATATCTCATTACAGTATCGACAGCTACATTGATATGCCTGTATCTCTACCTCTACCATCTCTACCTCTATAATCTCTATCTATGATCTCTCATTATCTCTATCTCTATATTATCTACATCTATATTGTCTATATCTGTCTGTCTGTCTGTCTCTCTATCTGTTTTGTTCTCCTTTCTTTTATCTATCTATCTATCTATCTATCTATCTATCTATCTATCTATCTATCTATCTAGTTTTTGTTTTTAAGTACTTTGCTCAGTAAATTGTATCACATCTGTATGTTCTTATGGAGAGCACCTAGGATGTACCAAATAAACTTGTACCTTAAAATATTGTACATGCAATATTTATGACTCTTCACAATTGATCATTCTTCACAGTCTCCTGTTCTTCCAGGCTTCCATTCTCATCCTTGAAAACTCTTTGCAGAGCAACCTTATAAGATGCTCTGTGTTGATCCTTTCCTCTCTTCTTTCTCCCCACGAAGAAATAAAGGAGCGGGTTGATGCTGCTGTTGAGAATGGTACATCCTATCCCAATGGTCATGAGGAGGAGATTATAGGTATCAAAATATTCAATGACATAAAAGACATTCATTGGGAGAGAGAAAAGGAGGAAGAAGAGGAGAGCCAGCAATAAGGCAGTGAGCAATTTCCTTTGATTGCATTGCATTTTAGACCTTATATAAATCCAGAGAATCACAGTGGACACAACCATGAGAGGTGTACAAAGTAAACCATTCACAATCAGCTGGTAAAGCAAAGGTGAACTTCCAAAGACCCTGGTTTGATGGAGAATGAAATGTACCGCAGAGAGCAGGAAGGACAGGATCCAAATGAGGCTACAAACAAGAGTGGATAAATATGGCGGACGATGGCAGCGATGCCAGAGTGGGAAGAGGACAGCCACACACCTGTCTAGGCTGATGGCTGTCAGCAGAAACTGGCTGGCAGAATAGGTGAAGAAAATGAACTCCAAAATTAAGAAGAAAAAGGTATCGATAACGTATGTTCTGTGACTCAGAGTAAACACTGACACAAATATGGTTGCAGTAATGAGGGATGTGAGGACCCCAAAATCAGCAATGGAGAGATTCAGGATGAAAGTGGTGAAAGGATTCCTCTTAATGGAAAAGGCTAGGAGATAAATTGTCGTTCCATTTCCCACCAGGCCTAAAATGCAAATAAGGGCAAAGAATCCACTGAGAACATTTTGTGTTACATTATTGAACAGTTGATCATAAGGAGAAAAAAAAAAATCTGGTGTTTTAGAAACATTTGGAGCAACTCCAGTAGTATTGAAAGGAAGGTTGACCATTTCAGAATTATTTTCAGGAATTAAAAAAAATGCAAAGTCCTCCTTTATTCTAAGAACAAAAAGAGACAGAAAGAGAATCAATCCTTGTTAGCGAAATACATGTATGGCAACTATAAAAAGACCATGAAATATTTTATGAGTTGACATGTATACTGTAAGAAAGCACACCCCTATCTTCCCAGATTAAAATATTCTTTATTCTTCATTTTAAAAAGAGGCAGAATATTATATTTCTCCAAGATGAAAAGGAGAGGCATCTTCTTAAAGGGAGAAACAGCCCCACTCTTCCTTCCTAGGAAAAGAGTCTCAAGAAGAAGAAGGTGGTCTTTTGGAATGCAGATTTTGTATCCATGCAGAATGACTGGGCCAATTTGGGCATAAACCAAACACCTTCAGCTACAGCTCTGAAGCTGATGGGATTTAATTTATATCTCCCCATCCAAATTCTAAAGACAGGATATGATCCTTAGGATTAACCCACAATCATTAGAATAGCAAAAGACACAAGGTTCACTATATTGCACAACCTCTTGGAGTCTCTCAATCAGATTCTTATATAGACCCATCCACTCACTCAGCCATTTTGTCAGCCACCCCAGAAACATTGCTGCTGTCACTGATGTTTCTGGAAACCAAATGAATAAGAGTCCTTCTTTCCAATTAGCCAGCCTCCATTTTATTTCCATCATCTTTCTCCCGGCTCGGAAGCAGACTGGATTTTCATTCCCACATACACACACACAATTTTTTTTAACTTACACATATCAACACATATCTGTTTTTTGACCACCTGATGGCAATTAACAGCCCTAAGATTAAACTTTCTTGCAAGATTGCTGCAGTCAATAATGAGTGAAGCTTCTCTGCAAATCTCTCAAAGTGTATTTCAGGAAACCTGCCACCAGTTAGACATTGTGGCTGAGGGCAGAATAGGGTTACCTGATATTTGAACAGGCAAAGGGCAATACAAACAATTGGAAAGGAGGAGAAATGCAGGGGGAAGACACACTAATTGTTTCATATTTACATTCTTTAAAGAGTAAGGGATTGCAAGTGTGCAAACAGGCACATGATGGGAAATGCACTTTGAGATGAATGTGCAATTGATTAGCAGTTGGCATATTATGAAACAACTGGACAACTAAGTCCATTCCTGCGAAGAAAATATTTTGTATCATAATGTACTTACTCGTGGTATCTCTGCCAAACAGCTGGGAAGTTTTGTGTTATTATTTGGAATGATCCACTATCTAAGGAAGCAATTATAGTAAGTCATTAGTTTTGATCAATAACAGCAGGCAGAAAAAATGTTAATGTGCTTTCGAAACTTCATCCACACAGATTTCTTTCTTTCTGAATAGGAGTCTGTGAATGTATAAATAAAATAATCCCTGATAGAATTTTTTTCCTATGTATGTATGTAAGTATGCATGTAAGTATGTATATGTATGTAAATGAATATGGAGAAGCCAATGCCACAATGCACTGCAAAAATTGTAAATGTGGTTGGGCCTCTTATAATTTTTTTCTAATTAAAGTAGAACACAAACATTGATTGCAACCTTTGTGTCCTTTCAAAGGACAATACTGAGAGGATGTGGCCACAGGAAGCAACAGGTATCAGTGTGTTGATATTCTTAAATTCTCCATACAACTTATTAATAAGTCCATCCTAAACCATTTTTTGAATGCACCCACCACATGTTTTACAGATTAACAGTGTTGGAAGGGATTTTGTAGGTCATCCAATCAACCCCCCCCCAGCCAAGCTGAAGACCCTACACTATTTCTGACAAATGGCAGTCCAATATCTTCTTGAAAACTTCCAGTGATTAAATGCCACAATTTGGTGACAAGAGTTTCAATTTTGGAATAAGCTCACAAAGTGTTTTGAATTCTTGAGCTTTTCATTCACAGTAGTACCCACAAAGGAAGGGAAATTTTATGTATAATATAGTTCTCATGCTGTTCATACCATTTGAGTAACCAAATTGTTGCTTCATTATGCAAGAGTTCAAATCCGTGGATAAGGTGGACCACCTGGGACACTGTAGTTTAAAGGGAAATACAATTATTAACAAAAACAAATTTCTGACTGACAAAATGGCTGAAAGGAATTGTGTTCTTGGGGAATCCAAAGTCATTGTTGATTTTCTATCCACACAAAATAGCTGTAGCCTTTTCTACCTTTTAATCAAGCAATAAAATCCTGGTTGTAGTTCAAAACTAAAGGAATCAAAAGACCAGGAATACAATTTCATAACCATAAAAGGGAACTTTTAAAACTAAGAAATAATGTTCAGAAAGATAGCAGAAAATAAGTAATAGCATTAAATTGAGATGAGGGAAAAATAGCAATAGCAATAGCACTTAGACTTATATATTGCCTCATGATGTTTTGCAACCTTCTATGGCGGTTTACAAAGTCAGCATACTGTCCCCAATAATCTGGGACCTCATTTTACCAACCTTGGAAGGGTGAAAGATTGAGTCAACCTTAAGCTGGTCAGGATCGAATTGCTGGCAGTGTGCAGAGTTAACCTGTAACACCAACATGGCTTTTCAATACATATTAAGATTGACTGAAGCCAGAGATGAGAAGACTGGTATCATACCATTCTGAAAAAAAAAAAAATTCTACTAAACTGAGTTTCATTATGGGCCAGAGGGCCCTGATAGATTAGCTGATCCCATTCTAATTTATTATCTGAAAAAACGTTCCTTTTTGAGACCAGGGTAATACTAGGAGTCCACACTAATGAGTCCTATCCTGGTTTCAAAAAGGAATATTATGTAGATAATAAATGACCCCAACAGAAACTCTGCTTTTACTGTGGACATACCTGGTGATGATGTGAAGAATCTCCAGATGGAACCAGCTGGACTCTTTTGGAATCTAAGGATGAGATCTTTTTCTGGTTAATCTGATTAATCCTGTTAGCTTGCACTTGATTCAGTTACAGTTGGAAAGAGGAATTAAGCTAGACCAAGCTGCAAACTTTCTCTGAGGAATAAAAAGAACTTTTGCGACATTCTTCTCTGAATTTTGCAACTTCAAGGGTCATTGCACGCAATATGCAAAATAAGTGGTTAAGTAGTAGACTCTAATGTAACCTTCACCATTTTACCCATTTAATCCTGTGTACATATGTTGTTGGTTAGTGTACATTTTTAACCAAATGCAGTTTTTGTTCTGATTGGTTCAACTAAACAGACAAAATTGTGAAGGACTTTTTTTTATAGCTGGAAGGAGTTGATTCCTGGTGAAGATACTGGTGTATCTCTTTCTTTCTACTTACCTTTGACATCTTAAAAATGTGGTGTCAGGAGCAAGGACCCAAAAATGACATACTCAGAGCAGTTTCTTCATTCTTGCTCACCCACTAATAGGAATATCACCAGACTAGAGCACAATATGAATAACTTTTAGATATACCATGTGAAAGGATTCAAGGGGGTTTAATCTGGCCATCCTCCTTCATTACAAGGATACTTGGCCAATTTGCCTTTTACTGCTTAGCAGATTTCGTCCCTCCTGCAATAATGCATATCCCACTAGATGTAGTAAATCCATGATAACTTTCCCTTATTCATTAAGCGAAAGGGATAAATGCATAAAAGTGTAGAAGAGGAGGCGAAACTGGGGGTGGGAGGTGGAGTTAAGTAAATCATCAGCGTACAGTTGTTATGTCCTCATACATTGTCCAAATTCAGCCCACCTTGAATTCCGTTGATGTTTATCCGACTCTGATTAAGATTTGAACTTTAGTTGACTAGATTCTTGTGTATAAGTTTTAGCAATCACTGCCTTAGACCAGATTCTGACTCTGAGGAAAACTGCGCCAGATGAATCAGCAGAATTTCACCCCAAGAGGCACCAAAGAAGGAATCATCAGAAGCTTATCAAAAAGAGGCACTATCACAACACCTTCAATGATCGGATCATGAAAATAGGTCATTCAAACCCTGGGCCTCAAGGATTAGAGCAGAGTGTGAACTTTGAAACAATTGGGTCAGTCACAGCCATTTTCTCCATTTCTCAGCTTAATCCTGTTTAAAACAGTAAAAACAATACAAATGAAGAAAGGAGAAAAATATTTTATGCTCAGCAATAGTGATTTGCACTATAAACCAGCAATAGTGGTTTGCAATGAAATATAAATAATACAACATATTACAGGTAGTCTTTGACTTATGGATAACATTTGAACCTAGAATTGCAGTCATAAGCTATTGTTATAAATAAATGAGGCACCTTGTGATTCCTTGTTCAACAAAGAACCCCAGCACTTCCAGTTTCAGTTGTTAAGTGATTACTTGTTGTAACTATGTATCATTTATGTGTTTGCAATTGTGTATCATTGCAACTATGTATCATTCAGGCATTTGCAACATTGTATCATTCACGTGTAATCATTGAGCTTCTGTCTTCTCAGTGACCTTTTACAGGGCACGTACAGAGACAAGGAGCTAAACCTCTGTAGAAATAGCCTATTTACATTGAGATTACATTATCTGGCATGCAGCTTTGTGAAGAAGGAATATCCTGATCAAATTATAAATCTTGCCATCCTGTCTGACCTGGTATCTTACCTTGTTTGAGCTATTGTAAATCCTGTGTATCCTGTCTGACCTGGACTTGACCTAGGCTCTGAATAAACAATCACCCCCTTTTGAATGAGCATAATAAAACAGCGTGTGCCAAGACATTCTGGGCGCACTCATCCCGAGGAATTTCGT
>BLBF01015822.1:0-11317 GCA_015471245.1 Laticauda colubrina
GAGGGGATGGCCAGAGGATGCAGAGAGGACACAGTGGACATTTAATGGATGATAACAGACATAGAACGTTTGTTGCCCATATATGTCACTGATGTACATCATATGCAGCAGAAATTTCATCCGTTCACAAAGTTTTGTGCAGCTCAAAACTTTTTGTGCAGATGAAATTGCAGTGGACGGATGCTCGATGGATAGAGCGTATGAAACACGTATACAATGAGTACACAACAGATGCATAGCATTTTCCAAGCTTTTTTTAATGTTTTACTTCCTCTTTGCATCCGTAAGTGCAGCGGACTGGGCCTTTAGCGAGTGTAAACCTGAAAACCAGGAGAAAAAATCTATCACATCTCTCCCAGACTTCAAATTAGTTGTGTAAAGAAGTTTGGCACTATTTCCTGTTTTTTACATAGGATTTTGCATCTTAAAATTTGGATTCCTTTTCTAAATTATTATTAACACCAAATGAACCCTGTGATTCCCTGCAAAGAACCATCCCAATGGTTTGAAACTTCACTCTGTCCATGGTAATATATTTCATTTTATGATTAACTTTTCTAGTTCCATACACTTTTCTTCATCCAGGCACGTTGCCTTTTTTTTTTTTACTTCTTATGTAACACAATACCTGTTTAAACCAAGAAAGACCTAACATTGATTTTCAAGCATTTTTTTCCACAGTAGGAAATTAGCAAGGGTCAATTATTTGCCAGTTAGGATCAGTCCATGTGGACCTTAATTCTGAAGCTGATCCTGAAAATCTGGGCTTTCACTATAAGAAGTAATTATGCCAAAGGAAGAGTTTTTGCCACTACCTACATATATTGGAAAACAGTATCCACAAAGAGCAGCCAATGAGTTCTTTCCTGTGGAGGGAGGGAAAGCTAATCTACAGTAATATATTGAGAAAATGTTAGTTGAAGAAGACAGTTTTAATTATGGACACAACCAAGCTTGTGGTCTTTAAATCTGGAACATTTCAGAGTACTGGCTATTATCTTTGTCAGCTGCCCAGAGTTACATTAGTGAGTTGAGTGGCCATAAGGTTGAAATCAATAAATAAGATGGTGTACCCTGGATACTTGGGATGGAGCAATCTGGCACGTAGATGAGCCCTAACCAACCACTTAGTGTATGGAATACTCAGTACAAAGTTGGGTATTGAGTATATTGTATTAGGTTCCTTGCAGACAGGAGCAATTCTACTAAAAATAGAAAAGGAAGATTTCCAAGTTTATAGATAAATATCCCATTTACAAAAGCTTTTTCGTAAAAGACAACCAAACTGTTCTAATTTTTTGCAGTGTTGCAATCCTGCAAAAAAAAAAAAAAAAGTATCAAAGATACAGGAGAGCACACTTTAAAATTATTTCCTGATGTACTCTCACATTTTCCTGGCATAAGTATGGAAGCAATTAGACATTACCATTTTTCAGATTTTTTTTCAACTTTCCATTCACCTTGCAAGTTTCCAATCCAAGTATTAATCAGGCCTGACTCTGCTTCGCTTCTAAGCCCAAGCAAACATTGCCACTAGTTGAAATGCCCTCTGGGAAGAATCTGACATTGATTAAACAAATGTCAAGAGCAGTTGAGGTGATTCCAATGAATCTTGACCCAGGAAGCACCCACGCATGATTTACCAATGATTCTGTCCAAAGATCAAATTATGTTCATCTCTTTCCTCTTTTGTTTTTTGAAAACCTATTTTGCTTTTCTGGAGCAGTTTGAAGTTCCATTTTGATTTTTGCTGTATTAATATCGTCAGGTATTTTAAATGTTTTTAATTGCCTTTGAAGATCATTGTATAAACATCAGCTGATCAGAAATATAAATTCTTACAAACAAGCAAGCTTTTGTATATGTGATTTTACCAGTTATACTGACAGCACTACCTTGCTGTGTGAGTCAGCTTGGTGCAGTGATGAAGGCACCTGGCTGGAAACCAGGAGACAGTGAGTTCTAGTCCCACCTGAAGTCCAAAGCCAGCTGGATGACCTTGGGTCAGTCACTTTCAGCTCTAGGAAGGAGGCAATAGCAAACTACTTCCAAAAAATTGGTCTGCCGGCACATCATTTCTGGTCTTCCGCCTACTTTTGATAAACACCAGTTTGCATACAGAAGAAATAGATCTACAGAGGATGCTATAGCCATCACTCTTCACACTGCTCTGAATCATCTAAAACTGAGGTGGGGGGGGCTATATGAGGATGCTTTTTGTAGATTTTAATTCTGCATTTTACACAATTCTTCCATATAGACTAGTGTCTAAACTTCTGGACCTTGGCCTTTCTTATTCAATCTATCTTTGGATTCAGAATTTCCTGTCTGGCCACTCACAGAGGGTCAGATTAGGTAATCATATATCTTCAGCCCTTATTCTTAACACTGGTAGGCCACAGGGTTGTGTGTTGAGTCCCTTACTCTATACTTTTTATGTGCATGACTGCATTCTCACTCATGCTAGTAATACTATTACTAAATTTGCAGATGATACAGCAGTAGTGGGACTCATCTCTAGGGGGGATGAGTCTGTCTTCCGAGATGAGGTGGATTGGTTGCTTTTGTGGTGTGTACACAATAACTTGGTCCTCAACACCAATAAGACCAAGGAACTTATAGTGGACTATAGAAGGAACAGATCAGACATCCAGCCCTTGCTTATCAATGGAGACCAAGTGGAGCAAGTGACCAGTTTTATGTTTCTGGGAGTTACCATAAAAGAGGACCTGACCTAGGGTGCTCACATTGCAGCCCTGGTCAAAAGGGCCCAGCAGAGATCATACTACCTGAGACTTCTCAGAAAACAACAACTGAATGAAAAACTGCTGGTGACCTTCTACCACTGCACCACAGAGAATATCTTAACATACTGCACCTCTGTATGATTTGCCAATTGCACAGTGGCAGATAGGAAAGCACTCCAGAGGGTTTATATCATTGCCCAGAAGATCATTAGTTGCCCTCTCCCCTGTTTTGAAGAGTTTATAGCTCCTTAAGAAAGTTCAAAACATTCTCAAAGATCCATCTCATCCCGCGCACCCTTTTTTTAAACTATTACCATCTTGCAGATGGTACAGAATAATAAAAACAAGGACAAATATGCTGTAAAACAGCTTCTATCCCAGGGTTGATGGGATAGAACATCCTAAGCTATGCTGAATTCTACTGTATAGTGCAATGTTGGTGGGGTGTTGGGGGTTTTCGGTTCAATTTGTACAGAGTGAAGGATGTGTATTTGTTTATATTCATGGTCATGATGTGCACTAAAGATGGTGTTCGATTTCGTTGTATGAGGTGCAATGACAATAAAGTAAACTAAACTAAAAACTTGCCAAGGAAACAGTAGGGACTAATCCAGGCAGTTGTCAGGAATCAAAAAAGCAAATTTTTACTACCTTCTAACCAGCAACCCTTGGTTGCATGTGTTTGTAGCCTTGTTCAATGTCTTTACATTTTGGAAAAATTTTGAATACTGACAAACATTTCATAGCACCCTTGCAACTCAGCAAAAGTCCATCAAAGTCTAATTTCAGATCAAGGTCAAATAGGCCGTCCTGGTAATAACTCTGAGGTAGAGTAAAATCAGTCAAAGGCACATTACTTATAGCACTTTTAATATATTTAAAGTCACAGTTTATTTTGTGCTGGGAAAATGATATAGTGATGTCTTATCTTTTTTTAAAAGGGGAGGGGGAGGGAGAGGTAAACACATTAGTTTTCTGCAAAACTCAGTGATATGTGTGCCTTAATGCAATGCAATCTATGAAGCTTTCTAAAAGATTATCCAAAGCCTGCATTGATTTTTCATATTATTGATTATTCATATGTTTCATTGTTCATCTGTTTCCTTTCTGAGATCAGAAGAAAGTATGGAAGAAGCTTCAGTTTTGTTTCGAAAAGAAAGTGGGGGGGGGGAGAGGAGGAGGAAAAATGGCCAAAGCAACCCAGCAGTCAACATTGCCACCCACTTATTTGCTACTAACTTAATCAAAGCTTAACTTCAAAGAGGAAATTGCTCTTCAAAGCAGGCTTGGACTACTGAGCTGGAATGAAGCCAAAAAATAAGGCTTCTCCTGCTTTTTATTGCCTCCTTCCCCCCTTTTTTGGTGAGAACTTAGTTGATGGCATGTGAAAAGCAGGGAATGGCTCTCTCAGAAAGGCAATTCCTGGAGAGAAAAAACAATGAGCTGAACGTGGAAAAGGACTGAGCACTGTTACAAATGGAATGTGCACAGTGTCTAATAATAAACAGCTTATCATCATGCAGCAATTTTACTTTCAATCCTTTGGGTTTGTGATACAGTAGAAAGAAGTCCACTGATCACATAAATCCTTGATGTCCAATGCCTGTTGAATATTCAACATCAAACAGGTGATGTTAGTTTTCACTTCTGATACTACTGATAACTGTTAACATTTGAGGTAAATTTATAGGTGTGGATCAATGATGATCAATACATCAATTTAGAGCATTACTACTCTACATTATGAACCTTGCCAGCTGTGTTATCTTTTTTAAAGAAAATATATGATTATAAAATACAGTGCAAGCATAAGTCTGGTGACTCAGAAATAAGTCTGAATTAAATTGGGGCTCAGCATATATATTGAGAGCCAAGGTACTCTCAATATTACATGGGAAAAGACCCAAACACTCCAAAACCTGCATATATATATATACATACATGTATGTATGTATGTATTATATGTATGTATACAATACAGAAGCCTGATGATGGCAGATGAGATTCTGCCGAAACATTGCTACAACTTTAAAAGCACAACTACAATGACGTGGGATAATACCCGAAGGAAGCTGAACAGCATATATATATATGCGAGTTTGGGCATGTTTGGGTCTTTTTCCATGTAAGATTGAGAGTATCTATATGAGTATCTCTAAGATTGAGAGTATATATATATGCTGAGCTCCAATTTAATTCAGACTTATTTCTGAATCACCAGACCTATGCTTGCACTATATTTTATAATCATATATTTTCTTTTAAAAAGATAATAATTCTCATTTCAGCAGTAATTTTAAGTCTTAAAAAGAATGCAAAATGCCTCAAGGCAGAATTGCATTACTCCACAATGTTATCTCATAAGATGGACTAAGAGGAGGATACAAATAATAAAGTATGACCAGCTAAGAGTTAATCTGATATTTGATACTGTGGGTTTTTTAGGTGTTGTAAATCCTACAGAAATAGTGTGTGAAGAGACTACATATAGATACAGAGATAGATTCATCCACCCCATGGACAGTTACAGTGCTACAGTAACTCTCATATCTCTAAAAGCCTACATTTAATTCAATAAGAAAAGAGATGCATTTAAATTCCACCAATATCAAACAGGAAAAAATCATTACAAATAAAATCCAATTCATTTCTGTGATGTTTAAGCTCTACTAACTTGCAGAATTGCAGCCACTATGCTCAGCCTAAGTAAGCAAGTAAAATATATCGCCTGGACATACATAATGCTTTGAGGGTAATAAATGAGAGAATAAGAGAAGAGGGAGATTTCTTTGGCTAAACTATTGTAGTATTAATTACTCTGAATATTAACTTTGTTCCATAACAATGTCCAACTTAAAAAAATGTTATTTCCATTGTTAACAATTGCACAGTTATCGGAACTTAATCTTCCATGTTCTCAAGAGCTACGTCAGGTTGAAATCAAATTAGAACCCTAAGTTTAAAAAATGATCAGCCAATCCATTATATAAATTAATTGTCATCACTACCCTTACTAAAAAAAACCTACATTACACTTCCCATCATGGCTCTAGAGCCGTGATGGCGAACCTATGGCACACATGCCGGAAGTGTCATGTAAGAGGTCACCTGGAAGAACCCCACTGCCCATGAGTGCCCAACAGCTGATTGTCGGTTATCGGGCACACATAAGTGGGGTCGAGGTGTGTGCGGGAGATGTGTGCACATGGGGGTCTCATGCACACGTGCAGGGGATTGCATGCACATGCACATGCGCAGAGGTGCATGGGGCACAGGAGGGTTGTGCACATGTGCAGGGGGTAAGGCCCCCCCCAGCACGCATTGCCTTCTGGGTGCTGGCACGTGAGTGTGTGCGTGCAAATGAGTGTGCAATTTTAGGCATGGGAGCCGGAAAAGGTTAGCCACCACTGCTCTAGAGTCTAAACAGATTTTTACACAATAGTTATTATTCATTTCAAAGTTCCTCTAATTCCCTCCTTTTTCTGGATACCATCAGAGACTCTACAGAACTAAATTCTGGATGAATGTTCTGCTTATTATTCTCTGGATGGTATAAAGCAGACAGAGTAACTCCACAAAACATCCATAACAAAGTCTTTTTTACTGGTTCATCAGGTATCCTCATAACTCACCACTCATCACTTTGTGATGAAGTTCTTCTTAATGTACAATCCTTTGTATATCTGTCTTGTAGTGTAGAAAGATAAAAAGGTCTAATCCCCATGATGATTGAAGCAGCTGCATGGTATGGTGGCTTCAGGCAAGAGTGTGGGAGCCTCCCCCAACCCAAAAAGGGTCAATATAGTGACCAATCAGGATTACAGATGTGGTCACGTGACATGGACTACATTTCCCAGGATACCTTTAACTACATTTACCATGATGCATTCCCTGAAGGGGACAGCTCACAATTCCTAAGTAACTATCCCAAATTCCATTAACTCTAAACTATCTGGACAGCACCAGAGGTGGTATTCAACTGGTTCGCACCTACTTGGGTGAACCAGTAGTGGTTATTTGGTGTGGCGACCCCTGGCTGGCCACGCCCCCAACCTGGTCGCTGGGTCGCTCACTTGTTATTACTCTCTTAGCTTTCCGTTTCCCATGTACTCTTTCTTCCTGGGAGAAAGGAAGAAAGGCATGGACGCTGCAAGTATTGCTTTCCCCATGTGAGTTAAAGTGTCTGGAGTGAGAAGGAGTACGGTCTGACAGAGGGGGTGTGGGAATCCATTCCAGCCTTGGAGAAATTTAAAGGAGCTGCTTCCAAAATGCTTTTCTGTTAAGTGCTGTGTGTGTGTGTGTGTGTGTGTATGAGAAAGAGAACGAGAGAGAGAGAGAGAGAGAAGGAGGGAGGGAGGGAGGGAGAGAGAGAGAGAAATAGGAACAGAGAGAGAGATAAAACTATGCTATTATTTTTAATTGTTCCATTTTTATCATGTGTTAATATTTTACACTGTCCCTACACCTAGATTGATTTTTCTGCTTTTCTGTTGCCCAGGGCTACCACATATTTTTCAGGGTTTACATGCATTCAGTGTCAATAGTCCAGAGCATAAAATGCACAAGAGTTGAAAAGGGACCTTGCAGGTCTTCTAGTCCAACTCCCAGCTCAGGCAAGAAAACCGAGGATGCCAAACTCAGAGTAGAAATCCTGGGAAAGGTCTCAGAATAATACTCAGAAGGGACCTGGGAGGGAACCCTATACCATTTCAGAGAAATGACTGTGCAGTCTTTTCTTTAAAACTTCCAGTGACTGAACACCCAGAACTTCTGGAGACAGGCAGTTCCACTGGTTAATTGTTCTCACTGTCAGGAAGTTTCTCCTTAGTTTTAGGTTGCTTCTCTCTGTTCAGTTCCATCCATTGCTTCTTGTTTGCGTTCTGCTTCTTTAGAAAATACATTGTCTCCCTTTCTTTGTGGCAGCCCCTTAAAAGCCTGTTGCCTATCACATTCTTGAGTAAAGCATGTGAGCCATTTCCTCCTTTCAGTGGTCCATGAAAATACATCTATAGTATGCAGATAATAAAGTCAAAAATGGTGAACAACATTTTTACAAAACTATAGATAAGTTGAGGCTGGGTGACAAGGAATGGCTGGGAGGGGAGGGGCCAGGTGAGGCACCCCTTGATATGAGTGACATTGAGTTGGCCATGCCTACCCAGTCACATGATCATCAAGCACGCCCACACAGTCACATGACCACAAAGCCACACCCACCAAATAAGCCATGCCCACAGAACCCATAATAAAAAAAATTTTACGATGCACAATGAAATTTTTACTGAAATCACATGTAATGAATCCCTAGAATTGCTGGGTTTTTCATGCTATAGAATTTTTACACACATACACACATACATACACACCAGAAAATAGTATGCAATTTGTTTCTCCTAGCAGTATCCCTTGAACATTCTGTTTTCTCTTTCCCTTCCTCATTTTGCAATTAACCATGTTGAAATCTTGCTTGCCAGGACAAGTAAAGGAACACAAGGGTGAAATGGTACCTGCAATCCCAGGTTGCATTGTGACCTCAAACATAAGCTTATATTTGCTTCTCTTTTTGATATACAACCTGTACCACTCAATGAACAGAGATTCATAAATTATATGTGTACATAGTAAGCTAAACATAAATGTCGTTTTCAAACCACAGTAGCTAAGCTAAAACCCAACTATCAAAATATGTCCAGGTCATCACACTAAGCCCCAATGAGCTTTGTTTTTGCTTCATGTGTTTTTATATCCCCCTTTTATTATTTTTTACAAATAACTCAAGGTGGCAAGCATATCTTCCTCCTCCTATTCTCCCCACAATAAAAACCTTGTAACGTGAGTTGGGCTGAGAGAGTGTGACTGGTCCAAGGTCACTCAGCTTGCTTTCATGACGAAGGCAGAACTGGAACTCACAATCAGTAAAACCAATTCATGTGGTTTGTTAATCAACTAGTGCATTATGAGACCATAACTATATTCTATACTCCACATAATGATTTACACACCTAATTGTGCCAAGAAATTGGAGCCATGCAGACATAAACATTCATTCTTCATGCAGATCAATCCCATGTGGCACGATGGATTGACCTCAATTCTTAAACCTAGTGGATGACACTGGGAAATGCCAGATCAACTGTTCAGTCCATAGGTACTGACCTGTCCATTGGGAAATGGGCTTCTTCCCCTTTCCGGAACTCTGTGCTATTCTCCAGCCTGGCTAGCACCTCCATCCTCTTCACCATTGTCTCCAGCATATCACTCATTTTCCTCAGCACTCCTCTGGACTCCAGAGTCCCCATCACTGCAGTTATACAGGAAAGCAAGAGAAAGAGAAAGGAACAGAAGAACATTCTACAGTGGTGCTCAAGAAGCAGCAGAGATACATTCAGACAGATGGAAAGGGCAAACATTAATTCTTGTGAATGGGAAAAAGGCGGGAAGGAGTTGCTGACAAGTTTTTGATCTGACATATATTACTACATGGTGCTAAGCTCTTTTCTTGGATTAGCTTCTTCTCAGCAAAAACAACACAATAACCTTCGTGGCCCCCTAAAAGCAAATATAACATTTCATGATGAGTCTGGGTGACTCGCTCCTGATTGAGATCAAAGTGCAGATTCAATAGGCAAAGAAGTCATGAATACAGCTGAGTTTGCAATTTGAGATTCATAGATTCAGTATAGATATAGAATATATAAATAGAATTCTGTATTGGCCAAGTGTGATTGGACACACAAGGAATTTGTCTTGGTGTAAATACTCTCAGTATACATAAAAGAAAAGATACATTTGTCAAGAGTCAAGAATAATCAGGTACAACATTTAATGATAGTCATAGGGTACAATAAGCAATCAAATCATACTAGGAAACAGTCAATAAAAATTGTTAGGATACAAGCAACAAAGATACCATCATACAGTCACAAGTGGGAGGGGATGGGCAATAAGGAGTGATGAGAAGATTAACAGTAATAATAGTGCAGACTTTGTAAATAGTTGAACAGTGTTGAGGGAATTATTTGTTTAGCAGAGTGAATGCTTTCAGGTTAAAAACTGTTCTTGTATCTAACTGTTCTGGGGTGCAGTGCTCTATAGCGACGTTCTGAGAGAAGGAATTGAGACAGTTTATGTCTTGGATGTAAGGGGTCTGTATTCAAAGAAAAACTGAGTTAAGCTTCTCTATTAGACTCCAATTAGAAGTTTCAGAACGTTTGAAATGCCTTCATTTTCTAATCCTCCCAATTTTCAGCTTAGTGGCTATATATTTTTCCGAATATTATCCCTGCATAACTTTTAAGGCAGAGAATGCCAAATAAGAAAAGGGTAACATAGCAGTTTCCAGATTATCTGGGAAAGAGCCTTAAAAAAAACCCAATGAGGTATATGCTCAAACAAACAAGCTTTAAAAGTGGCTTTTAAAGTAAGTTCTATTTTTTTTTTTTTTGCTTTTCTATACTGCCACGTTTGGTATACTAACACTTGAAAAACCATCAATGACTTGCTCATATGAGATGATGCAGCTTTGCTGCCTCTGATCCTTCAGATTTTGGAGGTGTCAGGAAGGTAGATACATGAAGCTCCCCTCACCAGTGGCAGGACTGGATGGTGTCAGCGCTGTGGCAAACTGTGAACACTTTGTTAGTTACTAGCAGTAAAGACAGCAGAAGCAGGCTGGCACAACAAAATGCAACAACCTTCACAGAAACAGCCCACTGAGAAAGTTATATTTGTAGCTTGCAGTCCTCTACTCTAAAATAAAGATAGTGCTTTTCAGTACGACAGGTAGTCCTCAATTTACAACAGCTCATTTAGTAAGCGTTCAAGGTTACAATGGCACTGAAAAAAGTGACTTATGACCAGCTATCAAATTATGACCATTGCAGCATTCCCATGGTCACATGAGCAACATTCAGATGCTTGGCAACTGGTTCATACTTATGACTGTTGTGTATCCCAGTATCACCTTTTGTGACCTTCTCACAAGTGAAGTCAGTGGGGAAGCCAGATTCACTTAACAATTGTGGTACTAATTAACAACTGCAGTGATTCACTTAACAACTGTGGCACAAAAGAAAGGTCATAAAATGGGGCAAAACTCACTTTAACAAATGTCTCATTTAGCAATAGAAATGTTGGACTTAATTGTGGTCATAAGTTGAGGACTACTTATTCTTGTGCTACTCAATTCATTGAGGCAGAGATTTAAACCTCTACCTCAATCCTGGGAATGTTAAAAGTAGAACCTGATTAATAAAGGCCTGGTCCAACTGCACTTAAGGATGCAAAGAAGATGTAAAAAGTTAAAAAAAGCTTGCCATCTGTTGAAAAACGCTATGCATCTGTTGTGTACTCACTGCATATGTGTTTCATACGCTCTATCCATCGAGCATCCGTCCACTGCAATTTCATCTGCACAAAAAGTTTTGAGCTGCACAAAACTTTGTGAACGGATGAAATTTCTGCCGCATACGATGTACATCAGTGACATATATGGGCAACAAACGTTCTATGTCTGTTATCATTCATTAAATGTCCACTGTGTCCTCTCTGCATCCTCTGGCCATCCCCTC
>BLBF01015826.1:0-33779 GCA_015471245.1 Laticauda colubrina
ATCATTCAGACATTTCAACATTGTATCATTTCACGTGTAATCATTAAGCTTCTGTCTTCTCAGTGACCTTTTACAGGGCACGTACAGAGACAAGGAGTCAAACATTTGCAGAAATGGTTTATTCACTTGGGATTACATTGTCTGGCATGCAGCTTTGTGAAGAAGTAATATCCTGATCAAATATAATTCTTGCCATCCTGTCTGTCCTGATATCCTGCTGTTGTTTGAGTCATTGTTAAATTTGTATATTCCGTCTGACCTAGGCTTAACCTAGGTTCTGAATAAACAATCACCCCCTTTTGAATGAGCATAATAAAAGAGCTTGTACCCAGCCATTCTGGGCGCACTCATCGCGAGGAACTTCGTCTCCTGTCGTTTCTCTCTCCTTCGCTCCCTATCATGAGACACCCATCTGATGCGGGATAGCAGATACCGCATCCCGCTTGGCCGGGGGTTGGACGAGATGACATACAAGATCCCTTCCAACTCTGATTATCTGTATCTATCTGTATCTGTATCAATCATACTTTGGTTTTGATTTTAATAGTCTCACTGATATGGACAAAATTAAGTCTTGCCTGGAAATATAGAACTTGGAAAGTGATCTCTTTCCTTCCAAATCTCTTTTCTTCCTCTATCTCTTTCCTCCCAAGCAAATCAAAAGAGCAGAAATGGCAGTGATACTAAAGCATATCTCAAGCATTCTGTGTGGACGTTTGCATGCAAGGTGTTTTAAAAGATAGGTTCTATGGATAATTACCCAGTCTCTGCATATAGAGAGGTAACATCCAACTACATGATGCAGCATTTGAAAGGATCCAATGAAACCACATTTTTCATTCAAAACAGTAAGATTATGAATTATAATATAGTGCCAAAGAGTTATTTCAAGTTTTCCTCCATACACCTCCATACACCTAGTCCAAAAGTCAACCTGCTTGATTCTTGGATTAGGGACAAAAATAGGTAGGAGAAAAAGTTACATTGTTCTAGGATACAGCAGGAAAAGGTGAAATGGGGACTGTAAGTGACTTAAAACATCTTGTTGATAGCATTGCCATTGTTCTGTTCTGAGAATAGAAATACTCGAGACCGGTGTTCATCAAACAGCTCTTTTTATTTAAACTAATTCAGTGACTTCGTAACAGAACATTGCCGAAGCCGCGGCAGACCTTTTTATAGTGGCTGCTCGCTGCTTGCGGCCAATGACAGTTAAGTTTTCCCGCCGTCAGGTAGCCAATTGCAACAGTACTTTATTAACCAATCCTATTATGGCCTGCTCGTCCAATCAAATTAAGGTATTTGGAGTCTTCTAATTCTTATACATAACACCCCTCCCTCTTGGTTTCATCCAACATGTGTAACGTAGTCACGCAGGTAGGTGGGGCTTTTGCGGGTCCTACTTGACCTGCGCAGCTCAGTCTCAGCGTGGTTTTCCATCAGTTTGGTTATGATCACCTTTTCTCCGTGTCTTCTCCATGGAACCTCCTAGAACGGTGAGTCAGCCTTGCCGCCCCCGCCTGGGTCTCTCGGGCTGGTTGAGTTGGCTCTGCCGCTCCCTCCTGGTTCGTCCGGGTTGGTCAAGCTGGCCTGGCTGCTTCCTTCCTGGAAGGCCTCACCTCGCCTCCCTGCTACCGGTTCTCTTCTCTGGAGGTCGTCTATGGGTAAGTGCTCTTTTTGTTTTACTGGGGGTTCTAATTTGGGTTTGTGTTGTGTCTTTTGTTGTGTTATTGGTGATTCTTCTGTCCCTTTTTTATTATTTTGTGTTCCCCCCCTCCTTGGTTGTTTTTGGAATGTTTGTTGGGGGTGGTATTTGTGGCGGTGCTAGGTCAGTGTTGTGTTCCAATGTCCTAGAGTGAAGCTGGTCAATATGTCGTTTCCATGTTCTGCTATCATCTAGCTCAAGTCGGTATGACCGGGGCCCTGTAATTTGTGTAATTGTGGCTGGAAGCCATAATGGGTCCCTGGAGAGATTTTTGGCATAGACTAGGTCTCCAGTGGTAAAGGAACAGAATTTATTTGAGGAGTCAGGGTGTGTTTCGGAGATGTAGGTGGGGTGTAACCTATCCAGGTAGGAACACAATTTTCTGTCCATGAGTTCCGCTGGGCTTTTGTTAGTAGTTGTGCTAGGGGTGATATGCTGAATCATCAGCAGTTTGTTTAGTCTATCTTGGATTTCCCCAGTGTCCAGTTTGTCTAGGGCTTCTTTTGTCTAACGAACCACGCCTTCAGCTCGTCCATTTGAAGCCGGATGAGCCGGTGCTGTTAGGGCATGTCGGATGCCTTGTGCAGCTCGGTATTGCTCGAAAGCTAAGGCAGTAAATTGGGGGCCACTGTCAGATACTACCACATCTGGCAGTCCATGAGTAGCAAAGAGTTTGTTCAATTGTTTTATGACTGCTTCAGTAGTTGTGGACGCCATAAGAACAACCTCTTACCAGTTTGAATAAGTGTCAACAATTATCAAATATGTATTCCCTTTCATTGGCTCTGCAAAATCAATATGGAGTCTCGACCAGGGGCCTCTGGAAGTTTCCCATTCCTGGACTGGTGCAAGAGGGGGGGATAGGCCTTGATTTCTGGCAGTCATGGCATGTTGCCACCCAATGTTCAATGTCTTTATCCAGACCTGGCCACCAGATGTAACTCCTGGCCAGGGCTCTCATTTTTACTATGCCCGGGTGTCCCTCATGCAACGTGCACAATACTTCTTCCCGCAATTTGTTGGGAATTATCACCCTGTCCCCCCACAGTACACAACCCTTTTCAAGGGACAGTTCTGTCAGCCTTCAAGATATTCTACTATCGCTTTGCATCTTTCAGCTGTCATAAGAAACGGGGGGGGGGAGGGGAGGAAGGGATAAGTCTGGGAAGTGAGCTGGAGGTGTTACATTTTTCTGTTATGGAAATGAGGAGGGGAGCATACAATAGAGTTAGGTTTCTATTTCTCACTTAGCTTTCTTTTCTCTGCGCAACTGCAACCCGTTATCAAAGTATGCCAAGGTCAACGGACAGAGGCCTCATCATCACCTGAAGATGCCCACATGATCATATTCACAATTTCTAATTGTAAGTTTCATCTGAACTATTGGAGGTGGGAACACTTCCATCACTTTTTTATGTATGAGTGTGTAATTGTATGCAGCTAGGAATTCTGACCATCTCGTCATTCTTGGCGATAGGATGTTTGGGGTTGGTTTGTTCCCTGCCAGAATTCCTAGCAGGGGTTTGTGGTCTGTGATTACAGAAAATCTCCTACCATAGAGGTATTCATGGAATCTCTTGACGCCTGCTATGATGGCGAGGGCTTCTCGGTCAAGTTGGCTATAATTCCTTTCCGATTTTGACAGCATTTTAGAATAGAAGGCACCATTTGGTATCTTGTGGCTCAGTATGGCGCCGATTCCAAGAGGCAATGCATCACAGGTGACTATCAGTGGCAGAGTGTTGCTGTATTGTATTAAAACGGTTTTGGATTTTAATAAGTCCTTAATGTTTTGGAATGCAGCTTGTTCTCGGTGGCCCCAACTCCAAAGTTTTTTTTAATCTAATAGCCAATGTAATGGCTCTGCTACAGTTGCCTTTTGGGGCAGGAAGATGTTGTAGAAGTTAATGAGACCTAAGAACGCCTGTAAGTCTGTTTTGTTCTTAGGTCTGGGTGCGTCTTTAATTGCTTTTACTTTTTTTTCAGTGGGGTGTATCCCTTGCTGATCGATAAGGTATCCTAAGTATTCGACTTGATTGGTGGCTAGCTGACATTTTTCTTTTTTGACCTGTAGCCCTGCTTCCCTGAATCTTTGCAAGAGTTCTCTCACTCTGTCTTCTAATTGGCGTCTGTTTTACGCGGATACTAATACATCATCAAAATAAGGAACGACCCCTTTTGGTCCATTTAGAAGGCGCTCCATTAGGCTTTGGAAGATGCCTGGGGCAACGCTAATGCAAAATTGAAGTCTGTTGCATTTGAATGCCCCTCTGTGCGTGACTATAGTCTGTGCTTCTGCAGTTTCGGGGTCAACCGGCAGCTGTTGATATGCTTGCGCGAGATCAAGTTTCGTGAATTTTTTTCCTCTCCCTAATGAGATGTTGAACTACTGGAACAGGGTACGCGTTTTTCTGGAATGCATGATTGAGGGTGGCCTTATAGTCACCAGAGATGCCTACTGACCCATCTGGTTTGACAGGAGTCATGATGGGAGTTTCCCACCTGGCATGGTTGATTGGCTCTAACACCCCTTGTGCAATGAGTTTGTTAAGCTGCTCATCTATTTTCGGTTTTAGGGCAAAGGGAACGCGTCTGGCTTTGAGTCTGATGGGAGCTACCTTAGGGTCTAGGCTGAATGTTAGAGGAGTCCCCTTGTACTTGCCTAGAGTCCTGTCGAATATGTCCTGGAACTCCTTCAGCAGGGTCTCCTCCCAGTCAGTCTTGGTGATGTTGATTCCTGTCACTCTGATTGCCAGGGCCACGAACCATTTGATTCCCAACAGGCTAGGGTGATCACGGTCGACGATTGTCAGAGGAAGTACTTCAGCATGGTTTTTGAATTCTATTAGGAAATGCCCAAGACACACTACTGGGATTCGGTTTCCCTGGTAATCTTTGAGTATTAGGCTTTGCTGTTCCAGTTCTCTTCGTTTAATGTCTGGTATCAGATTTCTGATGGTGTTCCATGATACCATTAACAGGTATGATCCGGAGTCTACTTCCATTTCACAGGGCCTTCCTTCGATTTATACATTTATTTGGACCTTTTTTGCGTTTGCTGCCCTGGCATTTCCTATGATTATGTGTTTCTTGTTTGTTGTTCATTCGCCGGCTTCTGTTCTCTCGGTTCCATGAGCTTCTGGCTTGTCTATCTCTGTTTCAGGGAGGGGGGGTTGCGGGTGCGTATTTTTGGACTATAGCTCTTTTTGTTCAGGCAGACACTTGCAATGTGCCCCCATTTCTCACAAAATCTGAAAATGGCATCCAGGAATCTGCATTCGGAATGCGGGTGGTCTCCTCCGCATCCAGCACTCTGGAATTCTCACCTCCTTCCTCTTTTTCCTGCCATTTTCATTCCGACTGGAGCCTATGTATGTCTTCGTTTTTGTCATCAGTGTCGTTCAGGGAGTCGAGGTATTCATGGTGGGCAGTCGTGGTCGCTTGTTTTTGTGTTCCTTCCGCCTTCTTTTCTCGAGTTTGGTTCTGTGGTTCTGAGTTTATTTGTCGCATGGTGGCTGCGTATTTCTTGGCTGCTTCAGTGGCGGTGGCTTCTGCGATGGCCTCAGCCACTGTGATGTTCGGTCTGTTTAGTAGCTTGCTTTGGAGTGTAGCATCCTTCAATCCGAGGACCACGCGGTCTCTCATGGCTTTGTCCATGTTAAGAAACTCGCAGGCTCCTCCAATATCTCTTAGGGCTGCTACGAAATCTTGATGTTCTCATCTTCTCATTGATCTCGCTTGTAGAATTCGTGTATTTTAATAAGATTGGAGACCACAGGTGCGTAATGGGCTCGTAGCAGTTGGTTTAATTCTGGCCATGCCATTTGTTTTACGTCCTGCGGTTTGACTAACGCCTTGGCAATCTTAAAAAAGGTAGGGCCACAATGCGTGAGGAATACGGCTCTCTTCCTTTGGTCGGTTATTTCTTGTAGCTTGTTGCTCTTCAGGAACATTAGGAAATGGTCAGTGTATGACTCCCAATCTTCTTCAGCTGGGTCGAACAGTGCAGGCGGCGCATTGTTACTGGCCATTTTGGTTGCTCGGTTCTTGTTGCCGTGTGCTTCGATCTCGCTCTTCTAAGACGATCCCATCCTTGTCGCCAGTGTTCTGTTCTGAGAATAGAAATACTCGAGACCAGTGTTCATCAAACAGCTCTTTTTAATTAAACTAACTAAGTGACTTCGTAACAGAACCTTGTCGGAGCCGCGGCAGCCCTTTTTATAGTGGCTGCTTGCGTCTTGCGGCCAATTACAGTTCTTTAGGTTTTCCTGCCGTCAGGTGGCCAATTGCAACAGTACTTTATTAATCAATCCTATTACGGCCTGCTCAGCCAATCAGAGTAGGGTATTTGGAGTCTTCTAATTGTTATACATAACAGCCATCCTTTGTTGAAGCAGTGTAAATGTTGTCCATCTTTATTATTATTTTGGCACAATAATAGGATGAGTATAGAAGATGCTGTAAATTGGAGAGTGGAGATTAATAGAGAGTCTTAAAATGGCCAAATGGTCTTCATGGAGTGGGGTGGGAAATGAAGGGAAAAGATCAGAGGAGGAGAGGGCAGGGAAGGGATGCATCCTTAGTGCTGAAGTCACTATAAAGATGCCTTTGCTAAATCTAATTGAAGCAAGCAGCAATGAAGCACATTTCTGAAGGAAAGTTTCAGTAAGCAGTGCCATTTTGCACCGTAAATTCTATGATAAAAAAGATTCTTATTTTTAGGCAGTCCTTTAAAAAATGGAATCTAAAGATATCTTCCCTTATTATCATTGCATTTTTTAATTCAATAAGTGAACTTCCAAGATGAACTGGAAGTGCTTTTCCTGAAAGAGTTTGCTTTATAATTTCCCTTTTATTATTCATAGAAGTATACTCCTTTGAGTCTTAGTGGATTTCTTGAACATCCTATCTGGAACTATGCTGTATCAACAAGGATTTCACACCCTTCCTGTGTATTTAATACCATAGGTGGACATCATTTTTGATGAAAAGTCAGCAGTGTTTTTGCTGTTCTTGATCAATAGAATTATCTCCAGGGAAACTGTATAAATATATCCATTAATACAAATCTTATGGCATAAATTGCATGATCCGAAATTTAGCTTGTCTTGATATAATTCCAAGCAATGAAGCAGGAAAAAGAAAGAAAGAAAATTATCTCAACGAATTGGAAGTCATTGTGCTTCTCTTGGAGAAATGACTCCAACTGGGAAAGTTATGTTTAAAAATGTAAAGCATTTCTACCACCAGAGGGTAGTACAAGAGTGGGGAAAAAAATAAGTAAAATGTGATTTTCATGAAAGTTCTGTAACCTGAGAATTTTATAGAACAAGCTAACATGTTGGGTGGTTTCCTTCAGCGCTGTTAACTATAAACGTGTGTCTGAAAAGCCTTGTAGTGTCTGAGAAAATATGTACCCCGACAGGAGAAAGTTGGGCTAAATTTCTTGCAGTCCATCAAACAAGCTTCTACTTAATTCTGTGTGCTAGACTTGGAACTCATTTCTTTCAGAAAGGTTTTGAGATTTTTGTCTACTTTTCTCCAAGAACATTATGAAAGCTTGGACAGAACAAAGATATTGCAAACTCTTGGAACTCTGGAAGGTGCTACATATAAGGAAAAGAACAAAGAATGTGGAAAGAGAGAAAAAAATTCATGGAAGGACAATTCATGGAATTGAATTCATGGAAGGACAATGAATTTGTATCTCACATTTTGTTTCTATAACTTCCATCACTGGCCATTGCAATCTGGAATTTAATGTGGGAAAGGCCACATAACACACACTACTATAAATTTTTTTCCTTGGTACATAATCACATCAAGAATATTATCCCAGGTTTATCCTTAGGCTAAGTTTGTTCACCAGGTCAGTACTGCTAAAGATAAGGTTCTCTGTGAGATGAAGTTTTAGTTCCAATTTTCTTGGCATTAATACAAAGGTGGTTTGCTCCTTCTTCTGCAATATTGAATTTGTTCAACTTCCTGGTCCAGTTGACAGCCTAGGAATTTCCTAGCTATCTTCCATCCAAGAGCTAATCAGGGCCAACCCTACCTAGCTTTTCCAAATAGTGTAAGTCAAGGTTGGATAGATCCTATTAATTGCTGCAATATATAGATACTGTATTATTATTTATATTACAGATAAAGAACTAAGCTGGAGGCACTGCAGCTTGTCTATCAACAAAAAGTTTAGGGAAGCTTAGACTCAGCAAAAAAACACTCCAACTAGTTCAGATATTAAAACTCTTATTAGACCTCATTAGCACAGATCTCCTATTCCTATAGATCCCTATCTGGAAGTATGTTTTCTGTAGAATTCGTTGGGTGTATCAACATGACACTGTGAACCAAAACTAGCCAATGACATTTCAGCCTAGTGTGTTGTGAAAACTCCATCTGTACAATTGTACAAATCCAGAAAACTGCTTTAGTTGAGCAAACCATGTTTTTAACTTGGGGTAAACACGTCATGTGAAAACAGTCGCTATCTAGCAAGGTTTCCCAAAAGGTAACATGATAACACGAAGCTGGTAATGATGGGCAAAAGCAGAGTATAAAAATATCTTTTTGGATGTGTCCCTGTGCAGGTATGCATGTCACATGGCCTGGCAGAAAGTTAGAGTACACACTCAAGACATACCCAGGGTCAAACTTTCAGGTCATGAAGTTTTAGTACAGGGAATCAGGTCTGAAATAAAATACTTGAAATCAAAGTGTAAATAAGATTAGGGTTTGGTTGAATTTTGAACCAGGATCTGTGATGTAAGCTGCTCAAACCCATTTGAAATGAGATTGCCAGAATGAATGAATGAATGACTTATATTAATCCTGCAAATTAAAATGTATATTCATTGGCAAATGAGCATAATTTCGAACAGAACAAGCTTCACTGCTTCTGGCTAGGGTAATGATCTTGAACGTGAATGGCAACATTTGATAAAGATCCAGTAAATACTACCTATAGAAGGCAAGCCTTGAGTCACAGTTTGGGAACTTGTTCTTTAGCCAGAAATATCTGGTGTCTGATTCCTGTTTCAATGTAAGCAATAATTACAGTAAGAACGCCTTATGAAGGAATTTATAGACGAATAGGGCTACCAGACCTGCTTCACAACAAAACAAAACAAAACAACACAGCCAGTGACAGTCAATGCTTCCTGTGTCTCCTTTCTGCACACTCGTGATGGTTGAGATTTTGGCAGCCCAGGTCTGATCCGTAGTATCAGCGATCATTTCTAAAACGAGAAATCAAAGGGCCCAAATCAGCTAGGCCGGTGGTCCCCAACCTTTTTGGTACCAGGGACCAGTTTCACACAGAAACACTTTTTCAAGGACCAGCAAAATCAATTCTTCCCCAATAGTAAAGGGCTTCTTGACTATTTCTTTACTATAAACATGTTTTTATATATAGTTTAATCACGATTATTCGTTCTTTGCGGCCCGGTACCAAATGATCCACGGCCGGGGCCCGGTGGTTGGGGACCCCTGAGCTACACTAAGGGGTACACTAAGGGGTACACTACACCAAGAGCTAGGTGAATAAGGATCAATCACAGTTCCGTCTGGCAGCAGTCAGGGAAAGGCACTTTTGTGCATCCTCAACGCGTTTGTTTGCTTTTTTTTTTTTTTTTTAACCGCTAAGAGTTACGTCAGCACCCACTGGTTATTAGTCTTTCAGGTTCCACTAGCTTCTCTCGTTTTAAGCCCGAGAGGGCAGCCCTCCCTGCCCATGCCTCGGTGCAGCTGAGGCACCTCGCGAAGAGGCCACCACCGCTCCCCTCGGCGGCAACCGCCGCCGCCGCTCTTCAAAACTTTTGCCCGTCCTTCCCTGCCAAAGTTCCGAAGTTGCGTGACGTCAGTAAGGGCGGCCGCCAATCCGCGCCGAAGGTTATATTTTGGGGAGGGGAGGGGGGCGTCTCCCGCGTCTCCCGGGTCCGCCTGTTTTGCCGTGCCCAGTCCGTGGAGAGGCGGCCGGTTGCGAGCGCCCCCCGGGTCTCCTCAAGCTCTGCAGGGGCTCCGTTCTTGGGATTTGGATCCAGCTGCGGGCCGCCGTTGGTTGGGCTGTACGCGGCGGGCTTGGGCGGTCGAGTGAGGGTCTGGGGCTGCTGAGCTCCCCCCACCCTCCCCTCAGCCTTTCCCAACCGGACGGTTACCTGGACTTGGCAAGGGAAGAACAGAGCAGAGCTGAGCCGGGCAGGTTGCGGCTTCGGTTGCGAAGAGGGGGACCGGGACGTCCTTCGGAGCTTTTCCTGAAGGGGTAGGAGGAGCAAAACGGAGCCCCGTCCCGGAGTTTGAAAGAGATGCCTTCCGTCGCCTCATCCCGTTTGACCCGGCGGTGCTGAGCTTGGGGCTCTTGGGGCTCCCGCGTCGGTTTCGGGATCGGATTCAAGTTTTCCCTTTTTCGTCGGAATATTCGCTTCTGTTCCCCCCCCCCACCCCCTCCTCCCCTTTCCATCCGAAGTGGCGGCGATCATGCTGGGCGCGGGGAACGAGAGTTCGGGGCGCCTCCGTCTGTTTTGGGCTCTGTGGAGCGTGGCGCTTTGGCTGCCTGGCACGGAAGCTTGTCCCAGTAAATGTACCTGCTCGGGATCCGGCGTGGATTGTCACGGATTGGGACTGAAGACGGTGCCCCGAGGCATTCCCAGGAACGCGGAGAGAGTGTGAGTACCGGTCGGAGGTGGGGAGGAGGAAGAGCAGGAAGCGGGCGGGTTCAGCCCCGGCAGGTTGCCTGAAAAGACTTTCTTCTCCCCCGAGGGGCATTTGACAACGCCGCTGGTTAAACTGAAGGAAACCGAGATTTGGGGGTCATTCTACGCTTGATCCCGTGTTTGCCCAAATCGACCCGGCCCTGATGTTTATCCTGGGATGGGTGATCCATAGGGCTGCTCATCAGCTTCCTGGCAGGGAAGAGAGTGCCCGTTCAAGAGCCTTTGTTGTATTTATATCTGTGGGTTTGAGGTTTAATCGCATAGCCCTTGTGGGGAAACGTTATGGGAAAGAGAAAGAGCCGGGGCAGTGGAGCACATGCGACAAGTATGCTTGGCATTTTCCTCACATGATGCTCCCTGGAATGTCTGGTTAGAATCCTCGGCTAGTTTCCTTGCATTCCCACCTCAACGCTCCACAACCTCTTAAAGACGCATCCAGGAAACCGCAGCTGGGAAGACAACCTATTCTCAGGGCTACTTAGAGGAGTTTGCCACAGCAATTGCAAAGGGGTGGTACTTCAAAGCAGGGCTGCTTTTGCTAGCTGGAATGATGATACAAGAACACCCTGGGACTCACTCGCTCAGTCTCCACAGGTGGAGCTTTTTTTATGAGCTCCGTATTGCTCTATATGTGTTATGTGTTTATCCATGCACACCTACCTAACAACAGGCCCTGTGGAGAGTTATTGCTAGTAGTGGATGGGTTGTGCTAAAAGTGTGCCCTTCACAATTCCTGAAGAAGCTGGAGTACTTCAGGAAGAAAAAAAAAGTAAGGCATTTCTTATTTGGGGTCAGTTTCCCTTTAGAATTTAATGAGTTAATATCAGAACTACTTTCATCTAGGAATATACTGTATATTTCATTGTCAATAGAAGAGATGCTTGCCACCATGGTGGAATAGACTTTCAAAGGTTTTACCTGATCTTTGAAGTGTTTAGCGATATACGTTTTTTTTTAAAAAAAGTGCCAAATTTTTTTAAAAGAAGGAAATATACTTCTATTGTAGAACGACATACGTTTAAGTCGTTCGAAAAGTTCGAAAATGACTTACCTTCTGGATATGCAAGTACTTACACTGTAACTAGACTACCACTCAGTTCTGTGATTTATTGGTCGGTAGTTAGAATGTTGGCCATACACAATTTACAAAATATGTCTTCCTTTGTACTTATATATGTATGAATACTCTGCTGACAAAGTAAATGTTCATACTTCATCCATGCAATGAAGTAGGATATATTACGGTGTGTAATGAATGCCTTTGAAGTCTTTAATAGACGAACATGAAGTTTGTATATATTGTACACATTGCTCTACTGTATTGTGTTCCTAGCTTAACTGCCAAGTTAATCAATTATTACTAAATCCATAGTGTCGGTAAAATACCCATTTCTGCTTTTATTAAGATAAGCCTGAAGTCTTGCTTTCATGATGAATATTGGTTGGTTCTAGAAAATGTATTCTGTAACTTACTTGCCTAATCCATCTAAATAAATTCCATTGGGAATTACATGGATTTACTTCCAATACATGTCCTTATGACTTAGCTTTCAATTACTACGACAGGTATACAGATCATAATTATATGCTCCAATCGCATTTAATCTAAAATATTGAACTCAGTGCACATTGCAGATAGAAATGCCCTTGAAAATACTTTCCTAGTGTTTAATATGGTCAGTTGCAGCCAGGAGTATCAATCAAATAAGTCTTATTTACATGGAATGGCAGAGATTTTTCAAGCTTATATTGAATGCCTAAGTATGGTACACGGAAAAGAAAGGCTAGTGGATGGTTTAATTTCACCATAATTGCACAATGCCCCTTAATTCCCTTCCATGCTTTCAAACAATTAAAATGGAAGTCAAAATATTCCTTCAGTGTAAGATATTTTTGGTGCAAAATTTTAAAGTTCACTTGAGGGTATAGATTCAAAATGCTATTGAAAAGTTGGCTGAAATAGAAAGTTATAGTTCCATGTGGATTGTAAACTTTTGAATGTCCACTCAGTGTTCATACTCAAATTTTTTTTAATTAGATTGTAAAATACTAGATTTTACATATGCTTTTCAAGATTAAATAATGAAGGGAATGGGTGTGTTGATAGTTATCCAAACCATACTTTGCTCCCTTAACATAAAAACACAGAGGCCACAAAGTAGCTGGGCACACTTTAGTTTAGCACTCTACCCTATTCTCCTATTAGAACTTGGATTTTTGCTTATGTAGCATTCATCCAGGTCAATAGTTTGAGATATAAAGGAAGAAACATCTTCTGAAAGCATTTGTTCATGTTGTTCCTTGCCTTACAAAAAGATTAATAAGAAATGAATACTTAGCACTTGAGCTTTACCTTTTAATTCCAAACTTTTATGCCAAGTTAAATAGAAAATAGATAACTGGTCTGTTTTCTTAATTCTTCTTTTTCTTTCTTTCTTTCCTCCTTTCCTCCTTCCTTCCTTCCTTCCTTTCTTCCTTCCTTTCTTTTTCCTCCTCCTCCTTTTTTGTAAAGCTATGGAAATACTTAGGGGGTTTTGTGCCTTTGCTTACTCCTAGCAACTGTCTTGAGTAGTCCCGGCTGTTTTCTTGGCAAAATTTCCAGAAGTGGTTTGCCACTGCCTCCTTTCTATGGTTGAGAGAGAGAGAGTGACTGGTCCAAGGTCATCCAGCTGGCTTTGTGCCTAAAGGAGCACTAGAACTCACAATCTTCCAATTTCGAGCATGGTACTGTATCCACTACATCGGACTGTCGCACAAATGAGAAGGCTACCAGTCAATTAATTAGGGATTGAATAAAAATGGTATTGACAAGCCTTGTTTTCATACTTGTGAGTTTGGATGATTACTTAATTGAAAGAATGCCCATTCTCAAATTATAGAGGCTAGAAAAAATTTAATGCCTTTAAAGGGTAATAATTTATTGGAAGTTCATGGAATATACGCTAAGCTTTCTGTTAATTGAAAGTGACTTTAGATGATCTAGGAGAGATAGTTTTTTTTATAAAAGAATGGAATTGTCTAATGGCTTAATATATACTTTTATATAAAAAACTTGAAACACTAATTGAAATGAGAGTTTAGTTGTTCTGTTACAGTATTATACGTAAGTTAGGAAATCTAATAAATTCATACATGGAAGTAAATTATGTTGTGCATTGCTTCAAAGTAAATGCATAAATTTGGACTGTAATTTAGCTGAAAGTATTGCCAATGGAAAAATCATGTCCACAGATTTTCAGTCACCCATGGGTTCCAATCACTTAAGAGCAATCAAGATTTTACCAGTCTCAGACATGTGAAAACAAATCCGATAATTTTTCATGTCAGTACATCATGTGAAAAGTTTTACATGGCCCATAGCTTTCACTAACAAAATGGGAAGGATTTTTATTGGAAGAATTTAGTATGAGCCAGGTTTTTACTGCTGCGTTAATGTATATAAATTTGTGTTTTGGAAATTGCATTTAAACTCTAAATATCATTATGATTCTGTTTTTCCTTAACTGAAGCAAGACATAAATATATTTCAGATTTAGGCTTGTCTGAACTAAGTTAAGTGCTATGTATGATTGTGTTGTGACCTACAATTTAGGATATTGCTTTTGGTTGAAAAATCCATTCTTTTCTAAGCAATCCATATTGCTTAGAAACTAACTTGTATTAGGTTACTTTTTTTTCAGACTTACTTTTGGATCAGTTATAAGCTGAGTGGAACTTATCTTTGAAATAAACATTTATTGCATGTACAGGTAACCATTGAGGTATTATGATATGTCACTTTGTGTATGTTCAAAGTAACAACAGACACCCGAAAATTACATAGGACCTTGTTTCAAAGTTATGATGGCTACAGCGGCCCTATGGCCATTCACCCTTATGATCAATTACAGGATGCTGCAGTACCTCACTGACTCTCTCCCTTCCTACACTGCTAGGACCCTGTAGCACTTGGGTCTGCTTCCTACACACCGATCACCCATTGCAATTCCACTTGAAGCTCTCTGGACCTCATGTTGGGGAAGGAGGTTAGTCCACATGTCCCTGGTCTGTGCAGGGGTGACCTGAACACATCTGTTATTTTCTCTTGCCTGCTTGTGGGCTGGGACAAAATGGTAGCTACCATACAAAGTGTTTCACTTTGCTACCTTAATGAGATCGGCATAGTGCTGCAGAAACCTCTGAAAGCTGCAGAAAGCTTCTACAACATTATGCAGATGTCATTAAGGCAGTAAAATGAAGCAATTGTTGACTAACTATGCAGCGGCAACCAAAATACAGCTGCCATTGTATTCCACTGACTTGTGGACTGAAACAAAATGGCAGTCACCAGACAAACTGTTTCAGTTTGCTACCTTCACAAGGTCTCCAAAGCATTGCATAAGCTTCTGAATGCTGTATTAAAACAAAGTAATTTGTCCCTGGCTGTGCGACAGTGACCCAAATGTGGCTGTCATTTTGAAAATAAGACAAAATGGTTGTTGCTTTGGAAACCACTCCATATGGCTGCATAAAGAAGCAATCCATCCAATGCTCTGGAAGGGTTCTGAAGTGTTCAAAAGATAAATGAGAAGGACAGTATTTGGTCTGTGGGATGGAATAAGGCTATAGCATGGGGGGGGGGGGGGACTCATGGGAAAAGGCCTGTGGGAATCCAAGGGTCAGGAAGCAGAGCTGTTAGGAATGATAGTCACCTAACAGTTGGGTTGGCAATGTATAAACCAAGATAGTAATTTAATACTGTAACTTTAAGAGAATGCTGTAATTGTGATTAGCTGAGGTTCCTCCAACAGCCATAAGATGGAGCCAGCAACCTGGTTTCTTTCTTCGTGCATTTTCTGTTTTGCTGTATTGCCTGATCGTGGTTCTTTTGGATTGCTGTGAGACTTGCAACTGTTAGCAAATTCCGTTTATTGAACTTTGACTTCGTTTTTGGATTATCCCTGGACTGATACTAACTGCTTTAACTGTGTATGATTTGGACTGTTTGTTGGACTTTGTTTACCTGTTTATTGGAAGTAAAACCTACAATTTACTATTCAGTGTATCTGTATGCTGGTCGTGTGTTATTCAACTCTTACTACGTTTCCCTGAGTGCACTCATTCTCCTAACGGGGAATATCTCAACAAGAGCTCAGGGAATCTCAGTGACGGAGGCCTTGGGAGTGCCAGGACTGGCAGGTCTGGGTCAGTGCTAGGTCTCCAAGGCTTACTTCTGAAGTGCCCAGTAGCACACTTAACAACTTGGGTGTTCATTTAATGATTCATTGGGGGAAGCAGAGATGGGGGGTCATTAGGTGAGATACTTTACCGAACAAACATTGTGATATGTAATTGCAATGGGCAGGCTCTGTTACAGTTGTATCTTAAGGACTACCTTTCGATGTGAGGCTAATGAACTTTGCCTAGAGTTTTTCAGCATGTTCAAAAGGAATCTGGAAATCATAACCATCACAGTACTCAAATATATCTTCAAATGTCATTTAGTAGTTAGAAAAACTGTATCCATTCTAGCTGATCTTTTATTGTTATATTTTTTATCTTTCTGAACAACGATTGTATTTAAGACTTTTTAAATGGACTACTTACAAACTAGGAGATGCATTAGCCCTACTTGTTGATTTGGTCATTACAAATCTTAGTGTGGCTTCTATATACTTTTGTGTAATGCAAATATTTCATTTTTGGCTACTTTATCATTTTAAAAGATGAAACCAATACAGATAGTCCTTGACTTGTGACCAAATGTTTAACAACGGTTTGATGTTAGAACAGCAGTGAAGTTACAAAAGTGACTTATGATTCATCCTTGAAGTAATGACTGTTGCACCACCCCTGTGGTCATGTGATTACGATTTGGGTGCTTTGCAAAGAGTTCACATTATGATGGTTGCAATATTCTGCAGCCATGAGATCACAATTTGTGACTTTCCCAGGCTGCTTCCAACAAGCAAAATTAACAGGGAAAGCTACCTTTACTTCACAATTACATGATTCACTTAACAACTCCAGTAAAATAGTCATAAAACATTGTCATGATGCCTTGCTTAACAATCACATTAAAGACTGAAATTGAGTCCCAATTGTGGTTGTACATCAAGGACTACTATTTGCAGTCAAAAAGTTTTCTATGGGTAGTCCTCGACTTAATGACCACATTTGAGTCCAAAATTTCTATTGTTAAATGAGACACTTTTTATGCGAGTTTTGTCCCATTTTACCACCTTTCTTGCCACAACTGTTAAAAGACTCATGGGAGTTGTTAAGTTAGTAACATGGATGTGCAAAGGTCGCAAAAGGTGATCACATCACGTGGGACACTGAAACCATCATAAACATGAACCAGTTGCCAAGTAACCAAATTTTGCTTATAAAGGCATGGGGTTGCAGCAATGGTCATAAGTGTGAAAAATAGTCATAAGTCACATTTTTCACTGCCATCGTAACTTCGAACAGTAACTAAACGAACTAAGCTGAGGACTACCGGTGTTGCAAATATGTAAGGATTGTCTTTGGGGGTTTTCTGCTTATAGGATATGTATTGTGCAAAAATAGTGACATCTGCAAATGCTTGTGGTTTTTGTGCGAATTATGAAAATAGTATCATTCCACAAGCTCTGCCCATTTGCGTGTGGGCAGTCTTGTGGATCCCTGTAGAAAAGGAATGGGTTTCATCCCAACACTGCTTTTGTTACTTGGATCCTCTTTGCTTTTTTCCTGGGCAGCAACAGGTGCTTGGAGAGCTCGAAAATTTCTGTCAGAGCTGAGGCTTCAAGTCTGGATCCCAAGGTTTGTCTTTTGAAATGTAGTTATTGATTGCTAAAGTTTGCTAGTTAAAATTGGATTGGACACAACATTCATTCCCAGTCAGCCCTCATTGTGATTTGTTGCAAATTGGCTATTTCTGATTCAAGTTGAAAATTTATTTATTTATAAAATTTATAGATTGCTCAAGGTAACTCTGGATGGCTTATAATAGTAAAAGATAAAAACTGCATTCATTAGTACATATTATGCCCACTGAGTTTAGTAATATTTGCTTCTCAGTAAATAAGCTTAGGAATGTTGTGGAAAACAGTGTAGGGGAAAAACACTAGGTCAGATTCCTACTTTACCTTCCAGCATGAACATTTTTTGGACTGACATAGCTGCATATGAAAAAAAAATCTGAACTTGGACTAGGAGTTAAATATTCAACAAGTCAAACAAAGAATTTTTCTTTTATTAGATAGCGCTAACTGAAATTCTGTAATATAATAACTATGGTACAAATCCCCACATTATATTTGAGTGGCATGGGAATTTAATTATCTGTTTCTCTCTTTTCTATTTGTGTTTATGTGCCTTGTTATTTTACTTTCTAACTTCTATTGAAAGTATTCACAGATTCCGAAAGGTTTCTTTTTAGAAAGCTGAGGACTATTCTGTAGTTACAAATGACTACCTCTGTTTTCCAAGCTGCAAAATGGGAATACAAATGCATGCAAATATTACAGTGTACCTAAAGATGCAAAGCAGTATTCTGCCTAACTGTCTCAAAGAAATTATGCACAAGATAAACAGTTAAATCTTTATAAATTGTGGGTAGGTTATTACCTTGCAATCTGGACACCAGATGCTTACCCTTAAATAACTCAGTGTTGAGTGAAAAGAAGCTGTTGGAGTTTTTGCTTATTTATTGCCTCCTTACTCTTGTTATTTGTGGTCCATTCACCTGTTTTCTGGCATGTTTGGAATATACAGTGGGTGAACCAGGCATGGATAGAGGAGTGGAGGAAGAGAAGAACAGGGATAGGTATGGTGATATTTCCCACAGCAATGGAGTTTCACCTCCCAGGCTCTAAACTGAAGTGTTGGCCTGAGAAATTTTCTGGCTGAAATTCAGTCTAATTCTCCTCTACCTTTAAAGCCATCATTTAGACCAGGGCTCTCCAACCTTGGTACCTTTAAGCCTGGAGGACTTCAACTCCCAGAATTCCTCAGCCAGCTTAGGTGTTCTCATTATCTGCAGTAGTTTGCTTATGTGAATGAAGATGTTCTTGGCAAGTTGACGATGGCAGACCCTACTGAGTAGCAAAGATTTTATTCTGTCGGGTGGAACTTCCTACTCATTGTTCAATGCAAACATGACTGAGGAAGAAACGTAAAATGTTTATCATGTTTCTTTACTGACTAAGTTATCCCCTGCATATTCTACTCTAAATGTAGGACGATCAACTCCACTGTAATCTGCTGATGTAAAATGCTTACTGTGCATGTAGTAAGTAGTATGGGTTCCCCAGGAACGAAATCTGCAAGTAATTATTATAAAACAAAATCACTGGCAGAAAGGGGAAGAGTTCTGCCCCTAACATTACATGGCCTACTTTAAGCTTGCCATTAAATGTCGGCCATAATTCATCCAGAAGGATGGGGATGGTTGCAATGTCACATGTAAGCCTAAATAAACAATGCAGAAATTCCTCAATGAGGCATCTCTCTAGCATTAGGGGAGACTAAATACAGAGGGCATAAATGATGTTTAAAACAACAAAAAAGAAAGAAAAAAACCCTTATGATGATTCATATTGTGAACACACACAGGGAATCTATTATTTGCATTTCACAAACCCACAAAAATATTTTCTTTCTCAGCCCTAAAAAAGAAAAAAACAGTCAGATGGAAAGAATACCTTCAATGTATAAAGAATTTAGCTTCCTGGCCTCTCTGTGCTCTACACCCCTAGGATGTTCACAAATATCTTGCACATGACCAGGTTCTGCTGCTGCCGACTGCCACATACATCGTCTTCATTTTTGTAGTTGGATTAAGATGTGCTGCTTAAAGCTACAATCTTTAGAAATTTCTGCTCACAGAGTGTGGCAACTTTCAAAGCATCGGTAATAATGGGGAACTGCTTGCTACTACAGCCTATTAAAATAAATTTGAACAGGTAGTGCTGTTAATGAAAAGAAAATAGAAGAATAAAGAAGTATAGAAAACAAACTTTCCTTTTATTTGATCTCAAGTTCTGGTGAATTTAGGGAAATGTCTTCCCAATGACTTCTTCAAGGACGTGTTTCAACTTCTTAGTGAAGTATACAGATCTTGTATTCCATGACAGTCTTCCATCAAAGTACTAACTAATTATAGACAGACTAATGCAAGTGAGTTGAAATATTGATAAAATTGAAACATCAGTTCATAAAACAATGTTTGCTGCATATTCTCTCCCCCCCACAAATACTGTAATCTTGAAACAGGAAGAGCCTTTGAATACCAGTTTCAAATGGAACAGGAAAAAAAAAACCAGCATTACATCTAACTTTGTTACACACTTTGATAGAAAAATCTGATTTATATTTTTTTTTATCTCTTACATATTTTCGGCACTGAAAGAATCATTCTTCCGAGAATTACCCACTGCTCCAATCTTGGAGTTTCTCATAAAGCCAAAGCCTCAGTGACAGCAGAATGGAAAGTCAAAAGTGCAGTTGTTTTTGTCCAATTCTTATTTTGGGTCACCACCTTTTCTTCTCTTAAAACCAATAGGAAAAAAATTATCCATGCCAGCTCTTGCTGATGTAGATTAAAGGAGAATTTCTGGACATGCCAGGAGAAGCCTCAAAAAGCTGAACATCATTTTTACCAAGAACTAACCCTGGCAAACCAAAGCATTGCCCATCAGTTCATTCCTTTTATTCCATTCCAGGACTGTAGAATTTTCTAAAAGTCTTGGGAAAACAGTCACATAGCTTCCTTTTTAGGGAAGGCTTATTTTCTATTCTCAGACATGAAGTATGATTTGTTATACACATAAAGTACTTAGGGTCAAGACTGTAGCTATAGGATAACTGTGAAATGAGCTCATTTAGAGTTTCTGTACATGCAAATTAAGCTGTTATGAATATATGGGAATAAAGTTGTCTCTTTCTTTTTCACTGTGAATCATGACTGTTGCTCAGCTGGGATTTGTTGGTTCATTCTATCTCCATTTTCCCAAGGAAACAAGCTGTGCTGTTGAAGTGTGGAAGAATTCACACTTAACATCAGTTTTAAGTAGTTTTCCCGTTATTTCTGCCACGTCAGCATGCAGTACTGTTGCTGTTGCTTTTTGTGATCTTATTTCTCATATTCTTCCAGAAAAGAAAAGACGACATTAGGAGCCTAGTGTATTTGTTCTTGATTCTAAATAAAGACAAACCTGAAAAAAGAAAATAAGTTAGGATTGGTACAGACTGTGATGGTGCCTGGGTCTGTGATTATGGTTTTTGTTCCATTCGGAAATAAGTTGCGTGAGACCAGGTTCCAACAACAACTCTTTTATTTAAACAAGTAAGGCAATGGTAACGGAACAACAGCCCAAGCCGCGGCAGCCCTTCTTATAGTGGCTTGCTTGTGGCTTGTGGCCAATGACAGTTCTTTGAGTGTTCCGCCATCAGGTGGGCCAATCGGATTGGTTCCTTAAATAGCCAATCCGAGAATGGCCTTCTCGGCCAATCAGATTGGAACCTACCAAGTTCCATACACACCCTTCTCCCTTGGTTTCATCCAACGTGCAGGTAGGTGGGGCTTTTTTGAGTCCTGGTTGACCTGTGCAGCTCAGTCTCGGCGTGGTCTTCAAGCGGTTCGGACGGGATCGCTTTCTCTCTATACCTTCTCCATGGAACCTCCTGGAAGGGTGAGTCAGCCTTGCTGCTCCCACCTGAGTCTCTCGGGCCGGTTGAGATGGCTCCGCCGCTCCCTCCTGGTTCGTCGAGCTGACCTGGCTGTCTCCTTCCAGGAAGGCCTCATTTCGTTCTCCTGCTCCCGGACTTCTCTTTTGGGGTTCATCTAATCATGAGTGCTCTTTTTGATTTGTTTGGGAGTCTTTGTGTAGTGTTTTTTGTCGTGTTATGGGAGGTTTGTCTCTCCCTTTTTTATTAGTTTGTATTTCCCCCCCCCTCTGCTGTTTTTGGTTTGTTTATTATTTTTGGCGCTGGTGTGGTGTTGCTTTCTAGGTTGCGAGAACGAAGCTGGTTAATGTGCCGCTTCCATTCTCTTCCGTTGTCTAATACTAGTCAGTAAGATTGGGGGCCTCTGATTTGGGTGATTGTGGCTGGAAGCCATAACGGGTCCCCGGTAAGGTTTTTTGCATAAACCAGGTTGCTTATCTCGAATGTGCGGTATTTGCTGGAGGAGTCAGGGTTTTTTTCCCAGGTATAAGTGGGGTGCAGTCTGTCGAGGTAGGAACGCAATTTCCTACCCATTAAGAGTTCTGCTGGGCTTTTGTTGGTTGTGCTGCTAGGGGTAATATGTTGCATGGTTAATAATCGGTTTAGCTTTTCTTGCATGTCCCCCTTGTCCATTCTTTCTAGGCCCTCCTTAGTGTACCATGCGTTCAGCCCTGCCATTTGCAGCCGGATGAGCCGGCGCTGTCAAGGCATGTTGGATGCCCTGTGCAGCTAGATACTGTTCGAATGCCAACGTGGTAAACTGGGGCCCATTGTTCGACACCAATACATCAGGCAGTCCATGCATGGCAAAAAGTTTGTCTAACTGCTTCATCATTACCTCGGTGGTAGTGGAAGCCATAATTATAACTTCTAACCAGTTCGAGTAGGCGTCCACGACTATCAAAAAGGTGTTGCCTTTTGTTGGCCCAACAAAGTCAATATGCAGTCTCGACCATGGGCCCCGGGGAGTTTCCCATGACTGGTACCTGTGGGGGGGTAGGCCTCGATTTTTGGCAGTCATGTCATGTTGCCACCCAATGTTCAAGGTCTTTGTCCAGCCCTGGCCACCAGACGTAACTCCTGGCCATGGCTTTCATCTTAACTATGCCCGGGTGCCCGTCATGCAACATACACAAAACATGTTCCTGTAGTTTTCTAGGGATTACCACCCTGTCACCCCACAAAATACAGCCTTTCTCGATGGACAGTTCAGTTTGTTGGGTGCGAAATGGCTTAAAAGTCTCAGTTGTGTTCTTGTCCGGCCAGTCCTTACCTACTTAATGCGGAATGCAAGCTGTCAGCGGGTCTTTCGCGGTAGCTTTAGTGACATCCGCTGCAGTTAGTGGCAGATTCAGCCAGGCCTCGAGTTGGAGAGTGGAGACAGGAGCTGGGTCGTCTTCCGTGATGGGCAGCGGGGAACGGCTCAAAGCGTCGGCATAGGTGATGGTCTTCCCTGGATGGTGGATCAGCATGTAGGTGTAGGCAGCAAGGAATTCTGACCACCTCGTCATTCTAGGCGACAAAATGTTCGGGGTCAGTTTGTTTCCTGCTAGAATCCCTAACAGGGGTTTGTGATCAGTGATGATCGAAAAAGTTCTGCCATAAAGGCTCCAGCTATGATTGCGAGGGCTTCTCGGTCGAGTTGGCTGTAATTTCTCTCTGATTTGGAAAGCGTTTTTGAATAGAAGGCGACCAGTGCCTATCTGCTGTCTGGTAGCTTGTGGCTCAGGATGGCGCCAATTCCAAACGGCGATGCATCACAGGTGATTTCTAGGTCTTCAAATGGAATTGTAGTGCAGCCCAACTGGTGCAGTCTTTGAAGTTGTGGTGGATACAGGAGAAGAATTATCTGAAGACTCAGAGAAACGTATTGGCAGCAGCAGTGTTACTTTCTGGCAGACATAAAAACATTGTTCCATTTTGCTCACTTCTATTGGCCAATAAAGAAAGGCATCATTTCTGCCAATTTTCAGAACTGTTGGTGATTATAATTTGATTACAGTCACAGTGGAATGCGTAAGTTTAGGGACCATTGCAAATGCTTAAGTGTTCTTTATAATTCTATAAAGATATATTTCTGTTGGAAATTTCTGGATTTTAAAGCATTTTAGCTTTCGTTTTGCTTTTTTGTATGAATTTCCTAATGTCAATAATATATGCATACGTGACATTTCTTTTAGAATGGTGTGAGTTTGAGAATGGAAATAAATAATGATTTTACAACTGATTATCCCTTGTGCCGCCTTTTTACATAACCTCTCTTTCAACTTAGATTATGAGCTTAAGTTTTGAATTGGCTTTACGCATACTGACTGTAAAGTTTTTATATGGTTTGGAGTGTGAGGTTACATAAATACTGAAATGCATTCTTGGATCAACTGAATGAAGTTCTTTTGACTCTGGGAAAATGTCATATTGCAGACTGATTTGTTTCATTTCATTACAATGGTGGACTAGAACTTTGACAATAAGCTGAATGTGTATTTGCTGAGAAGTGTTAGTTGACACAGGAAGTTACACATAGGCTTATATACCTTTTAAAGGAGTATTGAGAAAGAAGAAGATGAGAAATTATTTAATGAGTTGTGTAGAGCAAATAAATTGTGTGTTGTAAAATATGGAGCTAAGTAGAGAGAAAAAAATCAGAGGGCTGAATCACAAATACATGCCACTGACACCTGTAGGAAGCCTCTGAGGACTGGTTCTATGAAGAGAACTTTCCTGCTATGATATAGTTCTGCCAGATACAGAAGAGTGCTTTTGTTAAAAATAGAATAGCCCTTTGTACCAGCATCATTATATTCAGGTAATTGGATATTTCCAGTTACTTGAAAGTTTTCTTTACCTGTGACAGAGGTTCCTTTTTTTTTCTTCTACCCCATTCCTAGAGTGCTTTTTAAATTTATTTTGAATTTCTCCAGGTGAAATTTAGAGCTTATCTTACTGTTGTGACTTGGAGGAGTTTGTTGATAATGCATGTGTGTGTGTGCATTGCTGCACATACATACGCACCACATTAAATGTCTTTTTCATCACTGTGAAGCCTGCTTGGCTGCCTTTGCTGCTAGTCTGAAGAAATCACATGGAAAGAGTTTTCTCATGAATGAATGACTGAAGTCGTAATGTCTCTCCATGGGATTTAAATGAAGGTGGAGAGCCAGGAAGTCTGAAGATTGCTGGAGAAGGGATTGAGAAGTGAAAAACAGTGCATTTACTGCTCTTCCTTGCTCATCTTGTATTTAGAATAGAATAGAATAGAATAGAATAGAATACTTTTATTGGCCAAGTGTGATTGGACAGAGAAGGAATTTGTCTTGGTACAAATGCTCTCCGTGTACATAAAAGAAAAAATACATTCGTCAAGAATCATAATGTACAACACTTAATAATAGTCAGAGGGTACATAAGCAATCAAATCATACTAGGAAAAAGTCCATATAAATCGTAAAGATACAAGTGACAAAGTTACAGTCATACAGTTACAAGTGGGAGGGAATGGACGATAAGGAGTGATGAGGATATTAATAGTAATAGTAGTGCAGACTTTGTAAATACACTGCTCAAAAAAAAAAAAGACATCCTATATCTGAATGAATGAAATATTCTTATTAAATACTTTGTTCATTACATAGTTGAATGTGTAGACAACAAAATCACACAAAAATTATCAATTGAAATCAAATTTAGCAACCCATGGAGGTCTGGATTTAGAGTTACACTCAAAATTAAAGTGGAAAAAAATACTACAGGCTGATTCAACTTTGATGTAATGTCCTTAAAACAAGTCAAAATAAGGCTCAGTAGTGTGCGTGGCCTCCACGTGCCTGTAGAGGCCTCCCTACAACACCTCCCTCAGTAGTGTGTGTAGCCTCCCGACAATGCCTGGGCATATTCCTGATGAAGTGGTGGATGGTCTCCTCCCACACCTGGACTAATGCATCCCCCAACTCCTGGACAGTCTGTGGTGCAACGTGGCATTAGTGGATGAAGCGAGACATGATGTCCCAGATGTGCTCAATTGGATTCAGGTCTGGGGAACGGGTGGGCCAGTCCATACATCAATGTCTTGTAGGAACTGCTGACACTCTTCAGCCACATGAGGTCCAGCATTGTCTTGCATTAGGAGGAACCTGGGGCCAACCGCACCAGCATATGGTCTCACAAGGGGTCTGAGGATCTCATCTTGGTACCTAATGGCAGTCAGGCCACCTCTGGCGAGTACATGGAGGGCTCCGCAGCCCCCTAAAGAAATGCCACCCCACACCATTACTGACCCACTGCCATGCTGGAGGATGTTGGAGAATGTTGCAGGCAGAAGAACATTCTCCATGGCGTCTCCAGACCCTGTCACATCTATCACATGTGCTCAGTGTGAACCTGCTTTCATATGTGAAGAGCACAGGGCGCCAGTGGCAAATTTGCCAATCTTGGTGTTCTCTGGCAAATGTCAAACATCATGCATGGTGTTGGGCTGTAAGCACAATGCCCACCCGTGGACAGGCCCTCATACCACCCTCATGGAGTCTGTTTTTGACCATTTGAGCAGCCATATGCATATTTGTGGCCCACTGGAGGTCATTTTGCAGGGTTCTGGCAGTGCTCCTCCTGTCCCTCCTTGCACAAAGGTGGAGGTAGCAGTCCTGATGCTGGGTTGTTGCCCTCCTATGGCCTCCTCCACATCTCCTGATGTACTGGCCTGTCTCCTGGTAACGCCTCCATGCTCTGGACACTATGCTGACAGTCACAGCAAACCTTCTTGCCACAGCTCGCATTGATGTGCCATCCTGCATGAGCTGCACTACCTGAGCCATTTGTGTGGGTTGTAGACTCCATCTCATAGTACCACTAGAGTGAAAGCACCGCCAGCATTCAAAAGTGACCAAACCATCAGCCAGAAAGCATAGGAACTGAGAAGTGGTCTGTGGTCACCACCTGCAGAACCACTCCTTTATTGGGGATGTCTTGCTAACTGCCTATGCTTTCCACCTGTTGTCTATTCCATTTGCACAACAGGATGTGAAATTAATTGTCAATCAGTGTTGCTACTAAGTGGACAGTTTGATTTCACAGAAGTGTGATTGACTTGGAGTTACATTGTGTTGTTTAAGTGTTCCCTTTATATTTTTGAGCAGTGTAGTTGGACAGTGTTGAGGGAATTATTTGTTTTGCAGAGTGATGGCGTTTGGAGAAAAACTGTTCTTGTGTCCAGTTGTTCTGGTGTGCAGTGCTCTGTAGTGTTGTTTTGAGGGAAGCAGTTGAAACAGTTTATGTCTGGGATGTGCGGGGTCTGTAAATATTTTCACAGCCCTCATTTTGACTCGTGCAGTATACAGGTCCTCAATTGAAGGCAGGTTGGTAGTAATTGTTTTTTCTGCAGTTATTGTATTTGTATTACATCCAAACTATGAGAATTTCACAAGAAATACCTTCTCCTTTAAAAATAAATAAATTACATAGCAAATTATTTTTCATTAAACTCAAAGAGAATGATAAGGCATGGCCTTATCATGCCTGTTGGCGCAGTGGCTAGAGTGCAGCATTGTATGTAAACTTTGCCTACAGCTGGAGTTCAATCCTAATGGAGCTCATTATTGATTGATTCAATCTTCCAACTTTCCAAGGTTGATAAATAAGGACCCAGATTGTTTGAGGGCAATATTCTTATATTCTAAACCTCCCAGAGAGTGCTATAAAGCACTCTGAAGTGGTATATAATTGCTATTACTATATATATAGCTTTCTGGTCTCAGTTGGTCTTTATGCATAGCTTGTGTAGGTAGTCCTCAAGTTATGACCACAATTGAGCCCAAAATTTATGTTGCTAAGTGGAACATTTGTTAAGTGAGTTTTGCCCCATTTTATTACTTTTCTTGCCACAGTTGTTTAGTGAATCATTGCATTTAGTAAGTAGTAACACAGTTGTTCAGTAAATATGACTTCCCCATTGAATTTCCTTGTCAGAAAGTCACAAAAGGTGATCACATGATCCCAGGACCATCATGAATATGCAAACATCATAAATATGAACCAGTTGCTCAACATCTGAATTTTGATCATGTGACCATGGGGATGATTCAATGGCCATGAGTCAAGCGTGAAGAACGATCATAAGTCACTTATTCCAGTGCTGTTGTAACTTTGAATGGTCACTAAATAAACTGCTGTAAGTTGAGGACTATTTATGAGAAAGTGCTCTGAATAGACATGGAAGGAGACTTTGTTATCAATTTTCTTGTGCTGCAAGTCTTCTCTGAGGTTTTGAAAATGATGTGGCAGGAACTTTGGGGAATTACTGTACTAGGGAGATGCTTCTTAAGTCAATAAAAGTTTCTGTGGCATCATTAGAAATCCATGGTGACATAGTGGTTAGAATGGAGTACTGCGGGTTACTTCTGCTGACTGCCAGCTACCAGCAGGTCAGCAGTTTGAATCCCACCAGGTTCAATGTTGAGTCAGCCTTCCATCCTTCTGAGGTGAGTAAAATGAGGACCCAGATTGTTGGGGGCAATATGCTGATTCTATAAACCACTTAGAGTAGGCTGTAAAGCCCTGTGAAGTGATAAATAAGTCTAACTGCTATTGCTATTATTATATACACACAATAGTGAATGGAACCAGAAATAGTTGTTAGATAGCTAGGTATCACTTTTTCCCTATTTTGTTGGTTATTCCTAGCATTGTCAGCTAAAATAAGCTGAAGTTTTTTGCATGATACAAAATCACCACAATTGATAAAAAGATGATGTGCTTAAACAGTCTGTGGTTTTCCTTTATGTCCTATTTAAACTGCTTGATTGAAAAAATCCATTCGTCTCTTTATAAAGGCCAACCTGGTAAATTAGTTACTGAAGTGTTTCTACTGTGGTAAATTGGTAGGGTTTTTTTTTTTAATTGCTTATTTGAAAGTGGTATCATGTTTTATTATTAGGCAAATTAAAAATTAAGTGTTGCTGCAGATGAAGGTGGATGTTTATCATTTGTGGTTCATTTCTGACTGTAGCTGACACTCTTGTTTCCTAACAACTTTTTAGTTGAGATTTGTTTTTTGTTTTTTTGCATAAATTGTTATCCTTCTGTGCTGTTATTTAAAAATGTAAGAAAACTCCTGGTTTTCATTTTGACAGTTAAACAAGAATACAGTCATCTTTGGCTTGGTAACAATTTTAAAACATAGAAAATGCATATGGATGTAATCAGTACTATAGATAGGGCATTCTAATATACTTAAGAGTGTTTTCTGCAGTAGTGGAACAGATCTGCAGATGCTTAAGGGTTTATATGGGCTTTTATGGTTCTCCATCATTAAAATTCAATGAATTCAACAGTCTGTACATGGTACATTTGTTATTATTATTTCCCATTATAATCCACATTCTTCCAAGGAGCTGAAGGCAGCACACATGGTTCTCAACCTCCCTCAGTGTTATTTACCAACCATTGTGTAAGTTAATATGCAAGGTAGATTCACTTCAGATGTATCTACATTTTATTAAACCAGGATACAGGAAAGCCTTGTTCCAATGTGGCCATCTTTCTGTTGTTCTTGCAATCTTGGTGTACCACAAATGAAGGGTTAATTAATTAAATTATCTTTTTGCATTAAAACTAGAAAAAAATTGCTATTGTATCGGAAAATTCCCCAGTCAACTTTGCCTAAGAAAAATATTATTTGTACTCTTCTGGATTAGCACACATTTTCACAAAGGTTTTCCCATTTTCCACATAAGAAACCCTTTGACCAGGTCAGTTGATAAGAAAAAATCCCTAATTAATAGTGACTTTTTACAAATCCTACTTATTAGGTCCAGAAGATACCAGATCAATATACTGATTTTGCAAATTGGGTATCTTAAAGTTGATGCAGTGGGCAGGCTCAAGATTTAAGCATATCTTAGCTTAATAAATTGAGATACATACGTTCAGACTTTGCCTATCCTGGCTTGGGGACAACAAATAAGCTCCATGACTGAAGTCCTTCTTAAACATTATGAAGTCCAAAATGTAAAGAAATGGGACATGCTGATCTATGACCAATATACATGATTGGGATATGGAATGTAATAAATTCTGGAGATATCGGCAGGGAATAATGAGGCGAGACAAGCTAATCGGTTGCCAACGGTTTATTAACACTAACAGTGAACAGTTCAACTGACCATACGGCAACAACAAATAAGGAGTTTGACAGCTCTTCTATACTAGCTGCTTTGGCCAGGCAGCCAATCAACTCTCAGGATAGAGTCCTCTGTCTGCTCCAGACTAGAGTGAAGACTTCGGACATGACAGGATGTATCCTAACTTTACTTCCTCTGATCTCTCTAGAATTGATGAGACAAGAATGAAGAGAGATTGCAACCATGTTAGATCAAAGGGAATTGCAATCTTCTATACAAATGAGAAAGCTTGCACAGGCATTTGGTAATAGTGAAGAGAGTCATGTTTTTCATTTTTTTTCCTTCAAGCAAAAGGTGGGAAGAGGCATTGAGTTTAAACTCAAATACATATATCATGGGTGTCAAACTCGATTGCATCATATCACGTATCGTGATGTATTGCAACATTTTTTGCCTTTGCGGAGCTGGGCCTACACATGATGCATCCAGCCTGTGGCCCACCAGTTTGACACCCCTGAGTCAGAGATGGTATTTAGCAGGTTCTGACCAGTTCTGGAGAACTGGTAGTGGAAATTTTGAGTAATTCAGAGAACTGGCAAATATCATCTCTGATTGGAGATTTTACAGTATCCTTCCCCTGCCATGCCCACCAAGCCACACCCACAGCACCGATAGTAAAAAAAATTCAATCTCACCACTGTCCTGAATATATGATTTGGGCAACAGACTGACAAGGCTTTCATTCCAAAGTACAATATGGATTCCTTACTAGCTGTGCCATTTCAAGGATTTGGTATCTTAAGTCAGATTACTTTTAATGCAACATTCCTACCAATATCCAACCATCCTACCAAGGCCCAATCCAACATTGTAGGCTGCTGGTAATAAGCCACTTGCAATTAGATTACTGCTTTCTAGAGGTTACTCCTGTCAGAAATCTCAATCTATCCTCCTTGTGCTCCTAAAAGAGATGTAATTGATACTTAAATGTCCACTCCATCTAACTCACTTGTTTCATTTTTATTCCTTAGTATTACAATCTAGTATGATTCTCCGAAGCTGATTATTGGAAAAGGCATAGCAAACTAAAGAAAAGCTTCTGAGTAATTAAACTGCAGAATACAGAGTAATATAAGTTGCTGAAAATCAAAAGACAGAAAGAAATACTTGTGCTTTGATTCTATTAACTCCCAGGATTGCAGGAACTTGCAGTTGTAAATATGAGAGTGCTTTGGAACGTGTTTATTTATTTTTGAATAATGAAGTTTTGTTTCATTAGATTTGGTTGTTTGGTTGTTTGGGAGAGTTTGGGATGTCCACTTATTGCATACAGCAGAAACAGACTATTGAATCAGTAAGAGTTTGATGCTGCATATTTCTTCTTAAATTGTCATGATTCTGTATCCTTGGGAAGAAAACAAAAAGTGTCAATTTATTTAAATGCATAACCCTTCACAGAAAGGAGAGCTTGACACTTTATTATTATTATGGTTGGTTGCACAATCAGCCAAATCTTTACACTGGCTATATTAACTTTAGTATTTGGCATTTTTATCCATCTACTGAATCCTTCTCCAGGATCAAAAATAGGCAGATGATGTTTGATGTTATTGTTGCAGAGTATATATAAACTGTTCCAAGTAAAATTGCTTTTTTTGCAATTGGCTGGTGGTGATTTTTCAGTCAGAAATTGTTATATATCTTTCTAAACATTGCTTAAAAGTTTCAACTGACCAAGGCCATAATAGAAAGCAAAAGTCTGTTATTTTGTTTTTATCTTATTATTGTTCACTGCCCAGAGTTTCCTCCTGTAATATAAATTAGATTAATAAAGAAACAACTTTGTCTTATAATTAAGATATAATTTATAATATTGCCTTATGCCTTAATATATTATGAACCATAATTTTTGTTTCTGTTTTTCAATGGCTTCAGTTTTGTTAAATACCTTTAAAATTTATAGGACATGTTTTATTTAGGAAAATGGATATAAATTGTTCATTATAAGCTTTTAATTATATATTATTATATATTAGTCATATTTTAGATTTTCTGGCTATCTGCCTGTATTTTACTCAGTGTGGATGTCCACCCATCCATCCACTATCCATCCATTTTATATTCCTTTAAACTTGCATTTGTACTGTAGTATCATTCCTTTATTCTTTTGAAATGAAATGATGATGATGATGATGATGATGATGAAGAAGAAGAAGAAAAGTCAGTTATGAAGTTAGCACTGGGGTAAGCCATAATTAATGGACCATAATCAAACAACTTCAGCTACTTTTAGTTATTTTAAGCCTAATTTTACCTGCAGCTCTGGAGAATATATGTTTTATTTATTTATTTATTTGATTTGTCAATCGCTTACAAGATAATAGGTATAAGGATAAACATGATTATGAATACAAGAAATGAGTACATATAAGAAATATAAAAGAAACAATAGGACATGGATGGTAGGCACTTTGATGTGCTTATGAACACCCCCTATAGACCACTTAGTAAAGGCCCTGTCACACTGTCCAACGGATGCAAAACGTTTGTAAAAAGGACACAGCGGATGAGAAAAATGTTCCATCCGTTGTTATCCGCTCTCAAAAGGGGCAAAAATTTGCATAAACGGAGCGGATAACATGGAAAGGAACGGATGGGGGGAGGACGCAGAGCAGATGGAAAGCGGATGCAGAACGGAAGCCTAGCGGATGGAAGCGGATGAGAGTGGATGGCACATCCGCTAGGCTTCCGGGGGACCTCAGCAAAGCGGACGCGGAACAGATAAAGTGGATGCAGAGCGGACGCCGAGCGGATGAAGCGGATGCAGAGCGGAAGCCTAGTGGATGCACAGTGGAAGCCTAGCGGATGCCTAGCATTCAGTGCGCATGCGGGGGGGATGTATTGCATCAGCCCCACGGATATAAAGGGAAGCAGCTCCCAAGCAGGTCACCATTCAGAGGAAAGACCTGCATCCAGATACATCAAGTGCCTTGCCAGCCTGCCCTGCCTGCATGCCTGCCTGCCAGCCTTGCTGCCTGCCTTGCTGCCTGCCATCCTGCCAGCCTCCCTACCAGCCTTGTTGTCTGCCAGCCTTGGTGCATGCCTGCCTGCCAGCCTTGGTGCCTGCCTGCCAGCCTTCCTGCCAGCCTGCCTGCCAACCTTGGTGCCAGCCTTCCTGCCAGCCAGCAACCCCACAACCATGGGGAAGAAGAGGAAGCCTCAGCCATCTGCTGCCAGCCCTGGCAAGAGGGACAGGGCCACCCTCCCGCCCCCTGGCCCTCACTCTGCTTCTGCTGGGGCTTCTGTAGCACGGGCTCGCTCTTCTGGGGCTGGGGCTTCTGCTGCTTCTGCTTCTGGAGGAGCTGATGATGATGCTTCTGGTGGTGGTGCTTCTGCTCGTGCTTACTCTGCTGATGCTGCTTCTGGCAGTGGTGCTTCTGCTGATGCTGCTTCTGGAGGAGCTGATGATGTTGCTTCTGACGGTGGTGCTTCTGCTGGTGCTTACTCTGCTGTAGCTGCTCCTCGTCCTGCTGGTCCTGCTGGTCCTGCTCATCCTGCTCGTGCTCCTGGTCTTGCTCGTGCTCCTGGTGCTGCTGGCGCTGCTGGCGCTGCTGGTGCTTACTCTGTTGCTGCTGATCCTGGTCCTGCTGGTGCTGGTGCTGCTGCTGGTGATGATGATGATGATGATCCTGCTGGTGCTGCTGCTGCTGGTGGTGTGGAGGAGCAGCCCCTACAACCTGGAAGCCCCTCTGATGAGGGTCCATTTGGTCCTGCCAAAGGGAGGAAGAGGCATATGTGGGGACAGGAGAGGAGGCAATACTCCATTGAGGAGGAACATGAGGATGAGGTGCTTGAGTGGCTGAGAGAGAATGACTATCTGTGGCAGAAGGGACACCGGCTCTACAGGGACACCAAAAGAAAGCAGGCCGCTTGGAGAGAAAAGGCGGAGATTCTGGGCTACACATCAGATGTGCTTCTTGGCTGGTGGAAGCACATGCACACCTGGTACAGGAAGCTGCACCTCAAGAAATCTGGCCAGGCCACGGTTAAGCTAACGGACAGAGTGACCTACGTCATGGCCAGGTGCAGCTTCCTGGAGGGTGAGATCCGCCACCGAGGAGCAGCAGCAGCCCCTCTCACGATCCTCTCTCTCTGGCAGCCTGCTGAGAGCCAGTCCTCTTCCGACCGAGAGTCAGCTCCTGTCTCCAGGCAGGTTTCTGTGGAGCGTCCCACGGCGGAGAACCCGCGGATAGCTGTTTTAACCGTGGTGGAGCACGTGGAGGACTCCCTGGTGCAGTGGGAGAAAGGAAACGGCACGTCCACCACAGCCCTACCCGCATCCACCCCCAGCTCCACCTCCACAGAAAGGCAGAGAGCCAGACAGGAGGGGCAGAGCCACACTGTCCTGCTGGAGATCAGGGACACCATCCGGAGCAGCATAGATCTCCTCTCTCAGCTGGTCCACATTGACTCCTCATCCTCCAACTGCAAGCCCTTCCTCACCTATGTCTGTTAAGCCTGGGTTCCCCAACCAGGGTTAGGTAGACAAGCTAAACA
>BLBF01015827.1:0-20911 GCA_015471245.1 Laticauda colubrina
CACCTCATCCTCGTGTTCCTCCTCAATGAAGTATTGCCTCCTCTCCCAACCCCGCATACGCCTCTTCCTCCCTTTGGCAGGACCAGATGAGCCCTCATCAGAGGGGCTCCCAGGTGGTAGGGGCTGCTCCTCCACACCAGCAGCAGCAGCAGCAGCAGCAGGATCATCATCAGCAGCAGCAGCAGCAGTGGCAGCGGCAGCAGCAGCAGGATCATCATCATCGTAATCATCATTAGCAGCAGCAGGATCAGCAGGACCAGGATCAGCAGCAGCAGAGTAAGCACCAGGAGCCCCAGCAGCACCACCACCAGCAGCAGCAGCAGGACCAGGAGCACGAGCAGGACCAGGAGCACGAGCAGGACCAGGAGCACGAGCAGGACCAGGAGCACGAGCAGGACGAGTAGGATGAGAAAGACCAGGAGCACGAGCAGTATGAGCAAGTCCAGGAGCACGAGCAGGACCAGCAGGACCAGCAGGACCAGCATGACCATGAGCAGCTTCAGCAGAGTACGCAGCAGCAGAAGCACCACCGCCAGGAGCAGCTTCAGCAGAATCTCCAGCCCCAGAAGAGTGAGCCTGAGCAGCAGAAGCCCCAGCAGAAGCAGAGTCAGGGACAGGGGGTGGGAGGGTGGCCCTGTCCCTCTTGGCAGGGATGGCGGCAGGTTGCTGAGGCTTTCGCTTCTTCCCCATGGTTGTGGGGTTGCTGTCTGGCAGGGAGGCTGGCAGGCACCAAGGCTGGCACCAAGGCTGGCACCAAGGCTGGCACCAAGGCTGACAGGAAGGTTGGCACCAAGGCTGGCAGGAAGGCTGGCAGGAAGGCTGGCAGGAAGCCTGGCAGGAAGGCTGGCAGGTAGGTAGACACCAAGGCTGGCAGGCAGACTGGCTGGCAGGGAGGCTGGAAGGCAGGCTGGCAGCAAGGCTGGCAGGCAGGCAGAGAGCAAGGCTGGCAGGGAGGCTGGCCAGGAGGCTTGGAGGCAGGCTGGCAGGAAGGCTGGCAGCAAGGCTTGCAGGCAGGCATGCAGGCAGGGCAGGCAAGGACTCAATGTATCCTGCAGCAGGTCTTTCCTCCGAATGCTGGCCACGTGCGAGCTGTTTCCCTTTGTATCCACGTGGCTTACGCAATGCATCCCCCCGCATGCACAATTAACACCAGGCATCCGTTAGGCTTCCGCTGTGCATCCGCTAGGCTTCCGCTCTGCATCCGCTTCATCCGCTGTGCATCCGCTGTGCATCCGCTGTGCATCCGCTGTATCCATTCCGCGTCCGCTTTGCTGAGGCCCCGCGGAAGCCTAGCAGATGTGCCATCCGCTCCCATCCACTTCCCATCCGCTGCGCTTCCATTCCGCATCCGCTTTCCATCTGCTCTGCGTCCTCCCCGCATCCGTGTTATCCGCTCTGGTTATGCAAATTTTTGCCCCTTTTGAGAGCGGATAACAACGGATGGAACATTTTGCTCATCCGTTGTGTCCGTTTTGCATCCGTTGGGCAGTGTGACAGGGCCTTAAGCAGCTATGGTGGGGATGGGACACCTGAAGGATCAGGTTGGAGACAGATCTCCTTGGGGAAAATGGGTCTATGTGGCTGCTGAGATTCAATACCAACTTGATGACATAGAATAAATCCTTCAGTCAGTCAATCATGCGAACTTAATGCTCCCTTTCAGTTATAGGCTTCTATTGCCTATTTCCTTTTCATTGTATCTTTAATCTCCAAAGAGGGAACAAATTAGGGTTAAAAGAATCAAATGACAATAACCGAAAGCATTCACCAAAGTGAAACAACTGTGTAAAAATCACAAACATGGTTCCTTTAGGGCATGGCATGGCTCCTTTTCAGTTCCCAGAATTCAGCATGCTGGCTGGAGAATTCTGGGAGTTGAAGTCCCTCCAAGCCTTAAAGGGGCCTAGTTTGAGAAGCACCAGCATAATAATCCCTCAGGACTGATCACCTTTCAAACTATCCCAACTTCTCATTTGATTCCAGTTCAAGGCATATCATCACTCAAAACCCTCCAAAGGAGTCAGTATCATCTCTCATATGATCATATCATATCATATCTCCATCCATTTGGCCATCCTTGCACAGCTTTGGTGCTTCTGATAACAGGAAAAGGTGGCAACCAATTCGAATTAAGATGGACCCTTCCCCCAAGCACTTACGAGTCCCATCTCAGCCACGAAAGGCAGGTGGGGGACCTTGAGCCCATCCCTCTCTCAGCCTTCACAGGGTTTTTCTTGTGGGGATGAAGGGATCTCAGGTGTGTTCACTGCCTTGAGCTATGGAGAGAAAGAATAAAGGAGGCATGAAAACCTAAGGAATAAAGAATGAAAATAGGGGAATCTGCCAGTCTCCAGGCCAAGCGTCTCTGGGAAATAACTCCTCTCTGGCCAATGGAATCCCAGTTTAGGTGAATTCCCCCAAACCATTAAGCGGGGCAATCCCCAGCTTTGGAGTCCCAATGCCCATCCAACTCAGACCACCCAAAGCCAATATTTTGGGCCCCCAAACCTTGCAGTTCCTTCCCAGTGCCCTCCACTGCCAGCCCCCCAGCCCCTTTCCGGAGACAGGAATCTTCCGCCTGCTGGATGGGAAGTTTGGGGACAGAGATGGAGGCTGCTCCCATGGTAGGAATCAGCCCATCTGCCATGTTGGGTTGAGCCCCCCTTGGTTCTGCCTTGAAGGGGAGGGTTTCTCCCTTCTGAGGAGCCAAGGTGAGGGAGACCCTGTGAGGCCCCCAGGGCCAGCCATCCCATCCAGCCTCTTTCCAGGGATGCTGAGCAAGGCCTCCATTGCTGTGGCCCAGACTCCCTGAGGATGCTGGAGGTTGCCATGGCGAGATCCAGCCAATGAGATCAGGAGGAGCCATCCTCCCCTCCTCCCTGCCAGGACAGACCTTCCTGCCCCTTCCACTGCTCCCTCCCACTCGGCACACCCAGGGCTCCCCTCCAGGCTGAGCTGTACATACTAATGTCAGCCTCTAGACAATCAACAGAATCTCTGAACGACCATCCCAGATAAGCCAGGAAGACAAGGACTCCCAATGGCTCTTTCAAAGCCTTGGGGGTCTTTTGTGGGGGTACTTACACAGCCTTAGGGGTGGGAATGTCACAGGGGTCCTAATCCACCAAGTACATCCACGCAACCAGAGGGAGGGTCACCAGTCCCCCAAACAATTCCCTGGGGGTATGTGGCAAAAAAACCTACTTTGCACCATCCACCAGACGGTGGGCACCTCCACAATCTCACTTGCAAACCTCAAAGCAGGCAGTTTATTGAACAAACATATAGATTTCAACATGGAAAGGATCTGAGTGTCTGAAATGAACCATGAAGGACAACAGAGAGAGTGGCAAAGAAAGAAAATCCTATCTACTCCATCACTTTCTCACTATTTACCCAATGATACAGTCCACAGACTGTTACTTTATTACCTCTTAGTCTGCTTTCATCTAAAAAATTCATATTCCTAGAAATGATGGGAAACGTAATTTCACTTCAGACAGAAGCAACTTTAAAATCAGCTCCAATTTAAAATTCATGTGTGGAGATCTAGTATCAGAGAAAATCCCCAACTGGGCCAATATTTAACTTTAGGCCGGGTTCAAGGGTCTTGATTGCTTCCTTGGCATTAAAACCCAGGCAGCACTAGAGTTAAGTGGCATCATCTTCAAATATCACCAAACTTCATAGCTCTGGCTGACCTTCCCCAGCAGTCTCTGGAGACAAGAGACCATCTTGAAGGACAGGAGAAATCAGTTCCTTTGTTATGGAGATGTCTTCCTTTCACATCATTTTCTGGACATGTCCCAACAGGAGGCATCACAACCACCACACAACAGAGCCCCCAGGGGTGTTTCCCTGATTTTTCACTACCATGTTTTTTCTCCAACTAAGCCTCCTTGCAGTGACAAAGAACTTTAGGGTCCCCAGGGGAAACATTGCTTCTCCCTGCAATAATCACCTCCCCAGTTTTCTGCTACTTCTCTTTTGATGTCAACATCAGACTGAAGCAACGTGGATGAGATCTTTCATCAGAAAAGGATAAATGTCTGAGGTCGTATTTGTGTGGCACAAGTTTTCAGACAGGCGATGTCTGTGCTCTTGAGTGTACCTTTCTTTCCTTTCCAGGTGAAGCTTGGATTGTCTCTGTCTGGATCACAAAAGCCACCAGCATCTCCATCTTGCTTTGAATTCTTCTAACTCATCTTGTTCTTTTTGTTTTGAACTGATTCAGCACTCAAAATTATGGTTGTTCTGCTTCTGATGCTGCTGGTGTCCCAGACAGTCTCTGGGAAGCTGAGAAGGAAATGCCCACAGAGTGTGAAGCACCAAGATGGAAACAGTCCATGGAGCTATTACAGCCCAGGAGACCATCTCATTGCTATGATCAACACTGCATCAGAAATATCTCACATAATGTTCCCTTTCAACAGTCCTCCTTCTAATCCATCCCATTTGTAAGTCATTCAGAGTGATAAGAGTTGCATTTCCTCCATTTGCAATTCTAACACTCTCCGTTTCTTCTTATTTCACTTAATTCTACATTACAGGATATGTTTAATTTCCAGAAAGATTTTGATTCCCATGGTTTTCCTCTTTTGTTTTATTTTGTGGAAGACCCAAACCAAAAAACAGAGCAGAAAAAACCTGAAGGAGGTTGACCTTATTTTCCTCTCTCTGTAGAATCCTTGGTTCATCACTTAAATTATCTTTGGTTTAAGATCAATGTTGGCTTAAGCCTCTGTAGAGGTTTTGTCTCTGTGGGACAAAGAGGGTTTTAAAAAATGATATTGCTTTTGTTGATGATAACATGAACATTTTTTTTTACAGTCGGCTTTCTTTTGGTTATTCAGAAACCCTACGCTTCATTTTTGCCATTCAAGTGACCAATAAGAATTCCCAGCTCCTGCACAATCTCACGCTTGGCTATAAACTCCATGACAATTCTTTTAGCACCTTACGCACTTCAGATGCCTTGTTGGACATTTTCTCCACTGGAGACGCCAATGTTCCCAACTACAGCTGTGGAAGGAAGGAGAACCTTCTGGCTCTTCTTGATGGAGCTAGCAGGGACATCTCCATCCAGATGTCAACCTTAGTCGGCATCTATAAAGTCCCACAGGTTTGTGTGTATGTATGTGTGTGTGCTCCTTTATCTGAGTGGGATGGTGTTAGATGGGCAATAGATCCAACCGTATCTTTTCTGTGGAAGCCAAGAGCTGCTTTTCTCCATATTAGAGAATATGTCAACTATGTTCTATGTTCATGTTCAAATTCATTATAAATGTCCTGAAGATCAATAAAGTCCCTGGAGAGGACTTTCCATGGATATTCAGATATTCAAAAATATTCCTATTTATGGGGCCCTTTATAGATATATATATGTTTATTTCACATATAAATAGTAGTTTTCATATCCAGTGGGGTTGAAGTTGGCAACAGTAGTGTCTCTGTGTGTGTACAAAATGAAATAAAAAGGACTATAGTAATTACAGGTTAGACTAATAGATATTGTGGCTAAAATATATGCCATGTTCCTTTTGGACAAATTTGACAGAGGGAAGAAGAAAAGTTCATTCTTTAAAGAAAAAAACAAAGGTTTCAGGTACAGTTAAAAGTTACATAAATTTGAATAAGAAATAATGCATAAATTAATAATCTAATATTGACAACAGATTTGTCTTGAAGTACATAACATAAAATATGTCAGTGGGGTACACCACAGTTTGTTTGCTTTACAGATGTTAGTGAATCATTTGATATAGTAAAAAGAGAAATATTATGGAGGGATAATAATAAGCCTTTTCCTCAAGCATTTGTTTGAGATGGAAGTTTGGAGAAGATCAATCGATCCTTTCCATAGGCTAAGAGAAGGGTGCACATTCAAACCATTCTCTCGAGATATTAATGACTTGCCAGGAGCAATGAAGGAGCTGGAAGTGCATATATTTAATGTGTTAAATATGAAATGGGACATTGGTTTATGTGAATAATTCATTTTTATCATGCTCATAAATTGCATTCTGTAGGCTGTTAGCAAAACTTTGCTCCTACTGATAATCATTCAATGATTATTGATAATAAATCAAAGTCAAAAGCTATGTTCTTTCAAAAGCAACATCATAGCCACAGATGCCTATTTGATTGTGAGCCAACAGAGCCAGGAATAACTTTCCTTACCTGGAATAATTTTCACTGAGACTGGATATTGCTTCCCACATCATCAAAGGAGCCACTTAGAAAAAAGGCACGAATGAATTTAGTGCTAAAAAAAACACATAACTATCCAGCTTTCTTTCCATTTATAATGCCAAACTTATCCCAAGCCCTTATATCAAACTGAAATTTGGGGCTTAATATGCATCACTATTGGAACAAACCCAATGACAGCATCTGAGAAGTATCTTAAGGATGAAGCTGCTTCCCTCAGAACTGAACTGGGAATTTATGCAATTTATCCTTTGTCTAAAATGAATGTCTATAATTATTCATGCACAATTAAAATTATGGAATCTGAGAGACTCCCAAAATTCTTCATGTTAGAACTGTAAAATTTCAGTTAAAGATAACATGAATTGTACAACTGACAAATTATATGAGGAGAGGTGTTCTCCTTTTCTCTTGTACAACTGGAGAACACCTCTATTACTGGAACATCAATTGTCCAGGAGAGAGAGGGAGCGAGAGATCAGTATCTTGGCCTGAACATCACACAGATGACCCTATTGGGATCAAAATAACAGACAGCGTATCCTGGCCCATCACAATTTTACAAAATACACATAATACAGCTCATTATTTGAGCAAAACAGTTAAGTTGAGATCGGGATATGTGGGTGTGATTGTGGTAAATTGTATGGTTGATTTATATTCTTTATTATTCTTTCTTACAAAATTTATTCTTGCATTCTGTTTTTATACACAGATTTATTAATGTTCTGTGTTCTACTTTATGCAGTTTGATATAACTTAGTGGGAAGTCAACAATAAATCATTCAAATATGTCTGTGAGAACTAATAAGGAGCTATTAAAAATGAGTATTTGGATTTGATCTGACCCCAGCTATAACACAGCATTTTTCATTGCTTTTTCAGATCAGTGTTGAACCCGTTTCAGAGACTCTGAGTGATAAAAGCAAATTCCCCTTTTTCCACCAGATACTCCCCGCAGAAGGATTCCACTACCCAGTAATTGTCCAGCTGCTGCTCCACTTCAGATGGACCTTGATTGGTCTCTTTGCCTCAGGCACAGAGGAGGGAGCACATTTCATGAAGGCTTTCCCTCCTATGCTTGTCCAGAATGGAATTTGTGTTGTTATATCACAACAGTTCTCAACAACTGAATATTCAGCATCCCTCAGGGAGGCCCTCTCTAAGTGGAGTCAAGTCAACGTCTTTGTTCACTTTGTAGAATATGATTCCCTTTGGGCCACAATTCTTCCTTTCCATTTAGCACTCAGGCGTTTGCCAGGACCCATTGAAGGGAAAATCTGGATCTTGACAGTCTTGGGCCATTTCACAATAAGAAGGCACAAACTTCTCAAATTTGTCCATAGTATTTGGGCTTTTCATTTGCAGATGAAATCTAAACACATATATAGTTCATTTGAACCTAATTTATTTTTGGAACCCCAGGTTGAAGATCATTATTTTCATTGCTCTCTTTCTAAGCACTTTTCTGTCAAAGGCCGCAGAAGATGCACCCCAAAAGCCCCACTGGACACCCAGCAGAAAAGGAACAGGATCAGAATCACAAATTATGTCCGTTTGTACAGTATCATTCAGACTCTGGTCCAGGTCTTGAATGCTGCCTATTCCTCCAGATCGAGTAGGAGGAAAAGCAAGGAGGTCCAAGAGGGGCTGCAGTCATGGCAGGTAAGAGGTCCTGACAACAAGGATCCCTCAAAGTTAGTAACTTTTTTGAAAGTACCCAAAGGAGATGCAGAAGAACCTTCTGAGGGCAAAATAGCTTTGGCCAATTTAATCATTCATGTCATAATATTCCAAAGATTACTCAGAGGATTATGTTCCTAAGAGAAGGTGTCATGACATGAATACAGTATGTTGATATTAAAAACTGCTAATTTTAAAAATATTAAGAAAATACTTGGCTAAATCTTTAGGGTGTTTTGCCTTTTGAAGATAATGGTAATTCTTGTTCTCCCAACTAATAATATTTGCAGGTCAAATGAATAAAAAAAAATTCATATATGAATGAGGTAAGAAAGCAGAATATTGGCTTTTAACATTCCTGGAGTTTCCATTTTAGTTTCATCCCTTTCTGGCGAAGAATGAGTTTTGCAATCTTTCAGTGAGGAAACTATACTTGGACCAAAATGGAAACGTAGCAGGAGATCTAATCATCAGGACCTGGAAGGTTCTCCCCAAGATGGATTTCATCTTTCAGATTCCAGGGAGATTTGAAAGAGGGAGAGTTATTATCAATCAAGATGCTCTTTCAAGGCTAAAGTTGCACAACAAAGTGTGTGAAATATTGGTGTTTTTTCTCTGTTTTCCAAAGCTTTAGGAACCATTTTCACTGGGCTAAACCTAATCACCATGGTGGGTAACCTTCACTGAGAATTGAATGTGAAGGGGGATGATGGTTTTCTTAGACTGTCTTAGCCGTGGTTCTGTGAATCCTAGGTAAGAAATTGTAAACAGATAGATTTTTATTCTTTTTTATTGTTCCCAGTACGGTAACCGGCAAGCACAGTTAAACTGAACAAGGTTAGCACTGAAATCAATCATCTTTCAGTGTAATTTATCCTTTCACCCCACCCACCTAATTGCTGTCTGTCTCCACCCTGAACTCATGTCCCAATTACCCTATTAACACTATAATTCTATGGGTTACATCACATACTAACTAAGCCACGATTCCCAGCTACCCCTTACTCCTCCCATTCCTGCAGTTGCTCTCTCGATTTATTTACCCACCCTGCCAAAAGCTGTCTTTATGAATTTATTAGTATGATGTTCCTCTTCATTAATGCTGCATTGCTGATTATGGGTATATAAAGAAGTATTTGTATTCCCCACTCATCAATCTAAACTAATCAGTGTGCAAACGTCATTTGGTAGCAATGTTTGTTTTCGTTTCATCTCCTTCAAGCCCTTAATCTCCCAATGCTGTGGAAAGAGTTGTTTCACGAAGCCGGACAGACTGCTTGGGAGGCTTCACTAGTAATAAAGAAAATGTCCTTCAGATGCCAAGATATGGAACAAGGTTCTAAACTAATTGAGAGAACCTGGGATCTGGGATGACAATTCTTTAGGACGTAGATGATGGTCCTTTTGTGTCTCCTCCATATTTATTATCTCCATAAACCTAGGAATACATCCATCAAGTGCTGGGGATTGTGGTGCTGATAGCCTCAAGTTTGCTTATTCCTTGTCTTCAAATATCAAAGAAGAAGGCAACTCTGTTGACTAGCGAATGAGTTCAGGTTTGGACTGAATCCAGTGAAGTTTACAAATTTACAGATAATACTAAGCTGGCAAGAATAGCTAACACCCTAGAACAGTGGTTCCCAAAGTGGGCAGTACTGCCCCCTGGAGGGATGTGGGTGCCTTAGGGGGGCACTAAGAGGCAACAGACATTGCAAGGGGGCACCAACAGGTGATGGGGCACTGGAGGTGGGCCCCTCGCAGGACCCAATTCAGGGGTGGGATTCTACCAGTTCATTACCATTCCCGGCAGTTTGGAGAACCAGTAAAATCGGCCCCTGGCTGGCCCTGCTCCTCTCCGCCAGCTTTTCTGTTCCCTGCCCAGTCAGTCCTTAATGTGCATGCGTGACAATCGCTGATGGCCACAGGGGCACATTGGAGAAGTGGAGCAAGCAAAGCCGGAGCTCGGTAATTTTTGGTGTGAAAAACCTCCAGCCGCCGCATGTTGTTTTCAGTGCGGCTGCAGCATACCAAAAAACATGCGGTGGCTGCAGGTATTCATGACAAGGGTGATGTGGACTGGCGGGGAGCCCAGAAACAACAACGGCTTAACCCCGGCTTGCCTTCCCTGGCAGCCAGCCATGGGAGGAATGTAAAGTCACGGCCATGGGATGATGAAAGAGATGGTCATGGGGGAGGAACGGGGAGATTAAGGGCCAGGGCCTCTGAAAGGGGAAATGGGGTGATGCAGGATTAGCCCAGGCCTTTGACAGATTAGGCCACACCTGCCTGGGCAGAAAATAGATAGATAGGTAAAGGAAGGGATAGAGAGAGAGGAAAAGAAAGAAAGAGAAAAAAGAAAAAAAGAGAGAGGAAAGAGAGGGGAAGAGAGAAGGAACAGACAAGAAAGTAAAGAAAGAAAAAGGGAGAGAGAGGAAGACAAAAGAAGGAAGAAAAGTGACAGACAAATAAAAGGGGGATGGAAGGAAGAGACAGAAAGAAAGAGAGAGAGAGGGAAAGAGAAAGAAAGAGAGAAAAAAGAGAGGGAATGAGAGAAAGAAAGAGGGAGGGAGGGAGGAGAAAGTGAATGGGATGTGGAGGGAGGGAAAGAGAAAGAGAAAGAGAAGGAAGAGACAAAAAGAAAACAAAGAGAAAAGGGAAAGAAAAAGGGAGAGAGAAAGGAAGAAAAAGGACAGACAAAGAAAGAGAGGGGAATGGAAGGAAGGGACAGAAAGAAAGAGAAAAAAAGAAAAAAGAAAGAAAGGGAGGGAGGGAGGAGAAAGTGAATGAGATATCTAGTCCAACTTCCTGCTCTTGCAGGGTTAGAAGGGAGTGTGTGTGTGTGTGTGTGTGTGTGTGTGTGCGCGTGCGTGCACACAGCTGTCTAAACTTCAAAAACAGGTCAAGTAGCTCTGGGGAGGTCAGTCATAAATTAGAACACTTGCTAAGCAAACAGCCATTAAGCGAGGACCAGTAATATTTGGTTTGCCAGTCACCTGGCCATGCCCATCTGGTCACATGACCAGCAAGCCACACCCAGCCAGCAAGCCACGCCCACCCAGTCACATGAACACCAAGCCATGCCCACAAATTAGGCCACGCCCTCAGAACCAGTTCTTCAGAAATTTGAATCCCACCCCTGGGTGGGGGCACTGAGGATGAGTTTGTAGCACCAATGGGGTGGTGGACTGAGAAAGTTTGGGAACCACTGCCTGAGAAGATAGGCTCCAGAGCCAGATGGATCTTGGCAGACTTGAACTCTGGGCCTTATCTAACAAAATGAAATCCAATGGAGAGAAAAGTAAAGTCCTACACTTAGGCAAGAAAAACCCAAAGGACTCCTACAGACTGAAACCAGGCTCAACAGCAGGAACTGTGAGAGGGACCCTGGAGTTAGTGGACAACCAGCTAAATAGGAGCCAGCAGTCTGTGGTGGCAGCCAAAAAAGCTAAGTTGCGTTAACAGAGGGATAGAATCAAGATCAAGGGAGGTACTAATACCACTCTATAAAACCTTAGTAAGACCACACCTAGAGTACTGCATCCAGTTTTTGTCACCACACTATAAAAAATATGTTGAGACTCTAGAAAGAGGGCAGAAAAGAGCAACCAGGAAGATGAGGGGACTGGAGACGGGTGGGTTTCTCCCGCCTCTGTCCGCCTCTGTGGAATCAGAAGCTCTGAAGAGCAGCAGACATCGAACTGGTTCTATGTCTGCTGATATTTTTGCCCACCTGACCACCCGGGCTCTTATCTGATCTTTATTTCCTGATTTTTCAACTTCAGCTGCTGAACAAGCCACAGCTGCAAACAAGAAAAGGCTGTTTCAAAGGCTGCTTCTTGGCAGCCAGCGTGCTGATGATATGCTAATGATGATTTATGATGATTTACAGGCCCGCGGCTCACAGAGGGCAGGGAAGCTCGTAAATCCCAAACAGGTAGTTAATCCTGTCATATCCCATCCCTGACTGGAGACTAAAACATACAAAGAACCATTGCAGGAACTGGGCTTGGCTAGAGAAGAGAAGGACCAGGGAGACATGATAGCAGTCTTCCAATATTTGAGAAGAGGGAGTCAAACTATTCTCCAAAGCATCTGTGGGCAGGACAAGAAGCAATGGGTGGAAACTGGTCATGGAGAGATTCAACCTGGAAATAAGGAGAAATTTTCTGACAGTGAGAACAATCAACCAATGGAACAGAAGTTCCCTCAGGAAGTCGTGGGAGCTTCATCCCAGGAAGCTTTCAAGAAAAGATTAGACTGCCATCTGTCAGGAATGATGTAGGCTCTCCTGCTTGGTCAACGGCAGGGTGGGGGGTTGGACTAGGTGACCTGCAAGGTCCCTTCCAACTCTGTAAATCTGTAAGTAAAGAGGCCTTGTGGATCTTCTTTGCAACTAGAATTCAGCTTCTCCAAACTTGCTTGCTGCCTGCCTCCCTGTCCAGAGCAACTCTGGGTGGCTTATAATAGTGTGTTGTTTGTATAATGTCTCGTATCATAGAATTCCATGACTGAGAAAACCGAAGTACCAGAATATTTCTCTGATCCAAAGAAAAGCCCTTCCTGATATCAAGCGTATAGAGGGGAAATCTGAAAGATTTATGTTGGGCTTTTGGCTTGGAAGAGAGCTCTGAAAACCCTTTGAATGCCATAGTTTTTCTTGGTGGTCAGCTACCTTCAGCCTCTCTGGGTGAAAAGGAGATTCCAGATTGAACTAATAATAAATGTGGGTTGCAAAGGTGCTTTTTCAAGAGGCAACTGGACTTTTTGGTTTTTCTTTGAAGATGTTTCACTTCTCACCCAAGCAAAACATCTTCAGAGAAAACAAGGAAGCTCTTGCCTCTTGAAAAGGTACCTGAATGACTGAGAATCTCCATAGACACTAAATGTGGATCTTTCTTTCCATGCCAGTTGCTGTCACCCAATTGTAGTTCTTCAGAGAAAGGATCTTTTCTAGGATCTCTAGATGGGTTTTAGAAATACCATCTTCTGGCACAGGACTCATGTCCCATTTATTTCAGGAAAAGATGCCTTAGCTACCCTTTCTGAGGGGCTGTTCTCGTGACCTCACCTCCATCTCATCTCACTACAGTTCTAGAACCGAAAAAGTCCATTTTATCCTTGTTTCAGCAGCACTGCAGAATCGAACAGATAAATATAGAAATAAACAAGAAACATCTCCTTTAAAATTGACAGTTGTAATTTGAAAGGAAATTCTCCTTTGGAGACTGTTTTAGAGTGGATTTTCAATGTTTTATATAATCCAGAAGAAATTTTTCCAGAATTTATTTTTTTATAAATTAAAAAAAATTATAAAGGAAAATTTATTTATTTCCTCCACAGTTTATCTCTATTTTAATACATCTGATACAGTAAAAATTTAATAAATCTCAAATTTAGAATAAATTGTATTAATATACCTTCCTCCATTCTTCATTTTCCCTTCATTTTAAAATACGATTATCTATTCATATTAAATTGAAGCATTTATTAAATTTAGAACAAATAAATGCTACTTTTAATATGAATAGATTTTAAAAGTATGGATGAAGAATGGAAGAATGCACATTAATGAGGGTCATGAGGAGGAACTGACTGGTTATCACTTAATGCTTAAATCTTTTTTCAGTTCCGATCCTCCAGACTTTATTAAGTAGAAAAGTCCTTTCTTGTCATGTGATATGCCAGAAGCAAAATTTTAGAAATTAAATGAAGCATCTATCAGTAATTGTATTTTGTATCTCCTATAACCATTTGAAACTAGTCAGAGGTATCATATGTTCCTGAGTGAAGACTAGAGGCTATTTGGATAATATCCATATTTACTTCCGTTTCCCATAGATGGAGAGTCCTAACATATTTTCTTTGCCATTCCTTCCTTTTTTCTCCTTAGTCCTTGCCTCAATCCACATGTGTAGAAAGTTGTCCTCCTGGATTTGCTAAGGGGGCTCGAGAAGGAGAGCCAGTTTGCTGCTACAACTGCATTCCTTGTCCAGAGGGGACCTTCTCCATTCAGGAAGGTGGGTGACACCAGAGGACAGGAAGGTCTGGTGGAAATGGACTTAGAGCATTTTTGTGAATGTATATGTGAAAAAAACACTTTGAAGCTTAACTGTTTTACTGTTTATTTTCAAAATGCACAATTTCATATTTAATGGGAAGAATAACCAAAAGATCTTGAAGGAGAGATTAAGAAGAGATTGGAAGGTAAAGCAGATTGGGCAAGCTTTATCATTCTTAGGGAAAATAATTCTTAACCTTTCTAGGGACATCTTAATTGTTTGAAATTTTTCTTATATCCATTGCTTTTCTTCATCTGAAGCATATTGACATTATGTCATCCCCTTATATTTAACATATAAAAGCTATATCAAGCAATCAATTCTATGAAGGTCATCAGCCACCAAAAGCAAATGATCTTCTTGAAGGATCAGAGATAAGATGCTTTTGAATATTTTCAGCTTGTTTTGTCTTTCTTTCTTTCTCTCTCGCTCTCCTCCCCTCCCTCCCTCTTGCTCTCCCTCCCTCCCCTCTCTCTCTCATAGTCAAATACAAACAATTTTTTGTTTTTGTTTTCTCAGATACTGAAAAATGCACCAAGTGTCCGGATGATCAATATCCAAATGAGGAGAGAATCCAATGTATCCCCAAAGTTATAACCTTCCTGTCTTACAAAGAACATCTGGGCATCATCCTGGTTTCTTTTGCCCTATTCTTCTTCCTCACCACAGGCCTTGTTTTAGTCCTCTTTATTAAATACCGAGAAACTCCCCTTGTCAAAGCCAACAACCGGGACCTCTCCTACATCCTCCTGGTCTCCCTCCTGCTTTGCTTCTTATCTTCTTCTCTCTTCATTGGTCAACCAAGGAAAGCCACCTGCCTTCTCCGACAAACGGTCTTCAGCATCATCTTTTCAGTTGCCATTTCTTCTCTCTTGGCTAAAACCATCACGGTGGTTCTGGCCTTCTTGGCCACAAATCCAGGAAACCAAGTGAAGAGATGGTTGGGGAAGGGCTTGGCCAACTCCATCATCCTGTCTTCTTCTGGTATCCAAGTTATCATCTGCTCCATCTGGCTAGGAGCTTCTCCCCCCTTCCCTGACTCTGACCTCCACTCCCAGCATGGAGAGATCATCCTGCAATGCAACGAAGGGGCCGTTGTTATGTTCTACGTCACCCTCAGTTACATGGGCTTCCTGGCTGCCACCTGCTTCATGGTGGCTTTCCTGGCCAGGAATCTGCCTGGGGCCTTCAATGAAGCCAAGCTGATCACCTTCAGCATGCTGGTCTTCTGCAGTGTCTGGGTGACTTTTGTGCCCACCTACCTGAGCACCAAAGGGAAATACATGGTGGCTGTGCAGATCTTCTCCATACTGGCCTCCAGTGCTGGTCTGCTGTGCTGCATCTTCATCCCCAAGTGCTACATTATCCTGCTGAGGCCAGACCTGAACACAAAGGAGCAGCTTAGAAATGTGGAGACATGAGACAGAGGAATTTTACCTCCAAGCTATTTTCCATACATGAGTGGAGCAACAATTTTTATTGAAATAAATAAAAAGTGTCTGGAAGAATGTGAGGAAACCAATTTCTTGGAGGAATGAGACTGTATTACCCAAATAGAAATAAAGAGTTCATGCACATGCAACCTTTTTTTTAGACACTATCTCTTTCTTGGGGCTGATAACAGCAGGTGGGCATGAAAGTACCTTGAGGTGTGCTAATTATGAATATTCTCAGTTATATCATCTGTTAGATATTCCTATTGATGGTTATCAATGTTCTCCTGAATATTGATGGTTATTCTTTTTCCCAAATGTATAAATATGAGTGTATCCTTTTGTGTGTGGGAATCTGTCCTGCTGTTTTCTAGAGGGAAATTCTTCCAGTGGACACTGAATAAATAATTACACCAGTGAGCTTTGATTATTGGGGGTTTTGGGTCCTGCATTTGATTCCACAGAAACTGGTGTCAGAAGTAGGATTAACAATCTTCCATCTGCCACCAGGGACAACAGCTACCCCCCCCCCCCCAGGGTGAGGGTTGTGAGGTTGATGCCATGTTCCTTCCTGATGCCACATAAAGGCCCCATTTAGGACTGTATGTGTGAGGCCACAAGGTGTGTCTGAAGGTCTGTTGCGGTGGGGAGCTTTGTTGAGTGTATGTGGCGCCTTCTATCCCAATTTATAGCCACCCTGGCCCTGCTGCGACCTCAGCCGAGTGATGGCTGGAGGGGTCCAAGAACTGGGAGGGAATTTGCAGTGCCAATGGAGATGTTCTAAGTCCCTCTGCCCTCCAGCCCTTCCCTGGATCTGCTGGCCAGTGTGACTTCCACAGAGAGGAGGGTGGCCAGTCTTTTGGCCTCCAGGAGGCATCCAGAGGAGGGGGGCAGTGAGAGACCTGCCATCCTGCAGGCACTTCTGGCCGTAAAAGCAGGGCAAAGTCCCTGTTGGAGAAGGATCAGGTTTGGAGTTCGAGAGGGAGGCTCCTTCCCTCCATGGAGGCTCAGACACAACTGCCCCCCCATTTCCTGGGATGCTTCCTCATCAGCCCCCAGGAAGGTCAAGAGTGACCCCCCAGGATTTCAGAAGTTGGTATGTTCCAACGACTCTCTGCCTGCCCAGAATCCCCCTGTCCAAGTGGATCAGTCTGAAGAAGCAGCAAAAGGTCCCAGCTAACAAAAAATATACCCCATTGCCATGATGATGTTTCTGGGTTTCCATCTTGACTGTATTAGAATAAAATATAGAATATAGAATAGAATATAGAATTAGAATAGAATACAATATAGAATTGAATAGAATAAAATAGAACAGAATATAGAATAGAACAGAATAGAATAAGAACAAAATAAGAATGGAATATAGAATAAAATAAACTTGATTGTCATTTTAACTATAGACTAATCAACATCGATTAAAATGAAATTTCACTGCACAGAGCTCTCAAAGGTTAAGTGAATCACCCCTGTCATTAAGCAAATCACACAGTTATTAAGTGAATCAGGCTGTGGTTGAGCAACTCTGGCTTCCCCAATGCCTGAAATTGGTAAAAACAAAACCGGTCACACATTGGGATCAGGTGATCCCAGGGATGTTGTGATGGTTGTAAGGGCGAGTACAGGTTGTAAGTCACTTTGTCTGAAGCCGTTGTAACTTTGAAGCATTATTAAAGATACACCCATAAGTGGAGGACTGCCTGTAACAGACCTGGGTGGGGAAGATGAAACCTTTTAAGCCCCCTGCCTTTGTCCAAGTTCTGCCTGTAAGGAGCTCATGGATTTGCTCCATTTGTATCTGATTCACAGCAGCCTCAAAAGCATAAATACGATTCCAACCTTTATGTCATGGAGTCCAAGGTTAACCTAGTTCCAAACCAGGCTGTCAATCTAAGGCAGCTTTCAAGGTCTCTGATTTAGCTTTAATAGTTACGCTTTATGTGGTGTTTCATTTGAGTTTCTGCAGGAAATTAGACAAAACTTATATATAATGCTTTCATCTATTGCATTTGCTGCTTAAACTTAAAAAATACCCCATATCTATCCAGATTTCTTCTCATTTATTAAAGTTGGTAATGTTAAAATTCCCCACAACTGGGGGTGCAGCCCCCCTCAGGGAGACCCTCTTTGGGGGGAGATGAGTCAGTTTTATCAATGGAGACTATGTGGAAAGAGTTCATATCTTAAATTTCTAGGAACTCATATTTCTGACAATCTTACTTGGTTGGTTCACACTATGGCCACTGCAAAAAAGGCCCAGCAGAGCCTGCACTTTCTGAGGCTGCTGAAAAAGAGCGGTCTGGGTGAGAAGTGGCTGGTTACTTTTTACCATTCTACCACCGAGAGCATTTTGGCCTACTGTGTAACAGTGTGGTGTGCTGGATGCTCTGCAGTGGATAAGAAGATGCTCCAGAGAGATATAAACATAGCACAAAAAAATCTTTCTTCTTTGGAAGAGATTGTGAAGACCAGAATCCTCTATAGAGCACTAAAAATCTCCACAGACCGTTCTCATCCTGGGTATTCATTTTTCAAACTGTTACCATCAGGGAGACATCATAGGTGTCTTAAAATGAGGACTAATAGACTGAGAAACAGTTTCTTTTCTAAGGCAGTCATTGTCCTGATTCAAACAGTGCATTTGTGGTTTATTATCATCATCATCATCATTATTATTATTATTATTATTATTATTATTATTATTATTATTAAATACTCTGTAGTGTGATTGTGATGTGGTATTTGGGGCACTGTGCTGGAGTAGCTTTCAAATTTAATTGTATTTGTGGAATGCAATGACAATAAAGGTATTCTATTCTGTTCTGTTCTGTTCTGTTCTGTTCTGTTCTGTTCTATTTTATCCCTCTGGACCAAAAAGGCTTTGGAATCCAATCTTTCTTCCAATTCTGGACCAGACAGCATCTCTCCTTCCCAGCAATCCCGTCTGCCTCCAATGTCCCACCTCCTGAAATAAATCTCAAAGGGAAGGGAATCAGTTTTATTGCAGGAGTGGGCCAGGGTATCCAGGATAGAAAGCAGGAGGAGGGGAGATGGTGGATTGAGAAGGAGCTGAGAGATCCACTTGATTCTTTTAACCTTGGACAGAGAGATATTCAAAGGTCATCTCTAGTGCCTGAAACAAACTCCCCTTTCCCCTTCATGGTTCCCAGATAGTAAGCCCGTTAAAGGCCCTGTCACACTGCAAAAACGGATGCAAAGAGGAAGCAAAATGGAAAAAAAATATTGCCATCCGTTCTAAAACGCGATATACTCACTGCCTCCGTTTGGCTTCCTCTCAATCCGTCCAGCATCTGTTTATTGACGTTTCATCCGCTCCAAAAGTTTTAGGCTGCCTAAAACTTTTGCGTGGAAAATGTATCCAGTTCATCCGTTCTGCATCCGCTACGCATCCGCTACACATCCGTTCTGCATCCGTTACGCATCCGCTATATCCGCTAGGCATCCGCTACGCATCCGCGGAACTCCATCCGCTCCAGCGGTAAATGGACACAGGGAGGAAGTGGAATGGACACAGAACGGATGCAGAACAGATGCAGAACGGAAACAAAGCGTTTAAAACGGAAAAAACGTTCGTAGAGGGGACCTATCTCGGATATTAAGGAAGCCTAGAGGATGCCTAGAGGATGCCTAGAGGATGCAAAGGGACACCTATACTGCCTATAAAAAGGGGGAGCAACTCGCCTGCTTTGCACTTTCAGACCAGCAGCCCAGCGGTGCAGACCTCTGCAGCCTTCATTTGACTCTTCCTCTTCCACAGCATCCAGTCATCTCCACCATGGATTGCGAAAAAATCCTTTTGGCAGCCAACATCCTTCTGCATCACTGCAAAACCATCAACAGTCTCTGTGAACTCTACTACGGCAAGAAAAGGAGGCACCCAAAAAAAGTCTGGGTCCAAAGATGGTTAGCCAGAAGAGCACAGTACCAACTTTACGACAAGCTGATGGTGGAGCTCAGGAGCGAAGACACTCGTGCATTCCAGAACTTCATGAATATGCCTCCAGCCATGTTTGACGAACTTCTGCAGCGCCTGACACCCAGGTTGAGCAAGACAAAAACCAACTTCCCGCCCAGCCTGGAACCTGGGCTCAGGGTGGCACTCACTCTGCGCCACCTGGCCTCAGGGACCCCCTACAGGAGCATGTAGTACGGCTGGAGGGTGCCACCCAGCACCCTCAGCTTTGTGGTCACAGAAGTGGTGTGGGCCATCCTCGAAGAATACAAGGAGGAACTCCTCCAGTGCCCCACCACTGAAGAAGGATGGAAGAAAGTTGCAGAGCAGTGGTATCAGAAGTGGAACTTACCCCACACCATTGGAGCCATCGATGGCAAGCACGTGGCCTGCAAGGTTCCAGCCAACTCGGGGTCCACTTATTTCAACTACAAGGGCTTCTTCAGCATCGTCCTCTTCACCATGGTCGATGCTGACTACAAGTTCATGTACATCAATGCTTCAGGCAACGGCTCATCTTCTGATGCCCAGGTATACAACGCCAGTCACCTCAAGGAGGGGCTGGAAAGCAACCTCATGGTGGGCTTCCCAGATCCAGAACCCTTGCCCAACGACACGCAAGATGTGCCCTACTTCACTGTGGGGGATGACGCCTTCTCCCTCTCAACCTACCTCATGAAGCCCTAGACCTCCAAATACCTCACCCGTGAAGAGAGGATCTTCAACTACAGGCTGTCCAGGGCAAGGCGGGTGGTGGAGAACGCCTTTGGCATCCTGGCCGACAGGTTCCAGGTACTTCTCAACACCATGCAGCATCGCCCACAGAGCATGAGGAGGATCGTGGAAGTTTGCTGCATCCTGCACAATCTCATGCGCACCCGCTACCCAGTCTTGCAGAACAGGCTCGTGGACCTCCAGCAAGGCAATGGGGACATGGAGCCTGGGGAATGGAGGCAAGGGCAAAACCTGATCGACACTGAGGATGTGCAAGGCCCCAACAGAGCCTCATGTGAGGCGAAGAAGCCATGCAACCTTCTGAAAGACTGGTGCAACTCCCCAGCTGGAGCGGTGGAGTGGCAAGACAGGATGATAGATGCTTAATGGATGCTTCCTTTAGCCTGTCTCATCACACGGATGACATTGGGCCATGTATGTTTGGTTGGCCTACAATGAACAGGGCATTTAATAAAGAGTTGTGTTTATGTTGACATGTGTGGATCAATGATTACATTGTAATTGATAAGGGCCATTGGGGTGGCACCTGGGAGGGTGGACCATACAGTCCCACTATGCTTGCACTGGAGATTTATCTATCCCACAACTAACTTAACCCATCCAAAAGGTATCCCTGCCCATCCCACAGCTATCTTAACTCATCCCAAAGGTATCCCTGCCCATCCCACAGCTATCTTAACTCATCCCAAAGGTATCCCTGCCCATCCCACAGCTATCTTAACCCAAAGATATCCCTGCCCATCCCATAGCTATCTTAACCCATGACAAAGTTATCCCTGCCCATCCCACAGCTATCTTAACCCATCCCAAAGGTATCC
>BLBF01015827.1:26942-59720 GCA_015471245.1 Laticauda colubrina
CTCCATCCTACATGTTCTAGGAATTTTGCACTAGCACTGGTGTAAACTCTAGATGTACCTGGTTCCCAGAATCTATAAGATCTATGATTAGATGTATAACCTACAAAAATCAATCTTTTAGCTCTATGCTGTCCTTTGTATCTAAGTTGTGTAGGGATATGCACCCATGCTGGTGCTCCAAATGTGTGCATGTAACTTAAATCAGGTTTTGTACCATGCCACAGTGTGAATGGTAATTCACCTGTTGTTGAATTAACAACATTATTTAATATATGATTACCACACATTATTGCTTCTCCCCATAAATTGTCAGGTAATCCTGAATCAGACATCATAGTTCGTGCCATTGATTGTAATGTTTGGCCTCTTCTCTCTATAAAGGCATTATGTTGTGGCCTATATGGTGCAGACATTTTATGTTGAATACCTAACTGTCTTAGTCTGTTTTTAAATTTATGATTTGTAAATTCTGTACCATTATCTGTGATGAGAGTTACTAATTTCTTTTTGGTTTTTCTTTCAGTGAATTTTAGCCAATTAAATAGATTTTGATATGTTTCAGTTTTGCTCTTCATTAAATAGCAAAACCCATATCTAGAATAGTGGTCCATTATACTTAGTATGTGACGAGCTCCTCCTACACTTGGTTTTTTCGGACCTATTAAATCAGCAAAAACTACTTCTAAAGGCTCTTTAGTAGTAAATCCATCAACTCTATTAGCCGGTATAACCCTGCTCTTATTTTGATTACAGGCATTACATTGCAAATACTTATTACAAGATTTCAAACTTATTCCCTTAGACAATTCAACAGTTTTCTTAAGCATTTTAAAATTTAAATGCCCTAACCTTCGATGTAACAAGTGAATACATTCGTCATGAGGTTTCTTATTTTCATAAATTGTGTTAGCCACCTTTAAACCATCATCATTTAACACATATAATCCACCTCTTAAAGATGCAGTAATTCTCTTATCTTCTTTTTCAAGTATGCAGTTATCTCCCTTAAATGTAACTACATATCCTAGTTTAACTAAAATTCTAACTGAAATTAAATTAAACTTAAGTTGTGGTACATATAACATTTTTACATTCTCTTTTATAAAAGAACAATATGCTATACCTTCACCTTTAGCTTTCAGTTTCCAGCCATTGGCTAACAATATCTGCTGTGTACTCTGGGACATTTTAATAAAATTTTTGTTATCATTTGTTATACAATGGGATGCCCCACTGTCAACCACCCATAAATTATTTTTTACAGCTCCGTTAGTATACATGGCTAACTCTAAATGTTTATTTATCGTTTGATGATTTTTAGTATTCTGGCCAGCGTTCTGGCGCTTTGCCTTTTTACAAAATCTTGCCAAATGTCCTCTTCCTCCACAATTAAAACACTTTTTAATTGCGTATGCAGTAGGAGGTTTATTATCTTCTTTTTGAGGTTGCTCCCTCCTTAATTCATCTCTTTCATGCCTTCTTCTGGCCTCTTCGATCAATCTGCCAGTTATATCAGTTAAAGTTAAATTTTCCTTTGGCAAAATTTCAAGTGAAGTTACGTAGTTATCATAACTTTCATCAAGGGAAGATAGAATTATATAAACTTGATGTTGTTCAGAGAATATAAGCTCTTTCTCGTGGAGTTCTTGGAAAATGCTTTGCATAGTTTTTAAATGACTCTGCATATCACCATTTGTTTGGAGATGTGTCCTGAAAAGCTTCCGTGTTAGATTTATGTGAGCACCAATATTATCTCGAACATAAATTCTCTTCAGCTTCTGCCAACACCCAAAAGCCGTTTTCTCTCCGTGGATATAAACAAGCTGTTGATCAGTTAAGGTTAACGCAATTATGCAAATGGCTTGTTGATTTTTATGCTTAAATTCTTCTATCTTTAGTCTGTCTTCCTCATCCTGTGGATCCCATTCTTCTACGTTTGGTGGATTTTCAATTATGTTCCACACACCTTCTCTTCGTAGAAGTAGACTACATTTTGTAGACCATGATAGTTTGTTCCATCCAGCTTGGATATAAGGGACAAATTTTGTAAATTGACTTGTGCCATGTTTTCTTAAATGGATATAAAAATATAATTAATAAAACACAGCTGTTTGTTTACTGTAATGTATAACAACACAAACTCTCACTTTTTACATAAATCTGTTTTATCCTATTCAAACTGACTTTGCAGCCTCTGGGCCCATAACCAGTGTTAAGCCTGGGTTCCCCAACCAGGGTTAGGTAGACAAGCAAAACAGAATGTGCAGCGTTAGTCAGATTGGCACACAGATAAATGAGTGAGCTAAGCTTGTATGTTTATTAACATACAGTAAAAATAACAGATACGCTTGTGCTATCAAGAATATACTTTATTCCAGTATAAGTTTATGGCATAGTCAAATAACAGTCCAATATTCATTTACCATGTAGTCAGTCCATTCAGGGGTATTCATTTAGCAAAGTCCATTTAGAATATCCTATGTCAGTTCACTTACAAAATCAGTCCTTTGTTGTCTCTCCCGTTCGAGCAATGCAGTCTTGATTCCAAGCAGTAATCAGGGATCATCAAAGTCAGAGAGAGAGAGCAAGCCGTAGTCTTGCTACTTTTATATTGTTTTCTTAATCACTCCTTTAATTGCTATTTCACAGTTAAAGCTGTATACACTCTAACATACACTAACTATGATTCATAGTTATTATTTCACCTAAACCAGTTAGGGTAAACAATGTTATCCCTAACAGACTCAACCCTGGGTAATAGAACAGTTGAAAAGAGGATTAATAAGGTCTCTTTGAATGCTACATCAGGAAAAAAAAAAAAAAAGCAAAATCCATCGTAGGCGAGAGACACAATTCAATGAAATTTGGGTGGATTTTATAGTTTATTTCAGTAACAATAGACCACAATATGGGAGTATTTTAGGTATGTGGTAAATATGTGTGCAGTCCCCAACTCTTTATTTACTTTTTACTACATGTGGACTGCCCAGCCATTGTGGGTGGGTGTCATTTGTATGCTTATATACCAGGATGGCTTCTATTGTTTGCTAAGCATTGTTCATTTTTTTCTTAAATGGATGTTTCATTCCATAATTTGTCCGGTCTCCAAGATCCGACACCTCTGAGTCGAGATGACTTCGAATCCTATGTTCTTGTCTTTCAGACCAACAGTGGAAACATGGGAGTCCTACAGAAATCAATTTGACTGTTTCCTAGATGCCATAGACCTTGCTGACATTTACAACCATAGGAAAAAGTCCTACTTTTTAGGTTTTTGCTGAGCCACAGCATTTGACATTGCTACAGCATTTTTGGCTCCACGTTCAATTAAGACTGTTCCATGGGAAGAATTGCAGGAAATTCTTTCCAACCACTATTCCCCTAAGCCACCCCAAATTGCCAGGCATCATGCTTTTAGAAGATGGATTCAGGCTGAGGAAGAGACTATTAGTGGGTACATGGCTGCCCTACAAACAGCTGCCTTGTATTGTGGGTTTAGATGCTATCTGGAAGACATGTTATTAGACCAATTAGTTTGTGGAGTCAGGGATTTAAGGCTACAAAGGTGTCTATTGGCAAAAGGGGATTTAACCCTTAAATTAGCAATTGAAGAGTCTCAAGCTGCTGAACTATCAGCACTTTCAGCAGCAGAAATTCAGGGAAATCCAATTAGCCAAAGCAGCTCAGACATCTATTATGATGAAGCCTCCTCAGAAGAAGGCTATGAAGAGGCTAATGATGTAAATCGCCTCAGGCAGCAAAGAACCAGTCAAGGGGAGAACAGGCCAAATCCCAATCTACCTCCACAGCCTCAGCCCATTTGTCTAAACTGTGGGGGAAACCACCTCAGCGCATCCTGCAAGTTCAGGAATGCCATTTGTCTAAAATGCCAGAGGAAGGGTCATTTAGCCAGGATCTGTCAAGCAGGAAAGACTTTTGCCCAAAAGCCCCAGACAACTCAGCATTTTCAAAAACAAACTGAAGACTGCTATCAAGAAAAATTGACTAACAAAGGCTCGAACAAAATCAGTGTTTTTGTTTCTACAGAAGGGAAACCTTGCAGGATGGAGGTTGACACAGGCTCAGCACTGTTCATCATCTCATGGAGCACCCTGAAACAACTGCTTCCCAGAATGGCTAAGAAGAGGCTTCACAGCTACCAGTTTACCCTTTGTGACTATCAAGGCAAGACCATCCCAGTCATCGGAAAAGGCAAGTTTTTTATTCAATTTCAAAATTTTAAAGGTCACTTGCCTTTTGTGGTAGTGGATGGTGCCCTTCCTAACTTGTTGGGGTTAGACTGGTTACCTGCCCTTGGCCTCCATATAAGCGGAATCCACTCTGTTGCACATGCTGAAGTGGACACCTTGTTTAATGACTATGCTGATGTGTTCAGCGAGGGGCTGGTCTGTTACTCAGGAACCCCAATATCTTTCAACTTGGACCCTCTGGCAGTACCAATCCGTTTAAAGCCTCATAGGGTACCTTTTGCAATCTGCCCCAAATTAGACATGGAGCTGGACAAATTAATTAAACAGGGTGTATTAGAGCCTGTGGACTCTGCAAAATAGGAAACCCCAATAGTGACACCCCTGAAGAAAGATGGTAGCTTAAGAATCTGCACAGATAACAAGACAACATTGAATAAATATTTGCAAATCAGTGCTTATCCAGTCCCTGTTATCCAGCACCTTCTACATTCTTTTGAGCCAGGAACCATTTTCACGAAATTAGACATGCCACAGGCCTATCAACAGTTCTCTGTTGATGACACAGCTGCTGAACTACAAACTATTGTAATGCACAGGGGCACTTTTAACTGTAGGCGCCCCCAATTTGGTGTAACTGTGGCCCCAGGAATTTTCCAATCCTTCATGGAAAGACTTCTTGAAGGATTACCAGGCGTAATCCCGTATTTTGATGATATTTTAATATCTGCCCTTGACAAACCTCAGTTACTGCAAAGAGTCAGAGCAGTCCTCAATCATTTCAGAAAGCATGGTCTTCAGTTAAAGAAAGAAAAATGTACTATTGCCACCCCACAGGTAGAATTTTTGGGTTACAGGATTGATGCCTCTGGTGTTTACCCAATCGAATCCAAAGTAAAGGCTAGGTCACACTGGCCGTCGGATGCAAAACGTATGCAAAAAGGACACAGCAGATGAGCAAATTCTCGGGGGTGGCTCCATCCGTTGTTATCCACTCTCAAAAGTGCCCCAAATTTGCATAAACAGAACGGAAAAGAAAGGAAAAGAACGGACATGGGTAGTATGTAGCAGGGATGTTAAAGGGATGTTTATAGGAAGCCTAGAGGATGTATATAGGATGCAAACCGTTCACTGCTCATCCTTTCTATTTCCGTGCTACTAACGCTGTGTAGACGTTCCATGTACCTTTTGTTTCCTCCCTCTTTCCGTTTTCAGCTGCAGTGGATGTGAGTTGTGAGGATGCCCAGAGGATGCAGAGAGGATACAGCGGACATTTAACAGATGATAAACGGACATAGAACGTTTGTTGCTCGGATGTCATGGATTTACATCGTACACAGCGGAAAGTTCATCCGCTCAAAAAGTTTTGTGCAGCTCAAAACTTCTTGAGCGGATGAAATCTCAGTGGACGGATGCTCGAAGGATAGAGCATATGAAACATGTATGCAGTGAGTACACAACGGATGCATAGCATTTTCCAACGGATGGCAAGCTTTTTTTAACATTTTACATACTCTTTGCATCCGTTGGTACAGTGTGACATGGGCTTAAGGGCTATTCACGAGGCCAACTAACAAAACTGAGCTCCAGGCCTTTTAGGACTTCTTAACTTTTATGCTTCATTTTTGCCACATAAAGCTTCCATTGCAGAGCCTCTGCACAGACTCTTGGATAAGCAATCCCCCTGGCACTGGGGACCTAGGGAAGCCCATGCCTTCCATGCTGTCAAATCATTACTTACATCCGATGCTATCCTGATCCAATTTAATGAGCATTTACCTTTAGTTTTAGCAGCAGATGCTTCTCCTTTTGGCATAGGTGCTATTTTAAGTCATAGACTGCCTAACAGTTCTGAGGCACCCATTGCCTTTTTCTCCAGAACTTTTTCCCCAGCTGAGCGCAACTCCAGCCAAATTGACAAGGAGGCTTTGGCTGCAATTGCTTCTGTCAAAAAATTTCATGAGTTTCTATATGGACAGTATTTCGAGTTGATTATGGATCATAAGCCTCTGTTAGGCCTTCTGTCAGGCGAAAGACAAACTCCTCATATTTTGTCTCCAAGGATGACCAGATGGACCTTATTTCTGGCTGCCTATTCCAATAGACTAGTTCATTGAAGTGGCAAGAGTCTATGCCACGCTGATGCTCTTAGTCGCTGCCCCCTGCCTGTTCCTGTGGAGGATCCTAAACCAACTAATGCTGTTTTCCAGATCAACGATCACAACTTCCCCATCACTGCCCTCGATATCACTGCCCTCGATATCATTTCCAGGGACAAGGTAATCGCCCAAGTTCTTGACTGAGTGGGAAGGGGGTGGCTGGCAATTCCTTATGCCCATGAATTCGTGCCTTTCAAAATTCGCCAGCAAGAACTATCTTCTTTGCAAGGCTGTTTACTTTGGGGAACTAGGGTAGTTATTCCTTCCAAGTTGCAAGACTCAGTTTTAAAGATCCTGCATGAGGGCCATCCCAGCATTGTCAGGATGAAGGCCCTGGCTGGCAGTTATATATGGTGGCCAGGCATGGATGCTCAGATTACAAGTTGGGTGAATACTTGTCAGCCATGCCAAGCTACCAGACCTGCTCCACCCACATCCACTCCAGGCAGGTGGGAAGATTCTGTGGCCCCGTTGTCCCGGGTGCATATTGATCTGGCTGACCCTGTTCATGGGCGTACATTCCTGGTGATGGTTGATTCTTTTTCTAAATGGGTGGAGCTGACCTTGATGACCTCCACAACTTCAAAAACTGTCACTAAAGCTCTATCAAGGATATTCGCTACCCATGGCCTCCCTGACACCATCGTGTCTGATAACGGCCCCCAGTTTACTTCCTGTGAGTTTGAGATCTTCCTAGCTAACCTGGGGATAAGGCACGCACTTACAGCTCCTTTTCATCCGGACAGTAATGGCCTGGCAGAAAGGACAGTCAGATCAGTTAAGGAGGCCCTGGCAAGGTTTGGGCCTATAGATTGGCACTTTAGGCTCGCTAGTATCTCCTGACCCAGCACACAACTCCCTGTGCCACCACTAATAGGTCTCCGGCTGAATTTCTCATGGGTAGACATCTGAGGACCACCCTAGACAGACTCCATCCGCATTATGCCCCAGTCACAACCCGAGGGTCAAAATGCCAGGCAAGGGAGTTCGCTGAGAATGACCAGATCTATGCCCGGAACTATGCGGGACACCCCTTATGGATGCTTGGGCAGATTGTGGCAGTAACCAGTCCTAAGTCTTACAGGGTCCAACTGCAAGACGGGCAAATCTGGTGCCACCACATTGATCAACTTAGAAGGCATTGGAGTTTACCTGCAGATGGCCCTCAAGACGCTCCTGCAACAGAGGAACCGCCAGCGCCCAAAGAAACTTACCATGGGTATGACAGAAAAGCAAGCCTACCTGAACAGCCATCAGTCCTTCACCCAGAGACACCTGAAGCTGAGACGCCAGCTTTGTCGGTGCCAGAAGTTGCCCAACAAGCTGAGAAGTTCCTTTCAGCAGCAGCTTCGTCAGGACCTAGAAGATCTGGCTGCCTGCGCAAGCACCCAAGTTATGTGAAGGACTACGCATGTTCCGTTCAGGGGAAAGGAGTATGGTGTTCAGAAAAGACTGAGCTGAAGTCTTCACTCCAGTCCATGTTTCCAGCGGGAACATGGACCATTCCTATTGGTTGATGCTATTTGACAGCTGGCTATAAAAAGGGAGCTGTCAAACGGCATCAGCTGTTGTCTGCCAGCTGGCTGCCTTGTTAGCGCAGCAGCCGTGGCAACCTTTCATAGTTACACAAAAGTAAAAAGCTGAAATTCACTCTGTGTTTGCCTCAGTTTATTACACTGCTCTACAATACTTCGACTCATCTTCTGATCCACCACAGCTTTTTTTTATCTCCTCAAAATGGAATTTGCAAAGGGATCCTATTCGCATTTAGGAGCCATAATGAGACATAAAAATTGATTCCCAATTGATCAACAATCTCTGTGGTTGGAGAGCAGAACAGCTTCCATGAGTGCCTCTTCTTAGAAACTTAGAAGTCTCCTCCCCATTTATTCAGCCCCTTCTTGGACCTGGATGAACATTAGGCAGCATTGAAGGATTTGTAACCTGGTCAATGATGTGGCTGCCTTGAGACAGGATCCCTGCAACCTCCTCCTGGGAAGAGTCCCAAGGTCCCCTTTTTCTGGACATCTTCTCCAGCCCTTCACCGACAAGACAAGCTTGAAGAAGAGCAGAGAAATGCTTTAGGCACAAACTGTAGAGTGGAAAATTAAAGGGCCTGAAAACTGGTATTTTATTTCTCTGGTTTATGAAAGAAAAAAAATATACAGTGGATATTTCTTAACACACTTTATTTCTTTATTTATTTTTTTTATTATTTTGCTGTGAAGTACATACCAAATACAAACAATCCCAAACTGAAATCCCAGACAGCTGTTCTGCTGAATTCTTTTTGCAAAGGAGGCTTTATTAGGAAATCAAGAAAGACTCTTATAAGAGGGATGAAGGTTTCCTTCCTCAGCTGGGAGCCAGTCAAACATGGCATTTTAAATCATTCTGACAACCAGGCTGGTGTTTGATTCCCACAGTTTCCTCCTAAACTCTTTTCCTCCTCAGTCTCTCTTACACACAATTTAAGCTGCTGTCAGTAGGAACAAGTTCATCAATCCTTTTTTATAAGGTATGTTCAGTAGCTGCTGCTGAACAGCTAAATTCCTCTGAATTTTACAGAGATCTTTTTCTCAACATTTATTGAAAGGGAAGGGAACTGCAAGAATTCCAGTCGTTCAACAATTCCCCATTTTGAAACATATAAATAATCATTTTCTTTGACTCCTAAATACTATCAAAATGGAAATCAAATAAAAGAAACATAAACAAATCTTCCACTATCATAATGATTTTATATCTCATGTTTTTACATTTGTTCTGGCTATGAGATGCTCCTTTGTGTTCAAGACTGACCTCAGAAGGATAATGTAGCACTTGGGGATGAAGATGCAGACCAGCAGACCAGCACTAGAGGACAGGATGGAGAAGACCTGCACAGCGATAATGTGTTTCCCTTTGGTTCTCAGGTAGGTGGGCACAAAAGTCACCCAGACACTGCAGAAGACCAGCATGCTGAAGGTGATCAGCTTGGCTTCATTGAAGGCCCCAGGCAGATTCCTGGCCAGGAAAGCCACCGTGAAGCAGATGGCCGCCAGGAAGCCCATGTAGCTGAGGGTGATGTAGAACATGATAACAGCCCCTTTGTTGCATTGCAGAATGATCTCTCCAGGCTGGGAGTGGGGGTCAGAATCAGGGAAGGGGGGAGAAACTCCCAGCCAGATGGAGCAGATCATAATTTGGACAACAGAACAAGAAAGGATGATGGAGTTGGCCAAGCTTTTCCCCAACCATCTCTTCACTTGGTTTCCTGGATTTGTGGCCAGGAAGGCCAGCACCACCATGATGGTTTTGGCCAAGAGAGAAGAAAGAGCAACTGAAAAGATGATGCTGAAGACCATTTGTCGGAGAAGGCAGGTGGCTTTCCTTGGTTGACCAATGAAGAGAGAAGAAGACAGGAAGCAAAGCAGGAGGGAGACCAGGAGGATGTAGGAGAGGTCCCGGTTGTTGGCTTTGACAAGGGATTTTCTCTGTATTTAATGAGGAGGATTAAAACATGGGCTGGACCTAAAGCAATTTTTTGTGTTTCAAGGAACTCAGATGTTCCTAGAGAAGTAAATATGGAAGGAAGGACATATCCAAGCTAAAAAGAAGAAATATTTTCTCTGGCAGTAGTAAATCCTGCCCAATCTGCCACAGCCACCTCTCTCTATACAGCCCTTCCTTTACAGTCTTTTTGATCTTCTGTTTAGATATGAAATGGAGCATTTTGGAAATAAACCAGAAATCAATTCAGCTTTAAAAGTGTGTTTTAATTCACACTTTCATGACAATGCTCTGGAGGGATCCAGTTCCACCAGGCCTCCCATTTTCCTCTGGTGTCACTCACCTTTCTGAATGGAGAAGGTCCCCTCCAGACAAGGAACGCAATCGAAGCAGCAAACTGGCTCTCCTTCTTGAGCCCTCTTGACAAATCCAGGAGGACAACTTTCCACACATTCAGATTGAGGAAAGGACTGAGAAGAAAAAAAATAAGATTGTGTTAGGACTCTCAGTCCATGGAAAATTGAAATAAAAATTAATATTAGACAAGTTATTAAGCCCATGTCACAGTGAACCAATGGATGCAAAGAGGATGTAAAACAGACGAAAAACCTTGACATCCGTTCGAAAACGCGATGTACTCACTGCTTCCGTTTTGCTTCCTCTCTATCTGTCCAGCATCTGTTTATTGACGTTTCATCCGCTCAAAAAGTTTTCAGCTGCACAAAACTTTTGTGTGGAAAATGTATCCAGTTCGTCCGTTTTGCATCCGCTAGGCATCCGTTACGCATCCGTTACGCATCCGCTATATCCGCTAGGCATCCGGTGCGCATCCGTGCAACTCACATCCACTTGGACGCAGGGAGGAAGTGGAACAGACGCGGAACGGATGCAGAACGAATGCAGAACGGATGTAGCACGGAAACAAGGTGTTTAAAACGGAAAAAACGTTCGCAGAGGGGACCTATCTCAGATATTAAGGATGTCTAGAGGATGCCTAGAGGATGCCTAGAGGATGCAAAGGGATACCTATACTGCCTATAAAAAGGGGGAGCAACTCGTCTGCATCTCACTTTCAGAACAGCAGCCCACCTGTGCAGACCTCTGCAGCCTCCATCTGACTCTTCCTCTTCCACAGCATCCAGTCATGTCCACCGTGGATCGTAACACAGTCCTTTTGGCAGCCACCATCCTTCTGCAACAGTTCGAAGCCATCTACAGGCTCTGTGAACTCTACTACGGGAAGAAAAGGAGGCGGCTAAGAAGCGTCTGGGTCCGAAGATGGATCGGGAGAAGAGCAGAGTACGGACTGTACAACTAGCTGATGGTGGAGCTCAGGAACGAAGACGCTTGTGCGTTCCAGAACTTCATGAGGATGCCTCCAGCCAAGATTGACAAAGTTGTGCAGCGGCTGACACCCAGGTTGACCAAGGCAAACACCAACTTCTGGCCCAGCCTGGAACCTGGGCTCAAGGTGGCACTCACTCTGCGCCACATGGCCTCAGGGACCACCTACGGGAGCATGCAGTACAGCTGGAGGGTGCCACACAACACCATCAGCATTGTGGTCAGGGAAGTGATGCAGGCCATCATCGAAGAATACAAGGATGAGCTCCTCCAATGCCCCTCCACTGAAGAAGGCTGGAAGAAAGTTGCAGAGCAGTGGTATCAGAGGTGGAACTTCCCACACACCATTGGAGCCATAGATGGCAAGCACATGGCCTGCAAAGCTGCAGCCAAGTAGGGGTCCACTTATTTCAACTACAAGGGCTTCTTCAGCATCGTCCTCTTCGCCATGGTTGATGCTGACTACAAGTTCATGTACATCGATGCTTCAGGCAATGGCTCATCTTCAGATGCCCAGGTATACAATGCCAGTGATCTCAAGGAGGGGCTGGAAGGAAACCTCATCGTGGGCTTCCCAGATCCAGAACCCCTGCCCAATGACACACAAGATGTGCCCTACTTCATCGTGGGGGATGACGCCTTCTCCCTCAGAACCTACCTCATGAAGCCCTACACTTCAAGATACCTCACCCGTGAAGAGAGGATCTTCAACTACAGGCTGTCCAGGGCAAGGCGGGTGGTGGAGAACGCCTTTGGCATCCTGGCCAACAGGTTCCAGGTACTTCTCACCACCATGAAGCATCACTCACAGACCGTGAGGAGGATCGTGGAAGCTTGCTGCATCCTGCACAATCTCATGCGCACCCCTACCCAGTCTTGCAGAACAGGCTCGTGGACCACCAACAAGGCAATGGGGACATGGAGCCTGGGGAATAGAGGCAAGGGCAAAACCTGATCGACACTGTGGATGTGCAAGGCCCCAACAGAGCTTCACACGTAGGGAAGAAGCAGCGCAACCTCCTGAAACACTGGTGCAACTCCCCGGCTGGAACAGTGGAGTGGCAAGACAGGATGATAGATGCTTAATGGATGCTTCCTTCAGCCTGTCTCATCACACGGATGAGATTGGGCCATGTATGTTGAGTGGCCCTACAATGAACAGGGCATTTAATAAATAATTGTGTTTATCTTGACATGTGTGGATCAATGCTTAGATTGTTATTGATAATGAAGGGCCATAGGTGTGGCACCTGGGAGGGTGGACCATACAGTCCCACTATGCTTGCACTGGAGGCTTATCTATCCCACAGCTATTACCCATCCCACGGGTATCCCTGCCCATCCCACAGTTATTACCCATCCCACAGTTATCCCTGCCCATCCCACAGTTATTACCCATCCCACAGGAATCCCTGCCCATCCCACTGCTATCCTTACCCATCCCACAAGCATGCAAAGGCTTACACCATTTCTAAAAGATTCCACCAAGACTTTATTAACTGAAATAAATGAAGCAAGTGTGTGAATCAAAAATAAACTTTATTGAACAACAAGCTGTGAAAGAAAAATGACCCAAGTCAAGTGTCCAAATAAAGTCCACAGGTAGCCAGCTACCCGGTCTCTGGCACTCTTATAGGTCACTCGGAGGTGTGCCCAGTCTCAGGGGTGAAGGGCCCAGGTGCTGTGGAGGTGGGTGGTGCTGGAGTGCTGGTCTGAAGCACCACTGGGGTGCCTGACCCTGAGAGGACAACAGGTGATGGTGTGTTGAGAAAGCTCTCAGACAGCTGGCTCAGACCCGCGATGCTGAGAGGTCCTTCCTCCATGCCATGGGGTGTCAGCCCCAGTACTGATGACAGATGTACTGAGGCCGGGCCTGGCTGTGGGGTGGAAGGAGGAGCAGTGTAGTGGGGCTGTCTGGTCTGCAGCTGGGTGAGGACTGGCGTGGGTGGCATCGCTGTCGTCGGTGGCATCATTGTCGTGGGTGGCATCGCTGTCGTCGGTGGCATCATTGTCGTGGGTGGCATCGCTGTCGTCGGTGGCATCATTGTCGTGGGTGGCATCGGTGGCATCAGTGGAATTGGTGGCAACAGTGTTGCCCGATGACTCTGGCCCTGGACTGGGAAGGGCTGCTGCCTGTGCTGCTGGAGCTCCTGGTTGCCGTAGCCCTGGTCGGTGAGGGGCTGTGGGAAGCCTTGGAATGGGAGGGACATCACCTGGGGTGGAGGAGCAGATTTGGACTGGGTGGGAGCAGCTTCAGCTGGGTCTGGAGGGTTGTGAAGCAGCTCGTTGATCCGGTCCTTCACCAGCTGGTACTGTGGGTCTGGTTGACATAGGTGAGGCAGGGCTTGCGGTTGGAGGATGAGGAGTCGGTGTGGACCAGCTGACAGAGGAGATCGATGCTGGTGCGGATGGTGTCCCTGGTCTCCACCAGGACAGTGTGGCTCTGCCCCTCCTGCTGTCCGGCTCTCTTCCGCTTTTGGCAAAAGGGGGATTGCCAAGGGAGCCACTCTCTCTGCACTGAATTGGGACCATTTGGGGTAGTCGTACGAATTGGGTGAGACGAGACGCAGCTCCTTGCCTTCTTAGCTCAGGGAACGGCCATTTTCTGCAGGAGGAGCACTGCGGAGGGAGGGAGGTCTACCTGAGCAACTCTGGTGTCTTTGCCAGATTATTTGGACTCTTACAAGTGAGTGCAGCTAAAGGCACTGCTGTCACATGTCAACCCAGGCCTCAATCCACAGCTCCATAAAGCCAACACCAAAGAAGTGGGCAATCAGGTGAACCTGTGGTGCAATGCTCACTCAGATCTCGGCCACTCCAGGCCATCTGATCTCAAAGCCCCTTGGGAGCTGCCCTTCCCACCTTCTATTCATCTGTGCTTGGTTGCCACCTCTTTACCTTTCTGAAGTGGCTGGCCCTGCCCCTCACTCTCCCTTCCCTCGCCTGGCCTGAGAAGGTAAGGCAATGGTGGGGGATAGTGAAGCTGCCAGGTCTGTTAGGAATATAAATCACCTAACAGGTATTTGGGTTAGAAATATATAAACCAGGATAATCATTTTAGTACATTGTCTTGAAGAGATTGCAAAAACTGCAATTGGGTGTGGTTTTGCAAATGGCCATAAGATGGAGCCAGAAATCTGGGTTATTTAGTCTGAGTCTCAGAAGAGAGTGTGAGTGTTTCTCATTTCAAAAGGAAGAAATGAAAGAAGCAGCGAAGAGCCAAAGAGAGCTTGCTGCCTTGGCCCAGCTGTGACTTTGAGAAACACACACACACACACAAACACACACACACACACACACACAGAGTGGGGGAGAGAGGGGTAATGATAGGGATCCGGCTGCTTCGCTATCCCCCACCATCACTCTTACCTTCTGACACTGCTCCATTTTGTGAACCATCTACGGTTTAGTACTTCCTTCAAGCTGGTGAGACACCCACAAGGGCTTGGAAATGTGTCACTGAGAGCTTCAGGTTTGTTTGCTCCTTGTGCCCAAAATAGCAAAGAACAAGGGAATTATGTTGAGCAGGGCCTGAATTCAGATGAATTGGGAATCATGATTGGGTGGAGGTCCTTTTAGTCCCATTGGAGAGAAGCTTCGTCCAGCTTGGGAAAAAGCGTCCCCTGAAAGGGGACTTTTTGAGCGGATGGAACCTCAGTCAACGGATGCTGGACGGATAGAGAGGATAAAAAACGGAGGCAGTGAGTAGAAAACGGAAGCATCGCGTTAACCAACAGATGGCAAGTGTTTCTCTCCATTTTACATCCTCTTTCCATCCGTTGGTGCAGTGTGACATGGGCTTAAACTCTGAAATATTGACAAACTCATTCTTCTCCAGGAAAGGATGGAACTAGAATGGGAACATGCAGCAATTTTAAAAGCAGAAAACTTTGTTTATTATCCCAGATGCTTTTTCACATTTGAATCTTTCTTCTGTAGCTGCCTAATTTACAGACATGCTTCATTAGGAAAATAGGTGTTACCACTATCTTACAAGTGAATGAAAAAAGTTCACAACAATTTCTCAATCATATTTTGACAATGTAGATTTTGACAAAATATTGTTGAACAACAGAAAAAAGGGGATTTATGAACTCTCTGAAAGCAACAGGTTGGTTATCAAAAACAGGGATTTGTCAGGAAGAAAACTGTCAGGAAAATCCCCCCCCAGGAAGCCCAGAGAGGAAACCAGAGCTAGGCCCACTTCGCTGTAATGCTGCATTGACAGGATTTGGGGAGTCAGAAAGTACAAATCTCCCACAAACCCTTTTTTTTATGCAGCTGTAGGTTTCCTCCTCTTATTCTTCCTCTTATTCTTCTTCCCCAGGCAGAATCTCTCCTCCACCACCAAAGTCTTTCCCTCCTGTCACTGCCCTTTCTAAATGGATGGTGGGAAAGGGGAGGATATAACTTATGTGCTCTATGCAAGTCATCCTCACATATTATTTCATTTCCTAAATACATTATGGAAATACTGCTGATATCACTTGAACTCAGGAAAGAGTAACAAACGATTTTGAGATGTGATCAGAAACCCAGTTAAGTGAGGAGTGGATAGTATGATAATTAAGTGGATAAAAACTGATTTAAAAATGGTACTCAAATGATCTTTAGTTTTTTTAATCTTTGTCATAAAAGTGGGAAAATATAACCTTTTGTCATAATTCATCAATTTTTCTATGTTGTCATTCATATAATAGTTGATAAATCGCTGTCATATAAGATTTATAACAATTCTCAGGCAGTGTACTTTGATCTTATTTAAACATTACCAAATTTCCAGAAAAATATTTTTGATTTCCTCCTAGAAACAAGCGTATTTAGTCATACATGATTAATAAAAACAAAAACAGAAACTAAAAAAATAAATACAAAAATAAAAAATGAGGTAGGCAACTTCTTGTTACATTGATGTTATACATTATCTGTTGCATAGCAACATCAATGTAACAAAAAGTTACATGCATGCACACAGAATTTTTTTTTTTTTTAAATTAAAGTGTTTTATTTTTTTTATACTGTAGAAAGGGAACTTCATGAGGAGAGTGGTGTCACCCAGAAAGGAAAAAGCCCAAAGGGAACATCAGGCCAGCCATAAAATAAACTTGCATAGGAAAAGAAATCTAATAAAAGAACTTGAAAGGAGCCCCCTAGAAAAAAGCCAAGTAATTAAGAACATACCAAATCAGCCAAACAGAAAGGAATTAAAAATAGAAGATTACGACAAAAAAGCCATTAAAACTAAAAGAGATTAGAGAAAAAAACCGACAATACAAACAAGCTGTCCCGCAGAGTTTATTTTCGCGCCTCGCTAAGTTTGCCTTCTGGCGAAAAAATAAACTCTGACAGGATTTTAATGTCTGAACCTTAAACATTAAACACTTAACGAACATTTATACACAAAGGGAGAAAAAAGGTATCAAAAACTGGGAACTTATCATTCAAAGTTAACTAGCTAGCCCCAGGAACGCAGGCACACTGTTTCTAGCCTTCCTGAAAATAAAAAGATCCAGCTTTCAAGCAGTTGTCTGTATCCTTACGCCAGAGCTCTCCCAGCGGGAAAATTCGAACCCTCAGAGAAAGGTACTTTAAACAATTGGAGACCCACGAAGATTTTCCAGCCAACCCTGCCACTGAACCGGGCCCGCAGATCCATTCCCAGCCGGCATGGGCCTTCTTTGTCCAGGGACAACATCCACAGGCCCAACCTGGAAGGCATAAGGGTAGTAAAGGGAGTTTGTGAGCCTTTCTGCTCAACAGCTGCTTGAAAGCAGGTGAGTACCACTTTAAATTTCTAACCTTACTAGGTAGGAGAGCGGAAGCGTGAGTGGTTCAGGTGTGTGATTGTGGGTTTTCTCTGTGGAAACAGAAGAACCTCACCTCCTCCGTGATTGCCAGCTGCACCCCAACCAGCTGCTAGCTCCAACAAGCTGTGACCAGCTGGATTTGGGAACGCAAGGGGTGATCACGGAGTGTGAGTCCTTCTGAAGGATGCATGAAAAACCGAGCGGGATGAGAAAGGAACTGGTGCTGGGAAATAAATAGAAAGCAGGAAAATAGTCCTGGTGCATCCCGCAAGCAAAGCCCTGTGCAGTTAGAAGGGGCCCATACCGGCTGCTGGCAAACACAATTGGAAATAGTTTGCCTTCAAAAGCACCTTTAAGGGAGATCTGAAAACTGATGGCGGAGTGTGGGGAGGGGCCCATACCAGTGCTGCTAGGGGACAGACGGTCCTCCAAGATCCCGTTTTTTAGGGGGGTCTTCAAACTGACGGCGGAGTTTCCCTAAGAGAAAGGGGCCCGTACTTTGTATGTAGGGAAACCAGAGTCCTTTCCAGATCTTTTTTGTCTGAAAACTGATGGCGGTAGCCCGGCTAAACCAAAATAATCCCCACATCAGGTAGGGAATATGGGAAGTTGTAGCTCGAGGGCAATGGAAGAGACCCCCCCTTGGATAAATTACTTGAGGCTTGGGACGAAAGGCAAGTGCCTGTCCTGCCTGGAATGAATAAAAGAGACGCAAAAAGAATTTGCAAAAAGTGGGCTTTATTGCGAGATGACACAGGAAGACAAATTTGGCTTGATAGCGGTACTTTAGATCATAAAACCCTAAAAGCACTTAGAACACGCATTAAACCCAGCCAAATACCCTATTGGTACTGCTGGGCTGAAATGTCTAGGACAAAAAAACCTGATTGAGGGAAAAGATCAGGAAAAACCTGAAACCCATTCCCTGGATGGACAAACTGAGGCACGATTCATGCCTCTCCTTTTAAACAGACCAGTGCAAAATAGGGGACAATTAAAATACATTTATACCCACACTCCCTTCTCTGCCTCTGACCTAGTCATCTGGAAAAAAGATACCCCAGCCTTCAGGGCTGATCCCCAAACAGTAATTCAAACCCTGAAGTCAATCATAGATAGCCACAATCCATCTTGGGGTGACATGACCCAGCTGCTACAAATATTTCTAACGAAAGATGAGCTATTAAAACTATTTGAGAAAACTGAACAAATAGCTAAACGACCAACCATCCCTGGACAGGCAACCCCAGCCCACATCACATGGCCAGTACATCGCCCTAACTGGGACTACAATGATACCAATCATTGGGATGAATACACAAGAGCAACAAAATAACTTATTAGAAGCCTTAGAAGAAATTGGAAAAAAGCCTCCAAATTGGTCTGAATTCCAAAGGACCATGCAAAGGGAAAAAGAAAACCCTGATGCTTTTTGGGTCCGCATATCAGAGGCAGCTGTTGCATCTGCCCATCTAGACCTTAGCTGCCTCAAGGACCAGAGGATTTTAGCATCAGCCTTCGTGGATCAATCCACCTTAGATATTAAACAACATTTCCATCACTTCGTTTCTAATTGGGCAACTTTAAACATAGCAGAGTTGCGCAGGATCGCTACTTTGTCTATGACCAAAGAGACCAGTTGAAAGAGGAAGAGAAAGAGAGAAAAAGATGAATAGAAAGATAGGAAGACCTGAAAATGTTTGCTGTAGTGCAACATAATGCCAGACAAACCCCTGGTAGAATTTCATATAATACAAAGAAATGCTGGCATTGCGATAAAGCAGGGTGGTCGCAAGGCAGATGCCAGCATTGCTATAGGTGCGGACAAGAAGGGCATTTTAGCAGGCAATGTAGGCAACACCCCTCCCGCAACCGGTATCACCCACCACCTAGAAACACGAGACCACACAATTTTCCAATTCATTACACTGAGCAACAAAGTTTCAGTCACCAGACACCACCCAGCGCTCCCTTTCCTCCAATAAACACTAACAATACACATCAATGGGAGCAAAGAAGAGACCATGATTTACCCCCTTCTTGACTAGAACATGACAATGAAAGTACTGAATTCCTGGCTACCTTTAACGGACTAGCTATCCCCTTAAGAAATGGCCCAGAAGGGGAACCCATTGTTACTGTTCTTATCGGAGGAAAGAAATACAATTGCTTAGTTGATACTGGAGCCACCTCCTCATTAATTACTGAAGCACCATAGAAAGCTGCAGTGGCTGAAGGGGTTCAAGATAACATAATGGGAGTGGGAGGGAAAATAATCCCTGTAGAATTTACCCACAACATACCAGTAGAACTGGGACCTTTCATAATAGACCATGCATTCACAATCTGCCCCCACTCGCCACTATCCCTATTAGGAAGGGATCTCCTTTGTAAAATGGGAGCTACCATAACATGTGGAAAACAGGGGCTGCAATTGGAAATCTCACGAAAAGGAACGCACAAAACAATCATGCTAATAACCAACAACAGGGGGCTTCATGAGGATTTAAAAAGCCTACCATCCTCCTTATGGGGCTGGGACGCATCAGAGGTGGGACTACTTAAAAGAGCAACACCAGTTACTATCCAAGTAAAACAGGGGCCACCTCCATGCGTGCCCCAATACAAAATCCCTGCAGAAGCAATTCTCCCTATAAAGAAATTAATCCAAGCATACCTACAACAGGGAGATAAAAACCCTACTGGGTAAACTTTGTCAGGAGACACACCTCTCCTGGCCACAAGTGCTCCCAATTGCATTCTTTTATCTCAGAACTAGACCAAGACAGGACATAGGTATTTCCCCCTTTGAAATCCTTTTTGGTTGGCCTCCTGATACCTTACAAGGTCTCGATCCTCATTCCCTCTGCCTAGATAGGGGGGATATGGTTCTCTCTTCTTATCTTGCAGCCCTGCAAAAGCGACTACAGACCCTCTGGACTCAGAGTGCACTGACGCAGACCTTACCCTTGGAAGAAGCCCTGCATCCATATGAACCGGGAGATTGGGTGTGGATCAAGTTCTTCACCAGAACCTCACCTCGACAACCCAGGTGGAAAGGACCCTATCAAGTTTTACTGACTACTCACACTGCCATTAAGATCGCAGAACGAGACTCTTGGATACATTGGACACATGCAAAGCCAGCAGTCAATAGACCACAGCCAAACTCCACCACAATCAATCCCACCCATCAAACTCAAGAAAAATCCAGACACAGATCAATGGACGCTTGCAGCATTCTTCAACACCACTGAACCAAGCAACTCTGAGGAACCAAGGACAATCACTGAATTACACAACACTGGCCTCCCAGGTGCTGAGTTATAACACTCTATTATTATTAATTTTTTTTAATATATTTTTTTTATTTTTTCTTCTGCATTTTTTTTCTTTTCCTTTTTTATATTTTTTTTTAAAAAAGAAGAGACTTTTATAATTTTCAATACTTGACCTATTCTTTTTATCTTTTTCACATTGTACAAATAAAAAAAGAGAGAGAGAAGGGGGTGGGAAGAAAAGAATCTAGCAATAGGAAACATGAAATGTAATATATACTGTGTATTATTATTTTCTGTAACAATTGTAATACTTGTAACACAAGCAACTGCATTCCTGGAACCAAAGCTTATCCCAGAGAAAGGAAACATATGGGAATATTGAGCAAAAGAAATACTCAACACTACTAACGTTTGCCTAGCAGGGGGGAAATCAGTCAAGGATATCTTCACCACATGCCTAATGGGAGTAGCAACTTGGCCACATAACATCATTAACTACACCACATTTGGAAACCTTCCTGACTCCTACGAAAGCATTTTTAGCTGGGGCCACTCTACAAAAACGAAGGATCACACCATGTACGCCCTACACATTGGTGCAGTAACCACCTCTGAGAAATGCTTTAATGTCACTGGGTGCAGATCACCTAGGGTCACAAAATGCACCGGTCTTAGCAACACAGACCTAAAATGCAACTACACAGAGACCATATCATTTTCATATAGTTATCTGAAGCTCCCACCAGGATGGTTTTTCCTGTGTGGCTTAAAAGCCTACTCATACCTTCCTGCAAATGCCACAGATGGCCCTTGCACCTTAGTAAGATTAACCATGCTTATGCCATCCTTACAGAGACGACACAGGAGAGCCTTCCAAACCCTAGACTCAGACTGTGATTCCAAAATCGCCCTTCCCACCAAAACAGAATACATCTCATTGGCAATATCCTTGGTAGGGGTACCTGGATTGGCAGTGCGAAATTCTAAAAATTTGAACAGACTAGCATGTACCCTGGCAAAAAAAAAAAGTTTGAATTCAACCTCCCATGCCCTGGATGCCCTTAACAGAGAACTGAGGGAGGTCAGAGAAGCCACTCTGGAGAATAGGGCAGCAATAGACTTCCTTCTCTTGAAGCATAACTATGGCTGCGAAACATTCCAAGGGGTGTGTTGCTTCAATCTGAACGAAACCTCAGAACTCGTAGGGAGGGACATCCACCACCTGAAAGAGCTAGCTCAAAATATTGGTAAGGAGCAATCATTCCTGGACTTTTCATGGCTCTTCTCATGGATGCCAGATTTCCATTGGCTAAAAATCTTCATAACAACCACAGTCACCATTTGTGTGGATTGGATTGGTTCACTAGGAACCAATCCAAAAGAGCCGCTGAAAGGCAGCAAAGTTAAATAGCTGCCATTGGCTACAAGCCGGCAGGCAAGCCTGTATAGAAAGGCTGCTGCGGCTTCAGCCAAACTGTTCCATTACTGTTGCTGACTTGAATACTTTGTTGTTGGAACCCGGTCTACCTTTTCCGGACGGAACACTGGCGACGAGGGTGGGATCATCCTAAACGCGAGACCAAGCACGCAGCAGAAAGAAGTCCAGACTAAAATAATGGCTGGGAATAACGCGCCGCCCGCACCCTTCAATCCCAACGAAGAGGATTGGGAGTCATGCATAGACCGTTTCCTGATGTTCTTAGAGAGCAATGAGATGGAAGAGATCTCAGTCCAGCGGAAGAGGGCTGTCTTCCAAACGCATTGTGGACCAACCGTTTTTAAAATGGCCAAAGCATTGGCGAAGCCCAGAGACGTGAAACAAATGACTTGGTCTGAACTTCACTGAATGTTAAAGGCCCACTACTCACCAGTAGTGTCAAATCTCATCAAGCGGCACGAGTTCTACAAAAGGGATCAGAAGGAAGGCAAAACCATCGCTGACTTTGTGGCAGCTCTCCAACAACTGGGGGGAGCTTGCGAATTCCTGAACTTCGATGAAGCCATGTGAGATCGAGTTGTCCTAGGTCTGAGAGACTCTAACTAAAAAGTAAGCTAAATAAACCCAATATTACAGTGGCTGAAGCAATCGCAGAAGCCACTGCTGAAGCCGCGAAAAAGTCAGCGGCCACGATGAAACTAATGAACTCCAATACTGACACAATGCCCCTACCCAGGGAAAAGAAGCAAGCTCCCACCACAACTCATCACAAAGAATTCGACAGTCCATCTGAAACAGAAGATGAAGATGATGAGGTCCATCGCCTGTATGCCAACAAAAAAAGGCACGAAAAAAGAAATTGGCGGGAATGCGCTGGTTGCGGGGGAAACCACCCTCGAGCCGATTGCAGATTCCTTGATGCCATATGCTGAGATTGCAAGAAGAAGGGACACATTGAAAAAGTCTGCAGGAATCAAAAAAATAACAGCCCAAACAGACGCAGTAACTCCCCACTACCAGCGGAAGCAAAGCAAACCTTAAAGAAATGGGAGCACAACAGACGAACCGGCAACCGAGAAAAGACCCATCAAACCGTCACTATTGGAAGCGCCCAAACGGAAAGCGGAAGAAAATTCAAAATTGTTGTAAAAATTGAAGGAAGCCCCTGTGAGATGGAAGTCGACTCAGGATCCTTCCTGTCAATGGTGCCTTGGAATACAATCAGACGGCTGGTTCCAAACATCAAATTAAAAGAACTTCAGACACAAAAATTAACTCTAAAAGACTACCAAGGAAACCGAATCCCTGTGGTAGGTCTAGGACATTTCCGAGTCACATACAAACAGCATGCTGAAGTCCTGCCTCTAACCATAGTTGACTGGGACCACCCCAGCCTCCTGGGCATCGAATGGTTCACACCATTGGGCATCGGAATGACTGGGGTGAGCCGAGTTGCCGCAACCGACTGGGAAAAGAGCCTGATACAAGAGTTCCAGGACATCTTTGACAGCACCTTAGGCAGGTACCGGGGGACCCCAATTTCCTTTAGTCTAGACCCTCAGATAGCATCTAGAAGATTAAAAGCCAGACATTCCCCTTTGTTTTAAAGGCCAAAATTGATGAACAATTAAATAAATTAATTGAGCAAGTGGTCATAGAACCAATTGATCATGCTAGATGGGAGACACAAACAGTAACACCTGTTAAACCTGATGGGTCAGGACGCATCTGTGGAGACTACAAGGCTACCCTTAATCATGCATTGCAGCAAAGTGCATATCCTGTACCAATCGTGCAATATTTACTGTACTCGCTAGGGGGAGGAAAATTTTTTGCCAAGCTTGATTTAGCCCAGGCATATCAACAGCTTCCAGTAGACCCAATAACGGCCGAAGCACAGACAATAGTAACTCACAGAAGGGAATTCAAATGTAACAGATTTCAATTTGGAGTGAGTATTACCCCAGGCGTTTTCCGAAGCCTCATGCAACGCCTACTAAATGGAATTAAAGGGGTCATGACATATTTTGATGACGTCCTAATTTCAGCTAAAAACATGACTCAATTAGAGAAAAGACTGAAAGAAGTACCAACAAAATTTAGAGAATCTGGCCTGAAAGTCAAAAAATAAAAATGCTGTTTAATGACTGATCGCGTCAAATTTTTGGGGTATTTAATTGACGGTGATGGTATACACCCTACAGAAAAAAAAGTCAAGAGACGCACCACATTAGAGACGCACCACAGCCAAAAAACAAAACGGAATTACAAGCGTTTTTGGGTCTAATAAACTTCTATAACTATTCCTCCCTCACAAGGCAACGATAGCTGAACCGTTACACCGTTTATTGGATAAGAAAACTAGTTGGACTTGGGGGCATAGAGAACAAAAAGCATTCCAAGGCATAAAAAAATCTATTAACCTCAAACACCGTTCTTATTCAGTTTAGTCACACACTTCCATTGACGGTCACTTGTGACGCCTCACCATTTGGAGTCGGTGCTATCCTGAGCCACCAACTGCCTGACGGAAGAGAGGCACCCATCGCCTTTTACTCGAAAACACTTTCTAAAGCAGAACACAACTATAGTCAACTAGACAGAGAAGCCCTGGCAATTGTCACCGGAGTTAAACGTTTTCACGAGTACCTCTATGGGAGAACATTTTCAATTATTACTGACCATAAACCACTACTAGGAATTTTGGCGGGAAACAAACCCACACCAAACATTTTATCTCCTCGAATGATTAGATGGTCAGAATTCCTAGCAGCGTACTCCTACACTTTAATACATCGACCCGGGAAACAGAACTCCCATGCAGATGCGCAAAGTAGAACACCGCTGCCAATGATGGAAGAAGACCCAGCGCCAACAATTACCACCCTGCAGATAGAAACCTGCCCCGAGCTACCAATATCTGCACATGATGTCGCCAGAGCAACCGCTAAAGACCCAGTGACTGCCCGCATTTTAAATTGGGTAGGTAAAGGCTGGCCGGAAAACCAAAAAACTGAAAACTTTAAACCTTTCCGGACCAGACAGACTGAACTGTCAATACAAAAAGGGTATTTATTGTGGGGTGATTGGGTGGTAATTCCTTCAAAATTACAAACAAGAGTGTTGGGTATGCTTCATGAAGGCCACCCAGGCATCGTGAAAATGAAAAGCCTGGCTAGGAGCTATGTATGGTGGTCTGGTTTAGACAGAGACATTGAGTACTGGGTTGCCACATGCAATAAATGCCAGAAAACCAGGCCATCACCACCACAAGCTCCTATAAGGGATTGGAAGACCCCACGAGGCCCCTGGTCTCGGATCCATATTGATTTTGCGGGTCCGACCAGGGGGCATACCTTCTTGATTGTTGTAGATGCATACTCGAATTGGTTAGAAGTCGCAGTAATGCCATCTACAACAACCGATGCCGTTATAAAAAAGCTAAACAAGCTATTCGCAACCCATGGTTTGCCGGACATCCTAGTGTCCGACAATGGGCCACAACTGACTGCTATACAATTTGAACAATATCTAGCCTCCTTAGGCATACGCCACGTACTAACAGCGCCAGCCCACCCAGTGGCAAATGGTAGGGCTGAGAGAATGGTCAGGTTTACCAAGGAGGGTTTGGAAAAAATGGACCCAGGGGATGTCCAGTACAAAGTGGACCGTTTACTCACCCTCCAACATATCACCCCAAGCACTGTGACTAACAAAAGCCCAGCAGAATTACTAATGGGAAGAAAACTTAGATCACATTTGGATAGGTTACATCCAAATTATACCTTTGAACCCCCCCCCCCGACTCCTCCAGCCGTTTCCGCACGTTTGAAATCGGCGACCTAGTCTATGCAAAGAACTTTACCGGGGACCCTCTATGGCTTCCAGCCACAAACACACAAATAACAGGCCCCCAGTCCTACCGTCTAACCGTGGATGGTGGCAGGGAATGGAAGCGGCACATAGACCAGCTTCGTTCCTGAAATATCGAACGAAATACGAACGCGCAACCTCCAGCAATAAAATTCAATGAAAACAAAACCAAAGGGGAGGGGAATACAAGAAAATAAGACTGAAGAAAAAAACGAACGGTTGAAATTAAACCCAGAACATCTAACCAATCAAAAAGAGCAAAAAGAACACTTACGGCTAGATGAAACTGGCAGAAATAATCCACTGGTAGAGGAACCCGTCCTGGAAGGGGCTAGCAAAGCCAGCTCGACTTGCCCAGGAGAACCAGGAGGGAGCGGCAAAACCATCGGCCTGAGCAACTCAAGCGTTAGCAACCTTGCTGACTCACCCTTCCAGGCGGTTCCATGGAGAAGAGCCGGAGAGACAGCGATCCCGTCCGAACCACTTGAAGTCTTCAGCAAGAATGAACCGCGCAAGTAGAGTCAGAAGAAGCCCCACCTACCTGCGCGACGTCACTCATGTAGGACTAAACTAAGGGGGGGAGGGGTGTTCTGTATAAAATGGTATACTCCAAACTATGCAATCTGATTGGCTAAGAAACTAAGCATTGGATTGGGTCACTAGGAACCAATCCAAAAGAGCCGCTGAAAGGCGGCAAAGTTTAATAGCTGACATTGGCTACAAGCCGGCAGGCAAGCCTGTACAAAAAGGCTGCCGTGACTTCAGCCAAACTGTTCCGTTACTGTCGCTGATTTGAATAAAGACTTTGTTGGTGGAACCCGGTCTACCTCCAGTTTTTCCAGACGAAACAGACAAAGTCACATGTCTCAGGACAGGAGGACCCCCCACCCCTCCCCCACCTGATGAGGCCTCTGTTCCCAGTCCTGCGAGGCCATCCACATGATCCCCTGGGGCCCAGAGGCTGAGAGGGTCCGGTGGGAGAGGAAGCTGGAAGGCCAGGGACAGGAGGGGGCCAGGATACCTGCAGGAGCCCCACCTACTCTCCAAGGATCCCTCCCTGCCCGCCCCACCGAGCCAGAAAGGGGGCTGCCTCCACGTTCCCTCCCTCCAGGACCGCCCGGCTGCTGAGGAAGAGGCTCCCCAGGAGATTCAGCAGCCCCCCCCCCATTATTTAGGGAATTGTGTTTGTGGCTTTTTTTGCTTTTTCCACATACCAAAACATTTACTATGGAATCCATCATAAGACATGCTGGAGGCTATTGACTTGAATGGATTTTTAAAATTATTTTATTCCTTTATCGTACATCAGGTTTCATTTCTGTAGCGACAGTGCACTGTCTGTGTCGGGTCTTTCTTAAAGATCCATCATATTTTACACTCTGATGATGACCATTACTCTCCCCATTGTACAACGGAGCCTCTTTGGAAAAGACTGATTGGGCGCCGTTATTATAACCATTGTTCTCCTAATTCTTCCACGGACCCAAAGGAACAAGGGAGCGTTGTGATTGGATGAGGCGCTCAAAAGAAAATACGCCTTTCACCCAGACAGGAGCTGAGAAAGAGCGGGGGGCGGGCTGAAAGCTCTGGCTCCCCTCAGAGAGGAGCGGCGAGGGGTCTTGGAGGGGAGGAGGGGGACGAGGATTTCAGGACCCCTGGAGAGGTGGTGGCTGGTCCGGACCAAGGAAGCGGGGCGGGTGAGAAGGGGGAGAGCTGGGCTGTCTCTCGGGGAGAGCGGGAGAGGAGGGGCGTTTTCTGCTTGGGGAGGGAGAGGCAGAGCAGTGGGCGAAGAGCGGACAAAGCGCCCGAGAAGGGCGGCAGAGGAGCTGCAGAAGAGAGCTGAAGGGCCCCAAGAACCACGTAGAGTTTCCCGCGGCGGCTTCCACAGCTCAGCGGGCAGCGCGCCTGGAGCATCTCCGGTGCTAAGCATGTATGCTGGGGGGTCTCAGCTCGAGGGGTGAGCGGGGCGGAGAAACCAGGTGGCCAGCAGGGGCACCTTTTCCCACCCTGCCGCCAGCCTCACAGGTCCCCCTTGCCTTCCGTTTTGCCCAATGGTCCCCAAAGTCGCCCGCTAGGACAGCCCCCACCGGCCCCCTCATTCAGCCGGAGCGCTGCCCCGCTTCCTGAGGGGGGACTCCTCTGTCCGTGGGAGCTTCCTCGGGAATCTCCTGGTCTCGGCCTCTTCCCAGCCACCCGAGAGACGTGGAGGTTGCTCCTCTCCCTCGGGAGCCTCCAGGCACCGGGGGAGCATCTGAATGGGAGCCAGGGAGCGAGACTCATGTCAGCAAAGGGGGCCCGTGGGGGGCATCTCGCTGTTCTTTTTCTCTCTCTGGGGCGTCTTTTCAGAAGCAAAGCCCAAGACTACAACGGTTCTCCTCTCTGCGACAGAAGGGAAGCGAAGGTGGCATTTCTCTGCTCTGATCCATTGTCCGAGGATGGAGGCGATCCTCAAGAATGAGGCGGGTTCCACGAATTCTGGGTCAGCTGAATGAAGGAGGAGGGAAGGGAACATTGGAAGGGAAAGGGAAGCAGGAGCGGAATTGGAAGGGGAGGAAGAATAAGATGGAGGAGGACGAGGAAGATGATGATGATGATCAGCCGGACCCTCTCACAACCTCAGAGGTTGAAACAGCCGCAGGGCTCCCTCCCCTCCCTCCTTCTCCCCCTTTCCCATCTTTTCCTTCCACGGAGTTTCCCCCCTGAGCAGCTGCTCCGAAGGGTCTGGAGGAGCCCAGTGGCGGCGTCCTCTTGTTCCACAGCTCTTACTCAGCGGAGTAAATCCCAGCCCGCCAGGCTACCTCATCCAGCAGCCCAAAGGCCCTGGAAGCATCGCTCAGCCCCGGGAAGAGGGCCACCCCAGCCGCTCTGGAAGCAAGAGGGAAACTGAGGGAGGGAGGAAGAGTCCCCGAAGGGTGCCACTTCTAGCTCTACCCAGCTGCCATCCGAAGGGCGCTGGAAGCAGAGCATCTCGGGAAGCCCTGGAACCGCCAGAGGGGGAAAGTTTGGAGCTGGTGGGTGGAGCGAGATTGGCAAAGGGGGGGTTGTAGTGGGGGGGTGAAGGGGAAGAAACCCCTCAGCGGCTTTTTGGCTTCTCAGCGATAGCTCGGCCCTCCAGCTGAGGCCCCCAAGCATCCCTGCTCGGCACTGGAGATGCTTCGGGAGCCTCTGCGCGGTTGTTGGGCCCCTTCAGCACGGGAGCTCCGGGCCTTAAGCTCCCCTCCTCCCCGCAGACACCCCGAGGTCCCGCAGAGATCCAGAGCCCGCCCGGCCACCAGGTCCTCAGGCCACTCTGCTTGGCGGGGGCGGCGCAGCCTCTGGAGATGGAGCCCCGACGTGGCCCAGGAGGGAAGAGGCATGGAAGCCCCGCCCCCATTTAGGCGCCCCTGGGCCACCCCCAGGAGGATGGGGCCGTCTTGGGCACGGGTCTGTGTAACTGCAAAGGAGGCCCTGGGAGGGGAAGGAGGGTGCCGGGTGGGAGGAAGGAACTGAGGGGGGGGGTTGAGTCCCACATCAAAGCCAATTGTGGGGCTCTGAGCAGGGGACCAGGAATTCGAATTCCGCATTGGACCTGAAAGCAGGTGGAGTTTCATCCACCGTCTGGGAGGTTCTGCGTTCTAATCCTCCCACAGGATCCATGCATTTCTGGGAGGATGGTGGACCAATCCCCAGGAGACTTGGTTCCAGTCACACCACGGCTCTTATTGACTGGGAAGGGCTCCAATTAATGTGGCAGACCAGAGTTGGGCCTTCTTGGCCTGTGAGGAGGGTGGGTGTCCCTTTCTGTGGGATGTGATGGGGGAAAGGGACTGTTGTAGGGAAACACCCCTGTTCCCAGGTGGGCAGAGCCATCAACCTTTGCCTGAGGGCAACCCAAGGCCCCTGGATCCCTTCATCTGAGGTCCTTTGGAGGGGGAATCTGGAGGGGAAGGAGGGGAACCATCGCAGCCGATCTGCCCACTTCAAGGACTCAGGGAACCAGGCTCCAAGGGGGAGATTCCAGGGCGTTGGGATATTTAGCGCTGCTCGCTTGAAAATGCTCTCTTCTTTTCCAAATGAGTTACTGTATGTAGGGGTTTGTGATTAGCATGGTGGAGCTTTAGCTTTCTAAATGTGAAGGAGACCGAGACCATCTAGCCGCACCCCTCCTCTCTGCAGGGACCCAGTTCAAGCTCCTCCAACTGATGGCTGCTCCCTCTTTGCCTTGAGACAACCTGGGAAGGGGAGACTGAACTCTGTCAGGGAAGAGCCCCCTCCCCCTCCTAGAAGAATAGGCTATTTTGAGGCATATTAAGGAGGGGAGATTGTTATATTTCCCCAAAGGGAGAAACAGGTTGTTCCAGGCAGAGAGCAGCCCCCACCTTTTTGTCAGAGCCCTCAGCAGAGGTCAGCACTGAAGGGATCAAGGGCCTGTTGACAGAAGCCAAGGATCTTGGAGCCTTGTCCTGCCCTGGGAGCCAAGGAAGGGCCTCATCCTCTCCCTCTGCGGCCCTTTGGCCAGACCTGATAGGGAGGAGGGAAGGGATGCCGCCAAGCGGAGGGAAGAGAGTCCTTTGGAGAGGCGGGCAGGGAGGCCTGGGACATGCGGGGGCCCTCAATAGCTCTGCTCCCCAGGAAGCAGCCTCCTCCTTCTGCCGGGCAAAGACCTCCCCCCCACTGCTCCAAACCCAGCTCCCATCTGCAGGGACCTCCAGACCCTCCACCTGAGTCTTGGGGGACCCTCCTGGTCCGGCCACAGAGGGCGGTCCCTCCTGGCAGCCCCCCTCCCTGAAGTGGGGGGGTTGGGGAGCCCCAGACTGGCACTTCCTCCTTCCTGGGGCTGCTTCTCCTGAGGCTGGGCCAGAGCCTCCCCAGGCCCCTTTCCCAGGAGGACTTCCTCCCCTCTGCTGTCCTCTGGCGGGACCCATTCCTGGGGAGACTCAGGGGGAGCCTCTTCCAGACCTTCTTCCAGCCTCTTGGGTCTGGGGGTGTCTGGGGGGAGCATGTCTAAGTGCAAAGGAGGGGGGTGAGGGGGACAAAATGAACCCAGAAAACCTTCACCCCCTCTTCCCTCTGCCCCCCAACTTTCCATCAGGCAGGGGAGCGAGAGAAGCAGGGGGTGGCAAGAGGCAGACGCGCATGCTCAATCCCTTTCTTGAGGCTCGCAGGTCGCCTGCTGAGGGCTCCCCCTGGTGGTCACGCCCAGCCATGGCAGCTCCCCAAAGACGGAGAGATACGCGCCTTTGCGCCCCAATCCCAGCGGCGCTGAGATCAGACGGGTGCGGGGAGTGGATGATGGGACACGGAGGAGCTCAGCTCTCCAGAAAGGCCCAGAGCCCAGTGACGTCCTGTAGTAGTTCATGGGTGATATAGAGTTCGTATCTCTCATCTCCACCTGCCAGAGCAGAGTGCAGCCCAAGGGTTAAGCCCAGCTTGATGATCAGTCCTAGAGCGGAAAGGAATTCCTCCTTACGGCCTTCCTTGGAAAATAGCCTCCTCCCAACCTGGAATTGTCCCCTGCCACCAAGGAGAGCTCAGGGCAATGTTTTCTACGCATGCGTCCTTTGTGACCTGAAGCTATTTTCGCCTGGCACTGACGCCCCGTGGTTCATGCGCATAGTCTGATCAGACAAGTATGCTTCTCTGAACTAGGAGCAGCCCAAGGGTTAAGCCCAGCGAGATGATAAGTCCTAGAGTGGAAAGGAAGTACCCGCTTCCTTGCAAAAGATCCTCCCGCGTGGAATTCTCCCCATCCATAAACCACTGCGGGCAACGTTACATCGCGCATGTTCCGTGTGCCTTCCACTTCGTCCCAAGGGGCTTCTCCCAGAGGTTCAGCGGGCGAGGATCGGAGGAGGCTTCCCTCAGGATAGCCGGGGCGGGGCCGCAGGAGGGAATCCGGCTTTGCTTTGCCCCCCCCTCCCCGGACTTGGCCCCTCCCTTTGCCCCACTTTGGACTGGGGAGGGAGGAGATCCTCCTGGCTGCCCCTCCCCGTGGGAAAGGAGCGGTGGATTCTCTCACGGGGGGGGGGGAAATCTGGCGTTAGGAGGGAATGATGGGTTCTATGGTCCCGGATCTCCGGGGGAGGCTGGAGTTCAAGGCTGAGGCCAGTGTTGCTCCTCCAGGGCGGCCTCCCCCTCCTGGCCTGGAGCCAAGGAATCCCCTCCCTCTGCGGCCCTTTGGCCAGCCCTGAGCCGGGAGGAGGGAAGGGAGGTCTTTGCTCCATCCGGTCTCGGCCCCAGGAGAGGCGGGCAGGGAGGCCTCCCCTCCAGCGCCCCAAACCCAGCTCCTCTCTAGGGACGGGGGGGGGGCAGGAAGGGCTCCGGGACCCCCAGCTCCCCCACCTGAGCCTCGGGGGCCCCTCCTGGTCCGGCCACAGAGGGCGGGGGAGGCAGCCGCCGTTCCCCAGGGTCCCTCCTGGCAGCCCTCCCCTGAAGTGGGGGGGGGGGGGCTGAGTAGCACCAGACTGGCACTTCCTGCTTCCTGGGGCTGCTTGTCCTGAGGCTGGGCCAGAGCCCCCCCAAGCCCCTTTCCCAGGAGGAATTTCCCCCCCTCTACTGCCCGGAGGCCCTCCCCTTTCCCCCCTGGGGCTGGCTTGGCGTCTCTGGGGCTGCAGGGAGGAAAGAGGCTCCTGGGGGGAGAGCAGGGACCCCCCTTCAGCCCCCCCTCCAGACAGGAAGAAGCCCCCTGGGAGTGAAAGGGATCCTTTCTCCAGCAGATCGTAGTGATCTGGGATCTCTTTAGGGGGAAAAACTTTCCAGAATAAAGGGTGTTTTTTTGGGGGGGGTCAGCTACCCCTCTTCCGCCCCAATTGCAGGCTGCCCTTTTGAGGGACCCCCTTCCAAGGGAGGGTCCTCCCCCCAGACCCATTTGCAACCTCCTGGGGTCCGGGTGTGGCTGGTGGGTCAGATGTGCCAAGGGCGAGGGGGGGGTAATGAAGCGTTCGTCCCTCCCGCCTCAAGCCTTTTCCCATCAGGCAGGCAAGGGAGAGAAGAGGCAGGCGCGCATGCTCACTTCCCTCCTGAAGCTCGGAGGCTGCCCGGACTGCTCCGCCAACGGAAGGAGCCCCGTGGTGGTCGCCCCTGTTACGGCAGCTCCCCTTGCGAGCCGGAGGCCGAAGACACCCGCCTTCGCCTCCTCGGTGCCACAACACAAGCGGTGTTGAGACCTGACGGGTGCGGGGAGTGGATGTTGGGTGG